>CADDXX010000424.1:470368-567964 GCA_902810485.1 Alauda arvensis | reverse complement strand
GTGTGTCTAGCATTCAGCAATTTAGGTCATGATCCCTCAGCCAAAAGGAAATAAGTTGTTTTTTAAAAAAAATCTTGTGAGCATTGCCAGAATATGAGAGTGGCTGGATAATTGAGGGTGAAAAAAAGGTTATTGTACCCTAATTAAATTACCTGAGCTTCTACTTATCTTTTACTCAAAAAAAAAAAAAAAAAGAAAAAGTCTGAGTATTTCCTTATTTTCTTCATTCAGTCACTCATTCAGTAAATGCATCACACACAGGATTAAATATGTGGGAAGAAAATGACCCCATCAACATGAAAAATACATTCAGAAATAATACTCTAGGTGTGTAATGGCAGTCCACAGGCAAGAATTTGTCAACATATAATACTTGCTGGGCAGTTTTGAGTAAGAAATAAAGTATTAAAATTTATGTCATTTACAAGCAAGCCATGAATAAAGAAGAATTAAATATACTGAATGAATATATTGATAACAAAACTATTTCTGCCTTCCTGAAACCAGCCAAAATTTAGCTCAGAAACAAGACCACATTTACAGAAAGGATTATGAACCACAGAATAACTTTTCAGCAAACTGGGAAGAGAGTCTGAAGCAGAGTGAAAAAGCATGAGACCTTAATATAGTGTAATACTTCACAGTGAGCATTTCAGCAGCTGTATAAATAAAACCACCAAACTGGTGAAGGAAGTGATTGAGAATTCAGTGATAGATGTTTCCAAGAACTAAGACAATTCCATAATGCYAAAGKGGAAACCAATTTAGCATGAACTGGCRAGGAAGGAAGTTTTCTCAAAAGTACCCCACCCCACAAACTTCTTCATAAAACACCAAAAGTAATGTCACAGGTGAAGGYCTAAAACACAGATTTCAACTCTGTTCAGGAATAGAAAAGGGCAAAATATGATTCCAAGCTAAGCAGTTTTCTCTATTCAGAAAGGCACTTTCTTTTAATGGGAAAATAATTGGGTTTCAATCAGAAAAAAGAAAAAAAGAACTGCATATATATATACACAAAAAAGAATAAACAAATGTATATTTTAATATGGTGCAACTCATTATTCATTATACATTGGCCAACATTTGAGTTTCTAAGCTTTTCTCCATATATTTTGTACCTTCCAAGCTCTTCGGTGTTAATGCTCCTCTTCCCAACAAGAGGCATCATCATGCACCATATAAAATGTAGTCCTGTAAAAACAAATAGCAGAAGGTAACACTTCGAAACTGGGGTCTAATGAAGCAGAGTTACAACTCTTCTAGAGACTATGTGGAATTAATTAGGAGATAGTCTTTTTTCAGTTGAAATGCACAAATTTAGCCCCGAAATAAACAGGGAATTTTTGATTCTACATAAGTTTGTCAAGTGTTTTTAGGTCTCTTTTTATATTTAGCTGTTTAAAGACAGGATGATAGCAATGTCAGAGATGCAAGCAAGTTTGACTACTACTACTCTAGATCCTTACAAGAAATTTTGTACAGGCTGTGAAGTCGTATGAAAAATGTCAAAAAATGTATTTTTTCGGAAATAGTGAGTAAAGGCCATACTTGCTTTCAAAAATGTATGGTGTAAATTGCGAATATAGATAGAGACAAAAAATTGCTCAGGAGGAATGGCAAGGTGGATAAGAATATTTCCTTTGAGCCTCTCTTAAACTGAAGAATTTTTAATACAGTTAATTCTTCTTGAGTCCTGCAAACCCAAAGACAACCATGAGGTTCTAATGTATAATAATGTCCAAAAGCAGAAAAAAGTACAAAACCAAAATGTGAAACCACCCACATAACAGAAGACAAAAGAATTGGAAAACYTTAATAGAAATGGGAGTTAAAATGGATAGGCAAATTATTTCTGTGTTATTACCCTAAACAACACTATAGCAAAAAACATTATTTTAAATGGATCAGTTAAAGCAATTTGTAACTCATCTAGCATTTACATAYTCCAAAACCTAGAATTTCAGTGTCACTTAAGATGTTGCATACCTCCTCATTTCTACATTTTTCATTTAGATTCCTAAATAACCAGGAAAAAAAAAAAAGTGGTTTCCAATGCATTCAGTCCAAGAGAATGCCAGGCTCCATTCACAGTCCCAAACACATCAGTCAGGAAAATTTACATCTGCCACTCACACGCCAGGCTTGGCACTAGAAATGCTGCTGGAGCTTTGACATCGCCGCTCCTTTAACTTGCCTTTTGCCAAAAGATTTGATTTTCGTGCAAAAAAAGCCTGGACTGCACATCTGGAGCATGCACACACCTCCAGCACTGCAGCAGCATGAACTTTCAGTAATCTGAGTGGTAAGACAGTCCCCCTGTGCGGGGATTAGAGGGGCTCTGCCCTGTGGTGGATTGTGCAGAACGATCACGGACGGCACCACGCAATCCCCAAAAGACGAGCGCTGGTATCGTAAAAATCACCACGCTCAGTAACTGGCACCAGTGCTGASAGACTTGGCAGAGAGGCCAAAGATTCAATTGACCTCAAGACTAAACAATACTTTTTTTGCCTTTTTTTTTTGGTGTTTTTTTTTTTTTTTTTCCAGTGGAAATGCTCCCTTCAGATCAGGGCTGAGATACATTTAGCGTGGCAATGATTCTCCGTGACACAAAGCTCTCCCCTGTAAAAATAACCTTAAGAAAGGGAAGAGCAGCAAAAGCTGGCTTAAGAAATGAATGTGACTAAGCCAGATTCTTTATTCATCCCATTCATTGTTCAAAGGCACGCATACACACTGATATATGTGCACATGCTTGAATACAAACTGACTGAAAATTAATACAGCTAATTTTGACCCATATTATAAGTGTGTATCTGATTTCCTTCTAAACACAAACAAAGCACCTGAGCATATTGGCAGCATGTTGGTGCATGCARGAACAATTCTGTTCTCAGCCATGCCACCTTAACTCTGGAGAAACCCCACAGATGTCAATGAAATTGTATTGGATTTGTAATGGAGTAAGAACAGAATATTGCCCAGCATATCCCTTTTTTTTTATGTTTTTTTTAGTCTATTTTATTTTAAGCAAAACACACAGAAGAAATCTTCCTTTGCTCTCCTGGTATCAATCAATGACCATTGCTCTGTTAATGTATTACAATAAAATATCTCAACGGTGCATTGAGCTGGTTGACTGTAATATATCAGCAGATCAATGGCTTGCAAAAAGAGAATGGTCAAATGCAAGACAACTTCTCCAATTAGATAATTTTCAAAGATTTCACACACTGAATTCATAATGACTTAAAAAAAACCCTAGTCAACAGTGACTAACTGGAGATCTCACAAGGTTTTTTCAACTGTTATCCTCCTTCTTGTTCCCCTATTATTTAAACCAAGCATAATATCTATTTAATGAATTGAAGAATGCCTGTGTCCAGGTCCGGATACTTCAGCTTGGGCTCCTCCTTGCTGTTAAGAGACTTCTACCCAYTGAAAAAACAAAACAAAWCAAAGAAACCAAGAGAGAAAGTAGCAACACAGGTAAATAGAGGTCTACAGCCCACATCCTCACTGAAGCCCTTCTGTAAGTCCTGGGCTGCTTTCAGGATTCATTCATTTCCAGAATAATCCTGTGTCACCTCAAAGGGAGCCAGGTCACTGCAGCATCAATTCTATCTGACTGCATTTTCCTTTATCTAAAATATCTTTCAGCTCTGTCATCATGCTTACACATGGACCTGATGTACATATTTCTTTGTATCCAAGTGGACACCTGAACACACAAAGCAAGAAGCTGTCCTCCTAACGTGTGATTTCTTCCTCCTCCCCAAAATTGGAATCCTCCTTGTGGGTGAAATTGCTTACATGGAAAAAAAAAAAATCTGTTCAATTTTAAAAGCCAGAGGTAAAAGCTTTGCTCTGCATGCAGTTGTTCTGCTGCAAAGAATTTTTTATTCATACATCCCTCTTTTTCATTGGCATCATATATTTCTGTAATGGTGCATAATTAAGCATTGACAAATCTAAATCAATAAACATCTTCATTGGYTGGGGTGGCATCAGCACTTAAAAGTTCTGCCTATAGAGAAGCCCTAGGGTCTCAAAGATCAAATTATATATTTCAAGATATTGACGTTTCTGATTTGCTCTGATCTCAGAATATAATAAGGATAACCTCTATGCTTTGCTTTGTTTTTGTGTTGTTTTTTTTTACCTCATTGAGAAGGGAGAAGAATAAACAAAAGCCAAAACCAACCATACAAAAAAGCACTTAAGCTAAACAGTTAGACCTTAACAATTTAACACCTTAAACAGTGCAATCTTCTCAAATAATAGACATTTTTAGAAGAAGATCTCCATGTAACAGAAGTATGAGGTGATGACTTGTCAAAGAACTAACAAGAGTAAGTGGAGAGTTGGGCTTTCCCAAGTGCTGTGACTCACCCGATGGAGTTCTCCAGACAGTTGTATTTACCTGGCAGTGAATGGAGAGTGCTTCAAGWAATGCTCCATGATCTTTTAAAGGGTATTTTTTTCCCCAACCTAAATTATTTAATGATTCTATTAATCTGTATTGTGCCTTATTTTAAGCAAATTGAATCTATCTCCAGTAAAGTTCATTTTCTTTATCCAAACTTGTGCTTGAAGCACACAAGCAAACAATAATCCCTAGTGCCAAAGTATTACAGACTTCATTTAATTACTCAGAGCTCAGAGATATCTTAATTGAGATTTGATTTTTTTTTCTTTTAATGGTTACATATGCCACAACAAAACCCAAGCAATGCATGTTAAAAATTACTCTTCTCTTCAACACGGTATTTCTGTTTCTGCTCAAARCAAGAAATTGCAAAACATGCATAAAAAATTAAGCATAACAAACAAAAATATTTTCCCATTACTCAAARCAGGTAACACACCAGAAAACATCAAAGACCTGAGATGATCTAATTGAGCACAGGTGTACTGTAAGGTCAGAAAAAATGAAAGTTAAAATTGTCCATACATTTTTAATCAGTCTCTCCCATTTGTTTGCTTTAGGATGCTCAATAATTATCACCAACTATAATAGTGGAATTTAATAATTGAATATGAATAATTTGCATTTTTTCAATGCTAAACAATCTCAAAGAATTTTCCAAGTAATTAAGTCATCTTTACATCATACCTGTAAATAGAAAYGGAACACTGCCTTGCCATTCTACATGGAAGAAAGAAACAGAGTTCATATAGAAAGTTTACACTGGCACTAGTTTCTATTTCTCAAATTCTGCTTACTGAAACTCAAACTATGAGCAACMCCAAATTAATGCAATGTAAAACATGGTGACAGTCTTGGAATTGCATGTGTCGGATCTGGTACGACCCAGAAGTGCATGAAAGGAATTTATAATACACTGCTTGTCATACAACACAGCCTCTCTCACAGAAGTGCTGCAAAAACTTGTATGTTATTACCATTCAGTACCTGACAAATTGTATGTGATTCCTTAACGACTCCTGAAGGCCTCAGATCTTCTGTCACAACAAAGTCAAGGAGAAGTAAGGATGTCATCCAAGTCGTAGACAGTCTTGAATAACTTGTGGACTACCAGCACATCCTGGGGTTGCCTCAAGCAAACAAGTTTAGTTTGTTAACATACGTCAACAAAATGCAACATCCCAAGCRTTTGTCTCATGGACGGCAAATGAAACATCAACCACAACAACTCTAAACTTCCAAAAGTTTGAGCTTCTAACTCCAATTCTCTCCTAATATTTAAATAAGGTCTTGAATACATAGTTATTTGGTTTTAAAGGCACACACACCTACAAATGAATGTTCAATTACACAGTGTAAGGGTCCCATAGCTTTCTGTTATTTGAGGGATAKGAGGGATGTGACAACTCACCCAGAGCAGCAGCTGGGCAAAGCACACAATGAGTGCTTCAAGTCATGAAGGGCACGTGTCAGGATCCATCTGCCCTGCTCACAGGGGCACCGAGCACTTCCACAGGGATCCACAACATCTCAAAACWAGGGGGAAACACTGCTGTGCCACCAGGACACTCACCATGTTTCCTGGAACATGGTGCTGTGCCAAGAGCATCAGCACCTTTCCCTGTGATGTTTCCGCTCAGGCAGTGACTTGTTTGTGTCAGAGTGCCCTGCACTGGCAGGTCTGAACAACACAGCTTCACCTCTACCTGTAGGATTAAAGCCAAAACAACAAATAAAGAAAACCCCCCAAAAATTATAGATATACTTTTTTTTTTTCAGCATTAAAAGATGGCTAAGCCAAATTCTACTCTATTTAAGCAATTTCTGACAGTTACTCCAGCATGACTGAGAGTAGRAATCAGGTTATTATTGTAGCCTTTGACAGAAAACGTTGTTAAAGCGATGTTGTCTTCAGAGTCTTTCATGAAATCTGTAAACACGTTTAACATGTCTTTGAATGGGAAATATGGCTTGTCAATCTATATTGACTCAGTGAAAAGAAAAGCCCAGTATATTAAGCTTAGATCCTTCAGGCCTTTATTTTCTCTAATGATTAACTTTATGATATAATTTCACCCTTTCACAAACCAATCACATTAATCATAAGAACTCAAAATTAATGTTTGCACTGCATTTGTCTTCTGGTTTAATTTTTCTGGACATTGCTTAACTGAGTAGAATTCAGTATGGGGAAGAACATAGCATAGGTGCAGCTGCTAAATGAAGACCACAAATTTACTAATCAGAAGGAGTTACCAAGTCTTAATTCAAGTCCTCTATGACTTGAATTAACATCCATCCCACTGAATAAGACCACCATCTTTTTTGAAATAGGGAGATTAATAAAAAGTGTGCTATAATTATGCTTTGTGGAGATAAACCCTATAATCCACAGAGTTTATAGCCCACACAAGGATGCTATTAGTCTTTCAGAGCACCCCCTAATGGAAAATGTGTAAAATGGACCAGGAAAAAAAGCAAGATAATCTCTATGGGGATTWTAGGACTCAGAAAAAAGTCAAAACTGTTTCTGTGTGGCTGTGCTTTCTCTGTGCCAAGTTCTTCTTTCTGGAGTTCAATCTGCATGTGGGCAGAGAAGTGGTCACTCCAAATMTGAATGTCATTGTGGCTTTGACCTGAATCCCTAAACTAAGGGATGAAAGCACAATGATTGCAACACTATTCTGGCTTCATAGTTTATAAAGCACATATTAGCATACTATAACCATTAGTGGATAATTTTTAAAGTAATTGAGAAAAAAATATTCAAGAAAGCAGAAAAAATACCCTGTGATACATATGAATTTTTATATGAGAAAGAAGACAATTGTGAACAAGAAACAGGGATACAAAAATGAGTAGTTCATAAAATCCAATAGTTTAGAAAAGATTCAAAAATCCAGTTAGATACACATAAGTCCATTACTGTGAATATGGCAGCCAGGTATTGATGCTACTTGGCCTGATGCCCATTAACCTTAATATAGAGATAAGCAAATGCAAAAAAAATTTTAGTTGTTGACATCTAAACATTCTTGTGTGACAAAGTCAAACCTTTATAAGCTACTGCTAAAAATCAGTCAGAACTGCAGAGTCATAACAGGACTTGGGTTTTGAAATCTCCCTCCTATCAATTGGTTTCTAACTGGGTACCCCTTGGTTTACTGCCACAAATCTTCTCTGACTCCTCAACTCAAAGGTCCCAGGCTCTCAACCCCATCCAAGCCACACTAAAATAAGAATAATTATTTTGTTTTGTACAGTGTAAAGGCAAAAAAAAAACCCAAGACAAAACAAAAAACCCAAAACAAACAAGCAAAAAACCCCAAAGAAAGAGGAGTGTAAATTCTCAGAAAAACCAGAATTGCTGTTTTCCACTCAGCTTTAAAGGTAAGAACAATGACATTTAGGGACATTTAGCCTTAGAAACAGTTGTATTTGATGTGAGATTTCCAGCTGCATGATCAAGGTGCTGAGGGGGACAAGCTTATGGTCTCTCTGCCTTCTGTCATGTGTGGGGTGGTGCTTGGCCCTCCTTGCTCACTGGATCTCACATGGAAACCCCTTCTACGCCTCTAACCCTGAAAGGGAGCTTGAGTGTACCTKGCTCAGAATATTTCAAGTTTATTCTCTGGAGAAATTAATGCTGCTGATCACAAAAATCACTGGCAGTAATTTATATGCATGCATTATTTGTCCAACACTTGTGCAGTGCCAACTATTCCATTAAAAAAAAAAAAAACACCCACGACAGATTTGAAAGGATGAAGAGCTACTTTTGCTAAGTAGCTGTTTGTTAATTTGGTCTAACTGAGCTGGTCCTTGTTGAAAAAGGTCCAAAAATTAATGAAGCTGCTCCACATGATGTCCCCTAAGTTCTCTCATAGGGGACATCCTAACACTTCACACAGTTTTCCTGCTGCTTCACTGATGTAGGGCCAGACTCTGGGCTGGGTGTGTCTCTGGATGTCTTCTCAATGATGGCAGTGATTTTAGTGAAGGCTGTAAGTGAAAACCAGTTTGAACTCAATTTTATTTGGAAATGAACAAAAAACCAAGACAGGAGTTGGGGGAAAAAAAAAGAAAGAATGAAAAAGAAAACAATCAAAAAAAACCACACACACACACAAAAAAAAACAAAACCAAAACCAACAAACAAAAAAATCCCAACCCCAAATAATCAAAGCCAAACTGCAACAAACAACCCAATTAAAAAAAAAATAACAAAACAAACCAACAACCAAAGAGCCCAACCAAAACCAGCCTACTCACACACAGAGTGCAGAGGGTTCAGTCCAACACAGCTGGGGAAGGGCTGTCCAGACAGAGCAGTTTTGTTCCCAGAGTGGCTGGACTGTTCCTCCAACAYGGTGAATTAAATCTTCAAAGGAGCACCTAGTCATGTCAGCCCTCATGTAAAGAACTTGATACTGCCAGCATTCCCTTACTTCAGCAAATAATAGGAATCTATMTCTTTCAAATAGATAGTGAGATAAGACATGCCTTTTTAATCCCCACTGTAGGAAGGCTTTAATCAATAAAACCTCCRGTTTTGATCTACAGCCAGCCAGCCCATACATCAGGGTACACATTGCTTGAAAAAAAAGCCATGCTAAGCCTCTGTTGGAGGGTCAGTCTTATTTGTTTAATTTACCAACATTTTCAGACTTCTTTCATGGCACATTTAATACCCAATAACAACCTGAACTCAAGGCTTGACGGCAACTTTCCAAAGATTTCTGAGCAAGCAAAAATAAGGGTGGGGTATTTGCTTTATCCTATAATGAAATTTTAATTTAGATTTTCTKAGCAGCTAACTTACATGGATAATCCTGAGAAGCATGCACTTAGTCAGTCAGTTGTCAGTAAACTCTCATTTCAGCAGCAACACACAGAAGTGCTTCCACTCCTATCTTCTAATTCTTTAACAAGAAGTGCACATCACCATACCCCAGATTCAGTGTGGACAAAGGGTAAAAAAAAGAGAAAATAGCCAGATTTTACAGCTGAAAAGACATTTTTGGTGCTAGATGTTCTTGATAGGCACCAAGACCTTGGTGTAATAAGGCATAACTGCTGAAATAAGAAGGTAAACCAAGCTGGCTTAGAAATAAAGTACATATTGGTAGAAATAAGGCGTGGGACAGTAGAACTGCAGTTAATTCCCCATTACCCATAGTCTTTTCATCAGGGCTTGCAGTAAGGGTCTCTAGGTCATCAATGCTGTGGTGGCAGAATGTCAAGTRAGGCTTAATGGCTCCTGATATGAAACACAGATCAGATGTTGATCAAATTATGTCATTTGAGTTTGAAAATGTTGGTGAAACTTACCATTTAGGGATCCAAAATAATTAGCCACATTGCCATGAGCCAGCCTTCTGCCCCACAGCAATGCTAACCTTGAAAAGCTGAATAAAAATGCTACTTTATGTTCTGTGTCTACAAGAAAGCAATCCCAGAGAGCTTGCACATTTTAATTGTTCCTAGTTTTTATTAAACCCGTTTTCTTGGATTTGTCTTCTATGCAGGTCTCATCTTGCATTGCAAAACAAACAGAACTCGAAGAAAAGGCTCTCAAATATTTAAGGCTGCATATTGAAATTCAGCATAGAATTAGAGGAAAGCACACTTAGAACAGCCAGCCAAAATGGCCAAAAAACTCCCAAGAATTTATGAGTGTCTGTAAACAGCAAAAAATAATAGATGCAGATTTCCTGGCTTTAATTATATTGGATGCTAGCAGACTGAATATATAGAGATAATTTATATTGTAAATAGCTTTTGAGATTAGAGAAATTCAATTTAATTTTGCAAAAAAAAACAGTAGTAAAGAATTCTCACTTGATTTATTGTGTGCAAAGGTTTCCTCCTTCCCTCTGTAACCACACGAGCAAAGGAATGGCCATCTGCACATGGACAGGCCTTGCCTGGAAAAGGTCCCTGGGACACCCTGCAGGAAATTCAGAACCTTTCACCCTGGCTCTTTGTCCTTTCAGCTGAAAAGAACCATTCCAACACCTATCAGTACAATTAAGGTTTACATCCTGGGGTTTTTTTTTAAGGTTTCCAGCAGCTGGAGAAGAGTGTGGTTACTGATGCTTGAGCAGCAACACTTTTATTTGAAAGAGGGCAGTGTTCAGGCTTTGTAGGTGATGCATCCTGGATGACACATCTTCTTCTGAAACCTGCCCAGGGCATATGTATTTATCTACTAAAATGCAGAAATTTCCAGGGCTGGCCAAGGTAACCTATATATCACACAGCAACATTATAGATCATGTTAGGACAGGAAGTGAAGAATAGCTCTTCCAATTAATGCCAGATAGGGAAATTCATTACATAAGATGTAATTACTTGAGCTGGAATTTGTCCAGAAGCTGGAGTTCAGCCAGAGCACTGGTTTAACATTAAAATGCTAAATAAAATTTAAAAATATTAACAAAAAAAAAAGGAATAAATCCTAATGGTATCCAAACCAGAAAAGAATTTCATACTTTTGGATTATATGTTATCCAGTCAATATAGAGCAACTGTGATACCCAAAATGAGTTTTCTCTGGGATCCCAAGTTAGAAAAAAGGTGGGGGAAAGAAAATTATTAACTCTTTTCTAAGCTGCATTTATCCATGCCAATCTCCTAGTTAAACACACGACACTTGCGATTTTTATTACCAATTTGGAAAAATTATCTACCTTTGACAGAATTTCGGGTGACTTTATAAATTATTAAATTAACTCAGAATAAAAAGTAGAGAACTGAAAATTTAAATGTGCACAGCACAAATGTGCAGCAGTTTGAATGATCTACTTGTGCATTGCATGCAAATGAAACTACCATCACSAGTCGTGAGGTTCATCATCATCACTTCCAGAATTTCCCAAGGATTTTCTCAGTTCTCCTTAGGAAGGCTCCCATTAAAATCCTCGTGTAKATCTGCACTCCCAAGTACACCAAAAAATAAATCTAGTTAGTTAATCTGAGAGCAGCAGAGCTAATGAAGACTGTTTCCCAAATCCCCACTCAATATATCCAAGTCCTCCTCTTCGCTACTTCCAACCTCCCTCCACTCCTTCATCCTTGTTCAAAATGAGGACACAGCACAGAACCTCCCTCCTGGATTCCCTAATTACTGAACAGGGAAGAGGCAGCACAAGAGCTATATTTATGCTGCTTGGCCAGCCAGCACATGTCTGCTCCCAGAAAGAAAATAACACGAGCTCGCCACACATTCTCCCTTGCAGCAGGATTCTTAATTTGCATCACCTCTTCCTCTTGCTGGTAGCCAGCTTCCACAAAAATTGGTAGAACTCCCACAGTAAACTTTGGTTGAAATTAATTAAAAGGCTCCAAAGTTATTTGGAGCAGGCCGCCAGACAAACAGCACGACAGCAGAACTTGTGTTTCCTTAAGAAGGCAAGCTAAAAAAGGAAACCATTAATAATTATTATTTCCGTATTCCACGAGGCCCAAGTTCCTGACTAAGGCCTGCAAACACTACTGTGATACTTATAATAAACAGAAAATTTGCCTAGCAGAAGGAACAACAGTAGATGCAATGATAACACAGCTTGCATTAATTAACAACAGAGCTCACTATTCACAGAGGAAGTTGCCATAAGTATACAGACCCAGAGCCAAATTTTKGCTAGAGCTGAGCTCCCATTTACTGAGGATGCTAAGACAAGACAGACATCTTCAGAAATACCAAAAAGTCAGCAATCTCTATTTAGGTATCAGCAGAAATACTAGGATCTTAAAAAAATTTAAAAAAGAGAATATTCTAATATTCTCCTACTGTTCACTGCAGCTGGGAGCAAAGATGTCAGAAAAACTCTGGGCTTTTCACCTTTTGGGATGGGAGAAGGGGTGGGCAATGGTCTCAGATCGCCTCTTCCAAGTCTGACTGTCTGAAAGGCAAATAATAGCTGTGGTAGTAAATCCAACATTTCTGAATAATTTATTCAGAGTAGAAACAAAGTWTGTTGGGGCTTTGTACTGGCACTGGAAAGTTCTCTTTTAAAGATTGCTAAAATAGTGCCTCCTTCACCTCTTTCTTAGAAGACACTTAAAAATCATTAGAAGTCAGCATGATCAGTGGAATATGTAGAAAGTACCMAAATTGTGGAATGGAAACTCCTTAGACCAGTCAAGGCAGAGTGGAAGAACACTTAAAAAGTTATGTGTACGTTACAACAATACCTGTACTAGTAAAATTCACTGAAGCTCAATTTTTCCTCAGCAGAACACGGAAATCCCTTGAAATTTGAGGAAATACTGCCACAATTTAGGAGGGGGGACGGAATAACTCTAAAATCAAAACAAAACAAACAAAAGCCACTTAACAGCACCAAATGTGTATTCAAACCTGTGCTATAATACTCTTTTTCCTCAGATAGCAATATTTCCTATTTTTGGGCCTCAAACCTCCAGAACACAGGCATGAAAAGCAACCTTTAGAATCAGATTCCTCTACAATTATCCAGGTGTTCTGCACAGCAGCCTGTGAGCTGATTCCACCAGATCCATCCAGAAGGCCTTCGGTTTAATGCACACTTAAAATTAGACAGGTCARCAATACTCCCAGGAACAAATTGCAAAATGTTCCCATCAAGGGCTGCTTAATATGCATTTGTGTGGTAAATAGTCATGTTTCACCTCCTTCCTTATGGTTCTGCACTTATTTTTCTTCTAAATAGGAATACAAATGAATAGATTTTCCTGTCTCTCAAACCACCTTGCTCTAGAAGCAGTCAACTTATTTTGCAGAGTTAATTTATTTTGAGTGTATAGAGAGGACATTGTATAATTTGCTGTACAACTCCAGAACCTCTGTATACCAGAGATATGGGTGGGCATAAGGTCCTGGTAAATAGACCTGAAACACCCAAAAACAACATCACAAAATAGCAAAAAGATATATTATATGAGCTCATGAGGAAGTAAGTATAACTGAATACATTTGTCTTAAAAAAGAGGCTTCACACCCATTGATCTTGGCTTCAAGAAGGGCTGAAAATATACATCACAACATTAAAAAGCAGGGAGAAACCAAGTTAGATAGTGGTCCTGGCATGAATCACAGTGAGGTCCTTTGCTAGGGATCCATTGTACAATGAATTATTTCTTTGGGTCCTCAAGTGTTTTCCAAAAGCACTGGGCATCTTGCCATTAATTAAATATACATCCAGTTAAATTGAGTGCAGGCAGCCCTTTCTTCCCCAAAAGATCCAGATTTTTCCAGTAAATTACATTGTCTCATCTCTCCCATCCCTTGCTGCCTTCATTTTACTATCACTCTCAAAACAGTGGATTTCAAAGCCCTGAAAACCTGCCTCTATCAGAGCCCTCCTGTGCCAATCTGACTGAAATACTCCTGGTTAAACCTGGCTATAGCACTAAAAAGTGCTCTCCTCCTTAAGTTAGATCTGCTTTAGGTGATTTAATCTTTTACAGAAAAGCATTCATCTCTGAAATTTGGTGTACAAGTTGAGTAGTAACTGATGGAAGTTACAGGAAGTCCCAAACTGAGCAAGGCCAGAGATCTCAGTAAGAGGAAATAAAGYGGCTACCAGCTAAAATAACAACTTTTTGGTCTACTTCTTTCTTCATGCTCCTCTGACACATCTTCACTGCCTGTAAATGGAGCCACAATTATATGAATTGGCTGYTATTAGAAAAAGATCAACAGCCAAAGTCACAAATACCAGCCTTGCATTATATTCAGGCTGTAACAAAGTCAAAAATCCAGGACACGTGAAGGAAACAGAGTCTTGGAGATGACTTGCCCAAACCATCTCTAGGAGTTTAATCAAAAAGGGAAGATTAAACACTACCTGTGGCAGGACAGATCGTTAAAGCCCAACGATGATCTCTCAAAAAGAGGAGAGCTGTAAAGCTGAAGGCTGTAAAGATGAAGGCTTGCCAACCTCCTTAATGATAACCTTGTCCAATAATAGATTTGATTTCTTTTTTCACAACTTTTGACAGTGGAGAGAGAATTAGGTTTAAAACAGAGGTGTTAGGTCATCACTTCACCACCACCACTCGTGCCTTAACGAGCCAGGCAGGCCAGAAACCGTGCAGCAACATCAAATGGTTTACAATGAAAATCTATTTTATCACAGGCTGTAGTAAATGGAGGGTTTCATGGTACAATTCGGAGAGAATACAGCTCAGCAGGTCAAAGGAGAGTCAAGAAAAAAAGTGGGGAGAGAACCCCATGCACACAGGCAGTGCAGAAGTGACTTGGTCGCTCTGAGGAGACTCAGAAAGGTCACAAAGAAGAAACTGAGAAAGGACAAAACCACTGAATGCTTCTCCTGGTCAGGATATGAAGGAAACGACAGTGGAAGCTTAATTTTGAGCCCTGTGATGACATTCTACCAGAGGTGCTCAAAGCCCAATGCTTATTCACGTTTTTATGAGTGTTTTGAARAACAGGATAGAGATGAGTCTCGTCAGACTGACCAGACCAGTRGTAAAGTGCTGTTTTGTCTGAGAGAGAGTCTATCCCAAATTTCTTAATGGTATCCAGAGCAAACATGGAAACACTTCACCATATAYTTCAATGAGATTTCCCTTTAATGAGAATATTAATGCTAGCTTAATTACTTTAAAGCACAGTGGTCCTSAGTTAGGGCATGCAATGACTGTCTGACATACCACACATGGAACTTTCAAAAATAAAAGGGCTTTATACAACATTTCTAACAGAGTTTATGGTTTAGGCCACYCTTGTCAAAAGCAATACCTTGAGTGGATGAAGTCAATTGTGTGATGAGCGATAAAAAATTTAGCTTTATGTAAAATACCTCATCTCCAGAAAGGGCAGAGACCCCTGTCATCAGGTCAGGTTGTGAAGGCCTGAGGGCTGGCAAAAGAGAGTGAGGGAACATGGAAATTTGGGTCAGTAAGAGCTCCTGGCCATGCAGCACTAGGGTTTGCCACAGAGCTGTGTCTGCTCCACATCAAAGATGTCATCACTCTCTGAACCAGCAWCTGCCTGTCCTGTCTGGCCTCTGAGCTTTTGCTTTCATACCCTGAAGTGATTTCAAGGGGGCATGGCTGTGTGAGAGATACCATCCCTTAGATGAGCTGGAAACATATGGCACTGACCACATGTGGTCATTAGAAAGTCCCGCGCCAATTTTTGCAAGGCTAACAATATTAGCCCCAGTATCCTGGCCAAATTCCAATATAGGTAATTATATTCTGGATAATGACACACAGGCCAGTTTTATAAGGCTTAATATACATTGTGGAAAGTGGCTTGCACCTAAGGGCTCTGAGTTAAACTCATTGCACAGTCAGCTGGGATAAAATTAGAGAAGAAACTACCCAAGCATGTCAAATGTTTAAGCTTTAAAACCCTGTGTAGACTGAAACAAAAGAGGAAGGGATCCAGGGGTGCTTTAGCATAATCAAGCTGGCTCATGCCGCTGAAGACACAGCTGGGATCCAGAGCTCCCTGCTGCGAGGAAATTTGTAAGAGTATCCCCACCCCACCTTCAGCAGTGGGTGTGCGTGCATGTTAAATTACCAGGTTAGCAAAGAAGATGGAGCAGTAGGATGCAAAAYGTTGTTTGCTGGGTTTGTTGTTTTTTTCTTTCTTGATTCCCTCCAAGTAAAACAGAATCAAATAGGTCTTATAAAAAAGCCTCACAGTTCAGACACTCACACTTGTTGCACAGCAGCCCTGTGACCCCAGCTTGAAATGCCAGAAGCAGTGCTACTCTCATACCAACTTGTATTTGTCTCACCTTGCTCTGTTTGAAGACACCAAAACCAGCACAAGACCCAGCTGTACCACACCCAGGCAGGCCATCCAGTAGGCTCTGCTGATGGACACCTCTGAGGCTGATGCCCAGCCCCAGAATAATTTGGGTGGCAGGACATGTCCCTCTGGCATGCCATTACAATCCAAAAAAGAGCACTTGGAGTGTGCCTCCCAYACCTCAGCTGGCTCAGGAGGCACTCACTTGCAAGGGTTTATCAGCCTCAGTCAAATTTGTTGGCATGACCTACAGTTTTGGATGACACAGAGCCAGAGATGGAACACCAGCAGACRTGCCAGACCTAAAGGCTGAGAGCACAACGGGCAATAACATTTTTTTTTAAAACACTTTACACATCATACAAGCRCARAAACCCCCTACACACCATAGATTTTATACCATACAGAACAGGAGGAAATCAGTTTATCACTTAAAATTACGGCTGAACAGAAGCTAAGGAAGAAGATTTTCACTGTGAGAGTGGTGAGGCAGTGGAACAAGTTGCCCAAAGAAGCCGTGGATGTCACATCCCTGGAAGTGGTCAAGACCAGGTTGGATATGGATATGAGGAACCTGGTCTAGAGGAAGGTGTCCCTGCCCATGACAGGGGGGTTGAACTAGGTGGGTTTTAAAGTCCTTTCCAGCTGAAAGCATTCTATGACTGGATGATTCTTCAAAACCAGCTTAAAATTTGAAGCTTCACCGTTGGCTAGCAGGATACCTCAAGACTTGGCACTGCAGTGCAAGCAGCCATCTTTTTTAGTCTTGAAACAAAGTTCAAGTTAAGCTGAGATTTGTTTTCCCCAATGGTACGAGCAGGTCTGGTCTTGTTTTGGYGTTATCATCAGGATTCTAAACTTTAATCCACATAATTCATGTGCTGGTGTAAGCACCATGCACTTGTAGGCACAGCACCTCCTTTCAAGATGCTCTGCACCTTCCCTGGGCTTGAATTCCAAGCTGTCAAAGATGGGAGACACAGGCTCTCACCCTCCCTCCCTACTCTCCTCACGCAGAGAACACTGTTTCATCTCCTCAGATTCCTTTCTCCATTAAAACACATTCAAACATAATTAGTGTAACATTAAAAATGGAGGAAATTTTGTAATTGCCAGTTGTTCTGTAGCCATGGTTACGTCTGAGATTTTATACCGAGCGACGCTGGCCCGAGCACGCACAGGCAGTTAGCAGGAACAGCAGTGGGATAATGTTTGTGTGCACGTGCAGGTGTGCTGAGATGCCTGTTTGCCAAAAAAAAAAAAAAGGGGGGAAAAAAAATAAAGAGATGAGGGAGGAATGGGGAGGGCAGGGAAGAGAGAGACGGAGGGGAGAGAAGGGGGGGGGGGGGGGGAGGGGAGAGACGGAGAATATTCGGTGACATTTAAGGTGCTAATATCTGGAAGTCAACCTTTAATTTGACAGCTTTTAGTGCTAGTTAATTTCACTCATCCAGACGAGGTGTAGGAAATTTGCAGCACCTTTAAATTATCACGTTTTTCCACGCTGCCTGAGGCCTATGTGGAATACCTGAGCCATACTTTGTGCCCCCCTCCATCCCCCCCTTCCCTCTCCTCCTCCCCACCCCCCCCTCCCCACCATTTTCAGGTCAGTTGAAGTAAAACTTTCATTCCCTTTCTCAGACAATTAATCTTTAGCTAATTGAAGCAGGAATGCTGCAGGATGGGTTTCACTGGGGCCTGTAAATCTCATTTAGCAAAGTGAATTCCAGGCACATGCTGCACCTAATGATGTGACAGGTGGGCTGCACCACAAGACAGCAGCCGCCGAAAAGTTGATTCTCATTAGACCCTCGGAGTCCTGCAGTCAGTTTTCTGATGGCTGAAGAACACTAATCGCATCTGTTTGCTGCTGGGTGGGGTGGGCAGAGGGGGGACAGGCAGCAATGAGAGGCGGGGGGGGCCCTTCCTCTCTTTTCATGAGTTAATATCCTTGACTCCTGCCCAAAAAACCAGCAGGCCTGCCTCCCACCATGCGCTCAGCCTCCATTCTGCTGACTCCTACAGGGTGCACCCTTTTTCTAATTAACTGGAATGGCTATGGAAAGCAAAGGAGGCCTTGTGTTGGGTGAACCAATTATTTTGAAGGGTATTAAGTCATCAGATTTACTTTTATCTTGATTGCATTGTGGAAATCGTGCATAATTAATGGTGGGAGCTTATTAGGAAAATGATTAGGCAAATTACACAGGTGTCGGATGCATTTTTTATGATAAATTTGCTAGAACAATCCTGCAATTCCATCTGTTCAGCTCATATCAGAATGTCACTCTGGAAGAAATTAATGGTGCAGAGTCGCACAAAGTTACTGGAGGCCTTGGATGCAGATTTATGTTTTAAAAAAAGATACAGTTAAAATTACCCAGCGATTTCCTAATAAATACTTGATGTTGCRGTTCAATAAATTACTTATTTAATCTTAAAAGAAAATGATAGTCAGCTGGAAACTAAGAAGTGGAGACAGCATAAACGTCATTTTGTCAGGTTGATGTGTATGTAAATAAAAAATAATCGTAGGACATAATAATTCTTTGCTGTGAGATGCTGACTAGAAACAAGCCCTCAGTGTCCAAGTACCTCTGCTAGGTATTTTTTTCCACAGATACTAAAGCTTGCCTTACAAATCCTGTACTGGTTCTACAGTGGCAGAGCCAGTTCCCTTCTCTGTAATTTCAGCATTGTTTAGCAGCAGAGTCTGGAGGTCACATCCTGGGAGTTAGAGAGGACATGAGCCAAATGCTGTGCTCATGTCTTCACTTCCTTCACTCTGCATCTCCTGCCAACACCAGGAGATGAAAACCATGAAACCAAAACCATTGAATGCACTGTCTCTCAGAGTGAGTCAGTAAATCAGTGCATAGGGGTTTTTGTGTGTGTACATGAAAGAGTGTCTGTGTGTGCATTTGTAGGTCTAGAATAGCAAACACCAGATTATTCTACCCCTGGAGGTGTTTAGAAACTGCAGCTATGGATTACCCATCATGGGTCAAATAAATAAGCTCATATTCCATRGAAGAAGCATAATTTTTACTAACTAATATAATATGATTTCTCAAAAATTTACAAGCAAGGAGGCAGAAGAAACTAGGTGCAAGAGGAGAGCATGACAAATTAAAATATGAAAATGTTGAATTGAGGTTGGGCAGCTCTACAGTCAAATATTATTTTTAGGTGCATATTTTTCATAATCTGACTGGTTCATTGTCACCACTGCCACTTTTTAAAGAGATCGACTAGGCAAATATGAAGTGGCTGTTGTTTACTCCAGAAACAGCTCCGAGGAAGGCACAGCCCCAGATGTTGAGTGTCTTGGGGTCTGCATTGCCCTAGAGAAGACTTTTCAAGCCCCTGGCTGCAGCCCTGGCTGAGGGTAGCAGAGAATATGGTGTCTTGTCCCAAAAGCAGGATGGGGTTGCTGTCAGGGATGGAGTTACCCTGTCAGGATTACTCAAACAGCATGACAGGCCTCATTTCCGTGGCTTTGGCATGACCTTGAAGGTACCTTGAACATCTTGAACGTCTTCAAAATCACAAAGCAGGCTTGTCCTTTTTCACAGATCCCTCCTCTGTGGTCCCCCAAGGACTATTGTCCTGCCCAAACTCCACAGCACTGTGGCTCTACAGTTTCATTCCTCTCTCCTATTCCTCAGTGTCCCAAGAGCTTACTCATTGCCACAGGGCCCTTGAAAAGAAGACTTACTGGCAATGCAGAATATTTTGCTCATTTGGGGAGTTCTGTTCTTTTCAGGATGTTTAGGTTGTGATAGWTTATCAGAATGGAATAAGAACATCTCTTTTGGTGCTCTGAAAAGCTAGTAATGACCATCARCTTTTWAAAAAAATACTGGGAAYTGTAGAGCTGAACAGCAAGCCWTAAGAAAAGTGCCTTATTTTTCTCCCTAATATCCAAATCTTGTTAAATACCAATGATACCAATCTCTGTGACTTTTGCATTTGATTAATCCTTCCCTGCAAAATGAAGCTGCTAATACTACACACTACCATCTGTACTTGTGGTGAAGGCAAAGAAAATGAATTCCAAACAGCCTCTGYCTGCAAGAGGGGACATGGCAGCAAGACCTCATGGGAGTTTTATRTCCAATACAAATAGTCCTTGGCTCATCTGAAAACCTTTCTTCTCCTTCAGACCCTTTGCTGAGCACGTTCTTTGAAATCTGCTTTCCTATATCTCAATTGTAATAATTGTTTTCAGGAAAATTATAGAAGCAAATATGGTGAGCTGCTGTGTCCCTGAGTYAGTTTATTACTGCTTGCTAATTAAGATTATTGATAAATCTTGTGTTTATTCCATACAGGCTATTGGAACAATACAGAATAATGCTGTTAAATACAGCAGGTGACCCTAATCCAGTTAATGAAGTATTAGAGAAGATTTAAGATAAATTTGAAGAACTTACAGTGACTATCCTCCTACATTTTAAGGGATGTCTTGTATCTAATGGCTAATGGCCCATAACCCTTATCCAATATGGAGTTGCTAAGCATTTGATCAGATAAAAAGCATGTTTTCAAGCAATCATTATTCAAAGGATCAGACACAGTGATACTAATGTATGATTTTGTACCATGAATAAAACATTTCAGATGATATCCCTCAAAAAAATCTATATTGGAATTTATATAGGTGAGCAAGGAAGGGTCAAGTGAATTTCACAGAAAGAGATAGAGAACCATCTGTATTAAATTAAATGGGTTAATATAAACCATAGCAAGACCAAGAGTTATGAGTTCAGGATATATGGCCCTATATGTAAGAGGGACATACAGGATACTTCCCATTCTCCCTTGGGTCTGTCCCTATCCTGATAAAGAAACTGGTACTATTTCTTCTGAGAAGAGCTTAGCCAGYCAATATTATTGGCAAGATAGGACATAATAGGAGGATCAAGCTACCAGATGTCCTTTTCAATTCCTGTAGTTAACGTGAGAACATGAGCAGAACATTTCTGAATGGCCAACCACTCACCTGTGTGACTCTCTGAAGTACAGTGCCTCACCCAGTTCTCCTTCAGCTGCCAGAATATCTCCAGGTGCTTTCACACAGGTGTGTCCAGACAAGCCAAGTGCCTCACCCTCCAAACCCACCAGCCTGGATGAGTTCCAGRAAGCTGTAGCAGGAAAAGCATATTAGAGATGTACCCTGAAAGCTGATCCACCCTGAGTCAGCACACTTGCATGGATGTGCTCCTGGAGGCAGCACTGCAAATGGAARAGCTTGCCAAAGCTGAGACTTCCTAGTCTCATGCACCAGCCACAATGCTTTTTTTTTGATTTTGAGTACTGGCATCATATTTCTAGYGTACAGTATCCCTCTAATACTATAAGCAATATTTGTTTTTAAATTAAACATTACCTTTCTCTTCCAGAGCATCACTCAGTTTTCTTTAAGCCCTACCAAAATAACAAATTCCTAATCCTTAGTACAGATAACCAGCTCAAAACAAACAGGCCCTTTTGTAGCATTGACAGTATTACATTTTTTAGCATTTGATAAGCTTTCAACTAACACCTAGACTTTTCCTAGCACTCTGAGATGTAGGTGGTAAAAAACACAAAGCTATTTGCTTATCCAATTTTCTGAGTACACCTGCCACGTAATGATTTCAGCTGCAGAACACTCAGGGCTTTGCACTGGTTTTGCCCAGATCAGGTTTTTGTTAGACAACAGACTGGTTCATAGAAGCTTCTGGAATTATTTTAAGTGATTTTTTTAATTTTATTTTTTCTCTGTCTTGGCAAATGGAGAAAAGCAGTGCTTCCTGCATGAGTGGAAAGGCCCAAATGCRGATCACATACCTGAACACCACGGAAAGAGAGGACACTTTGTACAAACACCTGCTCTTTTTTCCAGGTTTCCACGCCTCGTCCACCGCCCCAGACACAAGGAGCTGATTGAAGCCTCTCAGCAGAGCAGCGTGGTGTTTTGTTGCAGGGGGGTTTGGGCTGGGATTGATGAGGAATGCCATGGGGATGCTGCTTTGCAGATGGCGAGCGGCGGAGCRGGCAGCGCTTCCCCGTGACGGGGAGGAGGCAAAGCCTTCATTAAAACATCAGCTTCCCCCAGCAGCTCATCCTGCCTGACACGCCTAACCTGTGTGCATATGTCAACACAGAACGCTTGCTAATGTTGCTGAGGCTGTAAATAAGGGTTCAGACTCTACTCTGAAGGAGATTAATGAGTAGAGTGCTTCCTTCTCTGCTGGAGGCTGAAGTAGGTTCCCTATTAAGATGCAGTATCTGTCACTGTCAATAGAGACATGCTGTGTGGGTGTGAGGGGAGGTTAAGAGGTGTCTCTGAATCTGGTAATTCCATGCTTTTAAGGGTCTAGCACAGGGGACTGACACACTTGAGCAACATCAACTTCCTGAAACATGTTTTACATTAATAGAATAAGTCCAGTAATGGCTGTGGCCAAAGAGGGACAAGTGCTGAGGAACTGGAGGTACTCCCTTTTGAAGGAAGTATAGAGTTTTCTTCTTAAATTTAGGAAAGGAGAAACAAATAAACTACTATCCTTTGCAGGCTCTATGCAAATTTCAGGGAAAGGCATGGTTTTTCCCTTTATACAGAGTTAGAACTGTGTTCCTATGACAAACTGTGTGTCTGCCTTCCTTGCCTCTTTAGTTCAGGTAAACAACAACTCTCCTTTGTAAAACATCCATTTCTCTGATACCAGAATGTCTTAGAGAACTGTTTCCTTCTCAGAAAGCATTTGATACCATTCTCTGAAGGAAGAGTTATCCATTTTTACCCATGGGAAAGCACAGGGAGGTTCAATGTTGTGTTCAAGTTTGAACTGTAACTGAAGAGGGGTCTCAATTATGAACTCACAAGCCCTTAAACGTATCTCTGCTCTTGGAGCTGGACTCAGAAAACAAGATTCCCCATACACCCAACGCCCATGTTGGAGTGAGGATTGTTAGCAAAGATGGCCAGCTCATCCTGGGCCAAGGAAGCTCTTCTCTCCATTGTTCAGGACTTTTTTTCTATGTATTTGAAGCAGAATGACTTTCTAGATCACAAACTTGCACTAYACAGTTGAATAACCCTATAAGCTAAAAATGCCTGTGCATTTAAACACAGACATGTAGCCYACTGACTACTTTTAAAACCCCTAAGGAACTTTTAAGTTTATACAAATCAGCCTTTCTTCATTAATTAGAAGATTTGCCTTTTGTCCAGTACTCAGAAGAGAGAATAAAATGAATTTAATACAGAGCAATGCTACCCATTTTCCCCTAACACTCATATCTCCTTTATGGAAGCTGAAAGAACCTGAGGATCTCATCTAATATTAGCTAAAATCATTAATTTCAAAAGAAGAAAAGGTGTAACAAAATATTACATTAAGACTTTTAGACCTGCTGAAGTGTAGAAAAGCAATCAACTAGAAAAGAAAGTGAAAAGTTGAAAAGGGAGAAATTTCAGGGAAAAAATGGGAGCCTATGTCAAAAAATCACTTCTAGCTTTGCATGTGAAAAATTTATCTCACTTAAGTACGTGGATATGTAGCCCAAAGTCAATGGGAATTACAAAGGGCAGCCCCTCTGAATAATAGATCAATTCCTTAGCTCTATTCTCAGTTATAGGCAGAAGCCAAATGCTATTTACTCTTCCTTTACAACACCAACCTTACTGRACACCTAATAGTTCATGCATTTGCTTTGTATTTTTACTGTGAGAGTAAGCCTATTTATTACCAAGTCTCACCATAAAAATACAATAAAATTAGAAAAGCTGGCTTCAAATAGCAAGGATTAATAGTAAGGATTAAGCAGCCTTTTGGACACTCCAGAGTGTTATGTTGTGCTGCTTGCAAGAGGAAAATCGAGGGAAAAACAAATGCCCCCTAATTTCTCAGGAAGATGTTAATTTTATGTATAACATGGTAGTAAGATGGGCTACCCTGCACTATGCAGTGATGTTTTCCCARTCTTGATAACTTCCCTGGGATTGCTCAAAGAGCATCTGGCTCTGGCCATTTGCAGTGGCTGAGAGAATGTTGCTCTCCCTGGCACACAACTCCACTGCAGCCTGAGTGCACTGTGTGAGGAGCCAGGTAACCAAGGACAGGAATCCTGGGATTCTTTCAGCAGGAAAAGAAAAAAAAAGATTAAAATTTTTTTTTATGAGCTGCTTCACCCTAATATTTGCAGAATCTAGGTGTTGGAGAATGGCACCCCCTTTGCCTTCAATTTATAAGAGGTACAACATGACCCATACACCAGGGGAAGGTGACAGTGGCTGTGGATTTAAAAAAACTCCTTATTGAACGTATTCCACTTCCTTTGAGTAGAAGGAAGAGCTAAGTCAAAGAAACAAACTGCAAATTAAATCTGGATGCTAAAATCATTTTTAGAGGTGGAAGTAATGCAGTCCAGCCCAGCCCTTCAAAACACCCCAAACTTTCAGTAATGCTTAAGTGTCCCAGAGAAAAGTTGATGCCTAGTCCCCAATAACATGAAAAAGCAAAAAATGGTTTTTGTTGGCAAAACTGAGCAAAAAATCTCCTCCTCACTTTTACCTACCTGGCTTTTCCCSCAGATGTACAGCCAGAGGACTTTCAATAGTGGGTATTTGTTCTTCTTCTAGAGGTATGGTGTCTTAAATCTCAGGTTATTCCTACTTATTGACCTCAGTTAACAGCTCCAAATGGGGGAGTACCTGATGTAGAAGGAATACTACCTTACCTGAATCAAATGTGGGACAATATTGTGGAAAAGCAATCAAAATAAATGAAAATAATAAAATTTAAAAAATCAAATGAGGCTTGGACTAAAACTGGGTTCTTTTTTTTTGTTACAAATAATTTTCTCTATAACTTTTTTTTTAAACAGTTCTTTATACTTCTAATGTGGCAGGTAAGTAAAGCTGGAATTTCAACGTGATGTTCCCATGGGAAGAGGAGATGRGTCCCAGGCATTCCATCAAGGATGAGCCTGCTGCAGAAGCAGCACAACACAAGGTGTGTTCTGACTCGTGCCACGAGATTGGAAAACTGCTTCATATCAGAATAAGCCTTTTTGGGGAGAAGGGAGACTGGGAGACAGAAATAAAACTGCTGTTCAAATCYCCAGATAGAAGATACCAGGACATATAGATATAAACCATGTCTTAGAGAAGCAGATGTGATTGGTAAGATACAAATAATCTCTCTTGAGGAAAAAAAAAGGTATCTTTTTGATGATCTGATATGACTAAAAGACTCAATAACATCAACACCTATTGACCCATGTGAAAAACAGGGGCAGATGGTATCAATTGTTACGTTTGTTTGCAGAAAAAACAGAGAAATTCTCCATAACAGTCTYMCATACAGTTGTTTCTTTKGKTTTTTTTAATGAAGAAAAGAYAGCTACACTAAAGTCRCTAGATTTCCAAAACTGTGGGAAAGTGGCATTTTAAAAACTTGGGGAAAAAAATAAAAAGAGCTGAGAGAGGCTCTCACTGTTGCCAAGAAAAAAAATCAGAGAAAAATACTCCAAGTACATAAGGCTAAAGTTAAMATAATAACAGGTCAAAAACACAGCAGAAAGAGTGAAATACAGAGATGCAAGTTTGTTGGAAGAAAAGGCAACATTTTTATAGTTTTAAAACCAATTACAAGCCCAAAGTTCATACTTATGATTACTTATGATAGCAACATGGTGASAGAACTCAAACTGAGTGACCTATTCATTTGACTTCAAAATAAATGTTTATTTTTCACTTAATGAAAGAACTGGAAGAAAAGATAATAAAATTATTCTCATAAATGTTTTTATCTTGAAGTTACTGTCATAAATTTTTCCTTCTTAAAACAGGCTGCTCTGTCATCTTTCTAGGTTCTTAATACACAGGGACAACAAAAAATATATAAATTTTAAAAAATGTTATTACCAACCTTTAAACTTTATGCAGTTCAGTCCTGAAGTTCCCATTTTATAAACTACTCAGGCCTTTCTGGCAGGGAAAGGAAGCAGCAGTCAATTCCTTAGATGGAGGACTAAGGATTGTCTAAGATTAATGCATTTGTGGTTACAGATGTGGCCAACAGCCAGACACCAATTTYTTAGTTTTCATCTGAGCAAAATTTTAGTTAAAACAGGTGCACATAACTGTGCAATGCAATAATTTCTGTTTATCTTCTGAGACCACCCAGGAAACTGAGTACCATCAACCTCTGGCTGGTGAGAGGGTCTCAACCWCTCGAGAGCCAGGCCTTGGAAGAGCCTTTTGAACTCTCCTTTCCAGAACTGAGTTATATAACAGGCTGTGAGAATGCTGTGTGGGTATATTAGCACAGGTGGGAGCAGTCATTCACACAAGTGGAATTRCACAATACTCCCTGGAGTGCTTCCAAAAGGTGATGCCAAATAATACTGAAAATATTTGCATCCCTAGAGACAAAACCTAAATAGTAGCTRGAGTTGGGTCTTTGCAGCCAAATACTGACACCCTTCCCTAGACAATGATGCCATTCTTTCAACTGGCATTTAGACTTGCCCTAAAGTGTGCAAGTCCTCTTTTCTACAACCGAGTAGAGTTGAGAACCAAAAAATACGGGCAGTACGCTTTCATATTTCAGATGTTTTGAATCGTGATAGAGCCACTTCAATTAGCCATCCTTGGAAAAAATATTACTACATTGCATCCTTTGGGCACAGCATCAAAATGAGCCACCCAGCAAAGATTGGTCAGACCTTGCAGTCAACTTGAACTGAAAATGATAAATCTGCAGTAGTAACATTCAGGTTTTAGAAAGTGGTTCAGATGATTCATTCCATACAAGAAGACACTGGGGACTTCAATACCTCAGAACTGAGAGAATAACAGTTTGCAATGAAATGAGAACACCGTGGACATGAACCAGATTCTGGCAAAGTCACTATGAACATTCTGGCTCTTTGAAGGTAAACTTCCACAGTGAAGTGTTTCCACCCAAAAGCCCAATCTTGAGAATCTGCATCAAACCAGTTGCACATCGGTTCAGAGTGTTAACACAAGAGAACAAGCCATTTCTACTGGTCTTTTCCAAAAAGGTTCTTGATGATTTTGAAATTTTTTTTAAATTTTGAAAGTTTCCAAGGTTGGCAGAAATCCTTTGCCTGCCCTGTGTCGATGAGGGAGCAAAGAGTTTCTATTCATGCCAACTAACCATGGAAGAAAGCCTTCTGAAAAGCTGTGTTGGTCCTTAAGACACAAATAAATATTTATTGATGAGGGAGAGCAGGGAAAGGAAGATGTATGAAGGATCTGCCACACAAGAGAAAGTAAGTAAAAAACTCTCCACAGCCTCAGAATTTTTTTTCCTCTTGCCATCAGGACAAGCAAACTAATAAGGCAGTCTGAACAAACTGAAATAACAATTTTTTTCTGCAACCTTAGCATTACCTACATGATTATTCTTCAGTACACACACAGACACACACACACAGAGTGCAACAATTTATTTTAATGTAATGCTGCCCCCTTGTGCTTTTGTATACAAGGAAGTTTTTTTGTCAATAACCAAGGTTAGTAGCAACTAAAGAAAAGCAAGAAATCGGCCTTTTCCTCAGCTCTGAGCTCTCTCACTGATATTTTCACTTGAGCAGCAACGTGATCATATGCAACACTCAGCARTCTCAGAGCCTAAGGGAGTAAGAAATGTGTATTACCACAAAAATTAAAGCTGGGGTAAAAAGAAAGTACAGCAYGTGTAAGTCAGAGATGAGAAGGGAAGACAAAGGTCAAATCACACAAAGTTACAAGCTACTGAAAATGAGTGCAAAACAAATGATTTGATTTCCTACATTAAGCTGTAGCCTGTCAACACAAAGGAACAGCTTTTACAGGGGATGGCAAGGAAAAAGKGACAGGGCAAAATGAGAAAGAGAACTCTACAGCTCAGGAATCAGTATCCCTCACTCTGGAATCTAGCACCAGTCAGCACTTGCAAACCAACTTTTGGAACTTGTCAAGTGTCCCACTTAGAGGCATTACAAACTTCTGAGAAGCTCATAAGAGAAAAAAGGAATCTCTTTGGGAACATTTGGATTAGAATCAATTATCTGTCAACTGCCCTGGTAGATCCTGAAACCAGGAACTGTCTGGTAAATTTGTCTTCCTTGGAGAGGGTTCCCCACARCRWGGCTTGAGCYACAAGGGCTTGGAACTGTTCCATATGGCAACACTTCATGGTTAAAGACAAGAAAATTTGTTCCARTGTTTTCAAAGAAGGTTAAAATCTCAAAAATTTAGAAAATAAACCAAAGCATATAGGCATGATAGAAATCTGTGGATACATGACATCAGTACATCCAGCCACCCCTTTTGAACTTTATATGAGTGCTATGAAGAAACTAATTTATTTGATGACTACTTCCTGAAATTCCATATGAAGGATAAAAAACTTAGGTGTGTTCATTCAGGTTTTCAAATAAGCAGAGATTTCCWTCAAAAAATATCATTTGTTCTCAGGCTTTATGAAAGCTAAATGATATTCAATAGGTCCTTGAAATTATGTCATAAATGCCTCTGCATAAACATCTATACAGTTATTCTCTGTGTGTTTCGTATTCAGGCCACTGAATGCATACATGACATTTARCTGACCATTTTCCTTCTAAATCTCACAGCTGAACAATTTATTCATAAAGAAAACAAACAAAATTAAAAGCTTATTTGTGTCAAGAAGAGTGTGACAATTCCAGGTGACTTTTAGTAAGAAATTACGAAAAAAAAGTTGGAAATATTTTTTTCTGGTAGCTATGTAATGACAGACATTCCCATTTTAATCTAGATTTARTTTGACTTACAAATGCACAACCTTTGTATTTTAAATATTTCTATGTTTCAACAAAGCCAGTGGAAGCCAAGAAGCTAAACAAAACCTTTTGTTTCAATCTGAATGACACATTTAATATGAACTGAAATAATTTGGTTTAGCTTTTCAGAATGTTAAAGGAAAATTGATCATTTTTAATTTAAGTTGACCCAAGATAATT
This sequence comes from Alauda arvensis, assembly GCA_902810485.1. Lineage (NCBI taxonomy): Eukaryota > Metazoa > Chordata > Aves > Passeriformes > Alaudidae > Alauda > Alauda arvensis. Next base: position 538,751 of record CADDXX010000424.1, on the reverse strand, counting down.
TTTTACTGTGTATCTGAGCTTGGTCATTGACCTGACCAAAACCTAATATAGTTATTCAAGGAGGYCTACTATAAATAAGATTTATCTCTAGAATTTCTATTCTTTACTGTGTTTCATTACATCTTATCTCTCTTATTAATTTTTTTATACAGGAATTCAGCAGATGCTTTCTGCAAAACTAAGAGTCTGTGGTGTATTATTAGAATGTGTGAAACAGYATGCAAAGAGCCATCCTCTCTTTTTCTCCTCTCGCTCATGAAAGKGGATCTAAAAGGGAGGCAATTTAAGGATGTTGGCACTCTGTCTGAAACAATGTTAGTCATTTTTAAACTCYGTGTTCTCACTTCTCAATGTATACACCTTACACAAATTAAATTAACTTAGCCTTTAGCACAAGCTGAGAGCCAGCCTGTGACACAGAGGTGACAAAAAAMCAGAAATGGGGGGGCTGTAAAACAACTGTAAAGCCTGTTAGGGAGTTGTGTGGTTCCAAAAAAAAGGGATGTTGTGTCTCCCTGCTGCTGGGAAAGCAGGACATGCAGTGCAGGTCCTGGGGCAGGAGGGGTTATGGTGGGGAGGACTGGCAGCCACTCGTTTTCCTGTCATCCCTGGCATCAGCCCTGAGATCTGGGGAGATGGGAACAGCAGCTCAGCCATACCTGAACAGACCTCACCTGACTGGCTGCCTGTTGTTTTGTCCAAAAAGCCATTGCAATACTGGTTCTATAATTGCAATTCTTCCTTCTTCCTTCAATTAATTCAGTTAAAAAAAAAACAAAACAAAAGCACCAAAAAACAAACACAAAATTGCAAATGCTTTCAGTGACAATGTGACTTCTGGCTAGTGACAGTCCTGCAGAAAGAGCTCATGAATCAAGGAAAACTTACTGTATGCTTTCTAAGCAATACATAAACTCATGATATTAATATACWTTTATTTCTGATGTTGTGGGCCTCAAGAAATTAAATTTAATATAAACATGATGTTCACTTTAATATTCTAGTGCTTCTAAGTTATKTCAGTTACCCTAATTGATTTCACTTGGATCCTTTTCAGATATTTTTTTCTATATTTCTGCCTGTCTTCTATTTTCCTCACTTTTCTTCATTCTTCCTGTTTTTCAAACAGATATTTATATTTTTAAGAAGCTTTTCTATAGTTACTGCTATTATTATTACTTTTAAAGGACTTACTACATGTATCTCAGCACCTTCTCCCACCATTTCAAAAAGGCATGTAAGCAAGGAAATTATTCAAGGTATCTCTCTTAGGGACCCTGACTTCTGGCAAAAACAGAATACTCTGAGGGCAAACCATAGCAAAAGAAAACTTAGATTAATTTAAAATTAGTTACTGAAGTTATCTTTTACATTACATTGCCTGTACTAGGATTTTTTGTGAAATCAGGCTGCTCATCTAGACCAAAYCATTTAACAATTAGGGATCAAAGTTGGGCTGTATGAATGCCCCTCCCCTCAAAATTGTGAATAATTCACATTAGCAGGCACTGACCAAATGCTTAACCTGATACAATATAAACTCCAAAAGGAAAGACCCCAAAGCTAATTAGCTGTTATACTGCACTGTGGGAAAAGCCAGGCAGCCCAAAGAGAAGTTTTGAGGTTTGCCTTGGACAAAAAGTACTGTGGGCAGCAGCACGAGACACAATTGAGCCAATCAATTCCCAAACAACTCCTGAATCTTAGCACACCCTGGATCAAAGGGTGCCTCTCCTGCTAAAACCAAGGAGATTTGCTCCATTTAGGGAGTAGGGGACCCTTGTTCAGACTGGAAGGCCAGGCTGGGAGGAAGGYGTGTGATGTGCAATCTGTGTGATGACCCAGTGGCACTGCAGGAGAGCTCCCACTGCTGTCATGGCACTGCTCAGACACCCAGATTTGCTGTCCCAGTCCCATTCTGACACCAGGCTGGGACATGACAGCTGGAATGTCTGTGTTAGCTCTSTAGCCAGGAGCACACGTCTGGAAATTGGGTTTTATCTCATCTGAGCCTGGAATCTCCAGTGCTGCTCCGAGTTATCTGGGATGAAAGTAAAACCTTTCCTAATTGCTTCTGTGTTTCTGYTTCCAATCTTCCTCTCAAAAAACAAAGAACCAAAAAAACAACAGAAACAACAGAAACAATATCAGTTCTTTTCCATCTGTGAGGACAAAAATATACTTTTTTTAAATTCTTATTTGACCTCGACAATTTATAATAATAATAGCAATAAATAACGGCAATAATTCTATTGTATTCTATTTCTGAGTGAATTTAAAGTAAGTGATAATTGAAAACATGTGGGATCTATCTAAAAACAGAAAAAAATCCCCAAAATACCCTTGGTTACAGTGAATCAGAAAGCTTGTGACAAATTGGAGAATTAAAACAACAAAATTGAGATGGATGTTGAAAAAAACCCCAGTTTTTAGTYGTGATATCTGAWGGACTACCACATAGTCTCCACAGACATGAGTCTTATTGCATGAGTTTCTTAAAACAATGCAAAGCACTCAAGAGTAGAGTGTAGGGAACACTCTAAATTGGTCCCCCGGGTAAGGACTAGCTGACCTAATTGGTATTTCCCATCTTTAATTTATGTGATCATACAGTRTGCTGTTATCTTTTCATTACATTAACCCATAGGGTCAAACATTCCTCTGGTGGAGCTCCATTGGAACAAGCAGCTTTGCACCAGGGCTCGGCTTGGCCCTCACCATTTAAATCTGAAATGAATTTCAAACAGAGCTGTAATCAGCCTAATAGAGTAATAKAATYCTCAAGCAAGGAGAACATGTGGTTCTCCCCTRGATGAGAGGCAGCTACACTTATCAATGCAAACTTTATAAAACATAATACCCATCAAATATTACATGCCAGAACAGCACTAAACCACTTAGGGTGGTAAATAAAACATCAGGTTTGGAAAAGTATTTGGATTCTTCTTCACATTATTGCSATGTTTTATTCATATCCCGCTTACATATTCCCTTCATTCTGTTAATCTAAGTGACCAGCATGTGATGAAACTGCTCATTTCTCCACAGCTGTGCTTCCTTTTGAGGTTGCACAGCTCCTCTGTCACCTTTGGAGCAAAAGGAATGTCACTGTAGCAATCTCAGTTTACAGTTGTGTGCCTTTTAATTCATCTATCACTGTCTTTACACCAGGCCACATCACTGATGTCCAGTCAAACACAGCTAAGTTCTGGAGCAACTTCAGAGCATAATTGCTGCAAAATGGCAATTATCAGGGTTTGGAAAGTAAGCAGAGGTGGTAGTCCAAAACAAGTTTTCTTAGGAAAGTTGCCAATGAGGCAGAGATGGGTTTAATAAGCAGTAGCCTGAGCAACAATTTTCTCTCTCTCTTTTTTTTAATATTCTTGTTCTATCAATTAAAGAATTCAAAGTATCTTGACCCACCATTCTTACTCTACATCAAAAATGCCAAGTAGATTAAGTAAATGTGGACCCTTTTGTTTGTTCATCTGTCAAATGACTTAGGAATCTTCCTGAAATTATTGCAAGTCACCTCCTGGCAGTTGTGACACTAAGTTATATTTGCATCAGGAAAAACTAGGTATTGAATGAGTTGCTAAAAAATGTTCCATCTAAGCTGACATGTGATGGATAGACAGACAAATGGTTTCATATGCAATCAATCAAGCAACAATCCAGTTCCCTCTAAGAAAGCAAAAAAAACCTACTGAACCAGAACAGCTYGGACTCTGCAGTGAAACTCTGCCTCTCAGAAGCTTTTATTGCCTTTTGTGTGGAGCCTTTGGGGCCAAAACCCAAAGACATGTAAAGTGATTAGGGAGGATGACAGAGGAGTCTCATGGAAGATGTAGATTTTGTCCACACTGCAGGAACATCAGGGGATCCTGGTTTCTCAGCCTGCACCCATGGTCTGGCCACATCCCCCTTCCATGCACCTTGTGCCTAAGGACATGGGGGAACTGGAGCAGGAAGGGATTTTCCAGAGCCACCTGCAGGAACCATTTCCAATTTTTTTTTTTTGTCCATTTATGCCTTCAAAAGGAGGTGCTCACAAACTGAAATTCTGCTCATGGTTGGTTAAGAAAAATGGTCTTTAACCCTACTCAACTACTTTAAATATGTTCATGTCCAGGAGGACATACACCAAGAATCCATGAAAAACAACACAAGGGGGGGAAGTTAGAGCTTTATGCAAATGGGGCTGCAAAATGTGCTTGTTATTCTTAGGCAAAGGAAGTTACAACAGAAATTGCATTAATTTATCCTAAAAGTTGGTTTCTTTCTGTTTCAAATTTTGTTTTCTTTTTGTCAAGAGCAAATATTAATATTTTTCTTTGAAAACGAAAATAAATGTGTGAGTTTGTGTTCTTTTCTTGTCATTTTATTTCCATAGCTCAAGAAATATGCTACTTTTAATCTTGTCTCAGGAAAAACAAAAAAAAAAAATAAAGAGACTGAAGATTCTGATATGAAGAATGAAATTTCAGTGATAATTACTGTGCATCAAATAGGCGTATGAAGCCCAGTATGTAAAATTCTTTCATCATTTAGGGAAAAAAAAAWAAAAWWAAAAGCCCYTGAAAAATCTATGAACTGTCAGAAACAGGGTGGGAATTGCAAAGCTATCCTAWCTGCCTTACCAAAGGGTTGCTGCATCAAGTAACTTATAAGTTACAGGCACACATCACTGCTGAGGGAAAAGTAATTTGTTGTAATCATTTTTAATTATAGTTATTCTTAATTATCTTTGCTGTATGTTTAAACATTAAAATACAAACAGTACTGCCATAGCACAGATGGCTGGTGCCTGCTATGCAGACTGTCAAGCTTCATTTAAGCACCACTGTCATTTTTTCCCTACAATTGTTACTTATAGTAATAAATGCACTTTCTGTGAACCATCATACTCATGTTTGAAGGAGAACACCTACCATGAGGTACCTAAACAAAGACATTCTGAAGATAAACCCCATTCTACAAAGTTCTCCTAAAACAAAGACATCTGTAGCCTGGACCCAAAATCTGGTTGTTCTGATGAAATCCTATTCAGGAGAGAAAGACTAATAGATAATTCAAGCTGTAAGCGGCTGGGGTCAGGGTGATACAGGCAGGGCAGCACCCTCTACAAAAGGAACAGAAAGAATTGGCTATATTTGATAACCATTCCTCTTCAACCGTATTTTCTTTTGTCTTTGAAGATGTTTCACAACAAAACGAGGTGGGAGTTTTGTTCTCTCTGTGCTTCTGCATGTGTCAAATGCAAACACAGTGTTCCTTGYTGGGCTTAGTTGGGATGTTACAAAACCAGAAAAAGAATGTTTCTAAAATGAGATAATTTAGTGCTAGAGTGTCCTTTTTTTTCCTGTGTAACCTCATAAACATTTCACAYGGATCCTTAACCCAAGAATGCAAAAATAAGTTGAAAATCATGACAGAGAAAAATCTCAGTTCAGAGAGAAAAATAGTCCTCTAAAATTGAACTCAGGGACATAAGGAAACAAGGAGAAAATATTAAAGAGTTGCAAATTTAAGCACTCAGGAAGAGATGGTGCCTGGTCAAGAAAGTTCTTCAAGGAAATTTGAAATKARYACAACTGAYTAAAGATACTTTCTRSTTTGAAACACTCCCTGGAAGACTGAAGAATGCACCATAACAGATCAGTGAGTGCAAGAACAACATCAGGAAAGCTAAAATGGTTAATGGTATAGATAATTTTTAAATGGCAGAGGAAATTGTGCAATAAAATGATGGAGCACATACAGGTTTGTAGCASTCTGTTATTTACTTCGCTACTGTCACTTCATCTTTGTCATCTTCCCCTCATGAAAGTGATACCTTGTTCTTCCTAGAAACCCCACTCAGCTTCATTCCAGCTATTCTGCAAACCCCACATGTCATGTATCTTAATTCCTTCACTTTTATGGACAGGTACTTTTTCATTCCCTGTGTTCTCAACAACACCAGATTTCCAGGACAGAACCCTTTCTTTGGATGATCCGGAGAGACCATCCAACCATTCCCATCTTGCAAATAAAATATTACATGAATGTTTTCCCATGGCATCACTACTTTTGTCAGAGGAGAAAAAAATTAGCCAGATGCACAATTAATATGAGCARAGCCTGTCTGAAACCCAGGTAGAAACAAGAAGCACAACCCATTGCCCTGAGGAGCTGGTACTGCCACTGTGGTCAGAATCAATGCCAGAAGTGAAAATTCTCCATGGATAAAGCTTCCTTCACACTTTCAACTGAGAGCTGGAGAAGGCACATGGATTTTACAACAAGTCATTATTTAACAACAYATCCAGTGTAATGAGACAAACTGGCTGATTGCATCCATGCCCCACCACCATGTGAACATGAACAGTCAAAGCACCCTTTAAATGAGCTGTTAGTAACAGTGCAACACCTCCTGTTTGGGATGTGCACATTTCCATCCACATCACCTTTCCTGGAGCCCTGAATGCTCACTCTGCTCCTCTGTCAGCTGCTTTAGTGAGTGCTCACTCTGCAGAGTCCCTTACTCCATGCTTGGCCTCAGTACTGTAGGCATCTTTCAGTGCTTTATGCTTTTATTTGATGGCAAAGTTCTACAAATGGGCTCGTTTTTTTTCCAAGGAAATGGGCATGTTTTATGTCTCATCTCTCATATGTCATCAAAAAGATATCATGTAGTAGTTTCTGACCTGGTTTGAAAGTCTCCCTATTCCATTATCAATTTGCTGAGCCTCCTACTGCCACATTGTATAGTTTTAGTGTTAATTTTTAATATTATTTTCATGCATTTTTAAGGTAAGAGTGTTTTTTCTTAACTAGAGTGCAATAATAGCTTCTCAATATTAAATAAATAATGTTACAGCGCTGAGACAATTATGACTTTTTGACAGTGTTGATATATTAATGTTGCAGCTACAGAAATTCATCTGTTTCATGTATTTTATGGGCACTTTTTTGTTCTTTACTATATTTTTTTTATTTTTGAGAAATTAAAGTTGTCCAATTGCCAAGATGTTTCTCTCAGGCCAATACTTACTTACATTTCCAGGGCTGGATTTTATTTTTTTTTTTTTTTACAATGAATCAATTCAACACACAATATCTACTTCCATTTCCAAAAGATCTATAGCAAGAATCTAAGGCAAAAAAAAAAAAAAGATAGAAGTAATGTTTTATGAATCAGTCTCCTTTTGATGTTAGGGAGTGGGATTAAAACCTTTGTGGAAATTCAACATGGTGTTGTCATAAAATCCAAGTCAGTAGGAGACCCCAGGAGGCTGAACAGGTCTTGTGTCCTTCAGAAGACTTTTATCTGAATGAAAATAGTTTGTAGGAGTGAAACCACCAGATGCACATCCACTTCCTAATAAATCTCAAAACAAACACACACGTAGGGAATTGGACACAGGGGTTTTGCCAAGCCTAAACCTTCAGAATAAAACTTAGGAAACTTGCTCTGAATATGATATTATATAAAAATATGATATGCTACTTGACATAAAAATGGAATTTTAATTCAGTAGAAAATCCTCACCTCCTTGTCCTCCTCCCTCCCACCACTGCTTCCATATCTCTCCCCCAATTTTTTTCAAGTGAATTTATATTTTTCTGTAAAAAAACCCTCCAAATTAATTGTGAACTTGATTGGTAAAGATGAGAGCACAGCAGATGTTATCAGACACACGAGAGCCTTATAATAAAAAAAAAAAAATACAGTAATTTCAAAATATATCTGAGGATGAAAATTCCAGACAAYAGTGGGGTTTTCTAAGCTTAATACAGGTCATGGGGATTCAGCGCTCTCCTACAACACCTTCAAGAGATTTTTGGATGTGACTGAGCAATAAATGTATTCAATCCTTACCTAGAGGACTCTACTCAGGAACTAWGAGTCCACCTCAGTGAAGAAGTTCCTGTGCATTACTCTGGTGCATCAATATGCACTTTCCTTTGCTCATGTTCTGCCCTGATATCCCTTATTCTCAGCCAGGCTGACTTTTAACTTGCACTGTTAGTAAAAAAAAGCTGAATTGGGAGCATTAGAATCTCCCAACTGATCTTTTTTTTAAATCTAAAGTAAAGTTAAAAACCACTTCAACAAAGGGTAAAGCACTCTTAGAAGCCACAGACCCCTGCAAAGGTCAGCTTTAAATTAGAAGCCACCTCCATTTGGGGCAGAGGGAGGAGAGCAGTGGGATGAGTCCAAGAAAACTAAAAGGAACAAAAAAAAAAATGGTGAGAAGAGGAAAAAATGAAGAGAGTAAGTAGTTTAACATTTTCTCTGAAACACACAGGCCCACATTACGTAGAAGATGATGCTTTTCCACTCAAGGAGAACACCAYCTACCCATAAAATATTCTCTGAATGTGGAAAGGTCACAAAGCAGGGTAGCACTTCCAAAATGATGGCAATGGCAAAGCCATGTCWTTCCCATTAAAATATCAGTGAAGTTTAGCATCCTTGCATCCTCCTCCCAACGCTGATTGCCCAGTGCTGAGGATCAAAGGCACCAGCTTCAAATATTACAGGAATGATTTTTCCTGAGAAAATAATCATTTATTGTTCTTACAAATGCCCTTGGATGTAGTTGGCATGTGGTCCACAGAAATCCATTAAATATAGAGATATTTCAGACAGAGCAGGRGGAGGGGGCTGGGAATTAAACAGCTTTGGTTGCAATAACGCTCATTAAGAAATGGGAGGAAAAGCAAGTCTTTAAAATCATGATTTTCCATGGTCTGAATAGTTATGTGGAGATGAATGCTTGCAAATTACAGTTTGGATCCATATTCAGAACCATCTGATCACTGATCTGGGTTCCAGAAGTGGCAAGTTCTCCATCAACTCAAATTGGACACAAATTTACATTCTCAGCACTTCTGAAAACTTTTTTTCTCTTTGAGTGTCTGAATATAGATTTAGAACCTAAGTTCAAGTAATGTTTTAAAATTCAGTTCATATTTATGTACCTTAGGATCTTCCCTGAAAACCAACCAGGATTTTTTTTTCTCCTGAAGCCATAAAAAAGGCTTAGTAAAGGTTATGAAGTTACAAATATTGCACCATAAGAGGCAGTTCTAATTGGCCTGTCCCTCCCTGAGGACACATTTACATAGAAAYTTCTCAGAATTAACCCTTACAAATTAACCTCTTACGGGAGCCACAGTAGCCAGATGAAAGATTATGACCACACACATAAGAGAATATGGAAGCCATAAATGGCAGAAGCTAATTCCTAATAAAAAGTTATAGACTTTTTAGCTTCTCTAACATCTCCTGCCTCAGTGCACTGACCCTTTTTTAATAGATATGGACAACCTCAGCAGCGTGGTATGATACCATAATTCTGCTTTTACAGGTTGGAATGTAATAGTATCTGCTACAGAGRGATAAACTTACTTCTTCAAGGTCAGTGATAGGTGTTACACCAAGATCATCTTCCTTCCATGTCTAGATTTTAGTCTGAAAGCTACTTTGGTGCCTGCAAAGGCACTGGAGCAGACATAAGTGTCCCAGCACACAAATCCTGCCTCATTTCTGCTGCTCTTTCCTTCTGCTTAACAAAGGAGGCTCGACATTGGCAGAGAAGGTTAAAATGTTTTCTTGTGTACGAGTGCCCAAAGTAAGGGCCAGAACATTTGGGATCAACARATCCGTGCCAATTTAGATGAGCTGTGGATTTGGCACCTACTGTCTACCAGCACAAAAGGTGCATGGATATTCCATGGCACCTCTGTTCACTGGACTGATTGCTCATCATGTTTCCTCTCTCTGGTGGGGCCCCTGTGCCAATTAAGGAGACTCAACTGTGTTTTTCAGAAATTATTTAAGAAAAAAAAAAAAAACCCACAAAACCAAAAAACTTAGGCAAAACATCTGTGTGCCTCCTATGTGTTTATTTATTCATTGAATGTATCTCGTTGTTAGATACAGTAGTTGCTAATGGAAGCAGATAAACCTTTTCATTCCCTTTTTATACTTTCAGTTTGATTTGCAGTCAATAGGGGAATGGCAAACTTGGATTGAGAGGGGATATCGGAAGCCAAGGAAACAACTTGCACACAGTTCATTTTATTCCATTGCTTAAAGCAACTCTGTTTGATAAAAGAGCCATTAAATATGGAAAACTGCACACAACATGCTCGGCGCATTGTGCTGAATAAAAGAGGTAACACAGAGCCTCTCACAAAGATCCACACTGTTTGTTTCTCTGGCTCTGTTAAAAGAGCAAAAGATCAGCACATTTCAGGATCAATCCAGACAGGAGAGTCAAGCCCAATCATAACTCTAACTTACTAATAAACCTGAACTGTCTATAAAATTTGCTGATCAGAATTCCTCTCAAATCTGTAGCTGTTCAGTCTGGGATTAACCCCAACTTCAGACCCAAACCTACAGATAGGTTGACTTGAGATCAAACACTTACGCAAGTAGTGATATTTTCATTGCTGTAATGATATACTGAGGGAGTTCATGCTGGGAAGACTAATTAGTATCCAGTGCCACAAACCTCCAATGAGCACGGAAAACACGGGAGAGTTCAGCAGAAGATGCTCACAAAGAGCAGAGGAGCAGGGAGTGCAGGGGCTGAGGGAAGGGTGTGGTCTCTGTTTAGGGGAAGTGCACCGGCAAAATTCTACAAGCCAAGGGCTGCAGGAGTGGGAGCAGGAGGCCACAACACCAGGTCATGCTGAGAACCATATCTATGCTCTCCAGGCCTCTGGACCTGTAGCCCTTCCCTAAGCACATGGATTATATGAATTAATGCATTGTTTCCCATGACTTTGTCCCATAATGTTAGTGAGCTCACGTTTGAGATGTACCTTGAAAGGCAATGCAGGTCGTAGAATGTACCACAGAAAGACAATTCAAGCACACTTAATTTGCCCAGCCAGAGCACTGTTTCCCTTTTTTCACCCCACCTCCTGCTCATCCTCCTCCTCTCATCATCTGGGTCACCAGAAAAAAAATCATATTCACTMTTTGCTTTCTCCTTCAAGGCTTGAGTCAAACAGCTAATACTGTAGTTCCTAAGGAAACTTGGGTTCCTTGCCACCAAGAGCCTAGCCTTGAGTTGCTTTAYTTTACAGTTAACACACAAAAAAAGCTAGCCCTTGAGTAAAATAAACAAGCTGCAGGCCTGCAGTCCCAGCTCTGGACAATAGAATTGCTGAGGATTTTTCCAATAAAAAAATTATTTCTGACTTTTTTTGCCATCCAATTGCTTTTATGCTAACAGTCATTGTACTTTGTTCATTCAGCAATGGGAGGAAAATGCAAGTTCTCTTAACATTTCATAGAATCTAAAGGAATTGAGTCACTCTGCATCACATTTTGAAGATATTGCTTTGGAAAACTGCTGTCTTCCTTAAGCAACATTATATTCACACAAACCCAGTCATAAAAGATGACCTGCAAATTTTGTACTTTCTGGCTACAACCATTTCATTGTAAATATACATTGCACAGCAGTTACTCTAGATCATTTAATTGAGGTAAATCTGTTAATTCTTATAGTGAATCTTAACACAGAAATTGTACTGTATTTTTTTAAATCCTTACCAAGACTGATACGACTGTAAGAGCTTTTTGGAACAGATGGTTGGTTCTTGTGTGTGGTGCTTTACTTTCCCTTTTATCTTTTTTTTTTCTTTTCTTAATTTACAGCACATACTGTTAACACTTGACCTGACATATTCCTTTGAATAATTATTCTGGTATCCTTAAAGCAATGAAAAAAAAAAAAATCTGAGATTTTTATCCCTCTTAACAACCTAAATGTAATTTAAGAAAGCAGGAAATGTCAAACTTGCTTGTAAATAACACTAAGCCTGCTAGGCTTGGATGTTTTCCTCCAAAATCTCTGGTTTTGCCTTCTGTATGTGTTACATCTTTAGGTGGGTGAMTTCAGCAAACAAAGAACTGAACCTGTGTGGCACAGAGCAGTCTCAGTAACCCTGAGCAGTTCAATTCTTTCCTGGAGTTTCTCAGTGCATCACAGGACTGGACCCTCAGTTCTCTTTCAGCTGCTATCCAAGTGAGTGAGTCCCTCCTTGACCGAGGGACAACCACTTAAGTGGGGAAGTATTAAAAGGCACAAAAATGCAAAAGACATTTTTTAACAATGCTGTGAGATGTTTATAGCTGCTCTTCCAGCACTGACATATTCAGGACTTGGTGTTATGAGAACAGAGTAAAATGGGGGGGAAAAAAACAAAAGCACAGGACAATGTCACATCTACAGCATTTAACAAACCTCCTCACATACTCCCAGGCAACTTCAAGTGCTTCGTTCAGTTTCTTTCTTTGCAGACCCTGTGCTCAGATTTTACAGAGCTGTCATTCTCTTTCCTTCCTTTTTGCCATGAGGAGCATAAAACTGATTTTACAAGCGTGCTGAACTGTTCCTCCAACTCATGGCCAAGCAGAACTGTAGGAACTTGATATGAGCATACCCAGGGAAGACTCAAACAAAGCCCYTTTTTTACAATTTTTTTTTGCCCTTCTAGACTTGAAGAGAATAAACATTACTGAATATCATGTTTCATATCTCTTCAAGGGCAGCTTTCAGGGGTGTGGCAAGAGGTAATTTACTGTCATGCAATATAAAAAATTARAAGCAAATGGAAAAGAAAAAAAGATATTAAATGAATAGATAATGACAAAGTTGGTCTATGCAGGTGAAATGTATCTTCACCTTTTGAGGCTCACTCAGGCTTGAGATCATTCTGAGATTTCATCCTTTTAGTTACATTGCAATACATCAAAAGATAGTGAACACTGCTCCTATCCAAGAAGTTCTGACATCAGTCTCAGCTCTCAAGAAGAAAAAACAAAACAGGCTCTAAGCTATCAACTCCTCCTAAACTTATATTCTCAGCTAAGATAAGAGTTTCCAAAAAAAACGCTTGAAAATCTAAGCATCCTTTCTTTTGAGATTACCAATTTAAATATYGTGTGGCTGCCACAGGCAATTGTTTCTTTTTCTGTGAGGATCTACAGTACTTGTCATTRCTTACAGTGCAGAGTTAATACTTCCTATTTTCTGTCACTTTAGCATGATCATCTTAACTGAAATTGTAAATATTTTGAATCAATGTAAAATTAATGCATCTTTGCTATATTTTACTTGTATGTCTGTGAGTGTATGTGCATATAAATATATTCCCCTACGCACAAAAACGTTAACAGAGAATTAAGGTTTCCTACATTCACTTCTTAAGTCTAACCCACATAAAAAGTGCAGTTCTAGTCAATCTCATGCTCACTGGAAACCTGGATCTACAGCCTTCAAGGATTATTAATAATAAAGCTGAGATGAGCAACCAGAGTCATCTCAGAACACATCTTTCAGCATGTAAACATCTAGAAGAACTGTCCTCCGCACCCACACACACCAAAAAAGCATTTTGTATTTTTTATCAGACTGTCTTGGACAGATTTCCAAGGGAAGACTGTCCCTTCACTGGAAGTGCCTGCTGTGGTGTGCTTCCTCTCCACCCAACAAAATGTCCTCATCTACCCACAAGACCCCACCCTCAGTGATACAGTCAACCCTCCCTGCAATAATATTCAGGCACACCATCTTAATTTTCGCCTCAGCTACATTAATATCTGTTACCAACCCAGGCTTTAGAAAAATACAGAGCTGATTTATACTTTAGTAGAGAAATTAAAGATCAAAAAGATTTATTAGGGTTACTCTACCCTCCCCCCYACCAGTGCATAATCATTCCCCACCGTATATTTTTTATGGTAATTAGACACTCARGGCTCAATCCTACAGAATGTTAAGTGTTCTGGCCCAGTCCAGCAGAGCTATTAGGTGTGTAAATGCCTGAGCAATCCCTCAAAAGTTAGCCATGAGCAGGTGAACCATCCTCTTTACTTAAATACGTGCTGAATTACTTTCCAAAGGTTCAGCGTCCCGTGGGATAGACCTAAAGCTTTGTTTATGCCCCCTCTGTTTCTCTAAAGTGTCCCATTATAGCAGTGACACTAGGAGCAAGCCAAGGTGTTGGGCCCCTGCTTTTAGGAGCAACTGATGCTGATTTTCACTTGACAAGTTTTGCTTTGTGGTGATCACCCTTTAGCCGAGTCAGTTCCACCAAAACTCCAAGATSCTTCACCAAACACTTGAAATAAGAAACGTGTGTAAGTGAGCATCCAAAGCACACCTTGTATTTAATCCAGGATGTGCTCTGGGGTAGATTACACAGAGTGTGTGATTTGCACAGTGCTGCCCTTCCAACCCCACCAGGAAGTGAGAGCAGCAGATGCAAGGGCAGCCCAAGYTCCAGGAGGGAAGGAGACCAACACCTCACTGTACACTGCAGGYACAAACACCCTCATCCTTCTCCATCTTCCTTCTCCCCCCTTTCTTCCTTGTTTTCCTCCATGGCCTGATACAAYAAGAACCTACACAAAGCCCTGGGCATGGTACAGTTTTATGAAGTTCTACACTCTCTAGTCTTGGGTGTGTGTGTTGGTAGAGCAGGACTGAATCAATATGTTAAAAGTGATTTAAGCATATGCTTTAAATGTCAAAATGTATTTAAATGCCTTTAGATTATTTATATTATAGCTACAGAGGAAACATGTTCTATCCCAACAAGAACCTTCTAATATTTTAAATAAACACATGGAACATATGGCTGACTCTCTGCAGATGTGCATGAAGTTTATAATCTTTAATTCTTATTCCAAACACATTAATGGTTTTTTACTTCAAAATGACCTGGGTAAACTGTGAAATTTGCTTAAGCTATTAGGAGTAAATCTGTCACACTGACAATTTCAAGCAGTGTCCTTATTGCTAAAAGGGCATATACTGTAAGTTACAGGCTTAATGGCTATTGCTTTTTGCCCTGATGTGCACAAGTCCTTTACCTTCCCATTTATTTATTTCCTGATAAGCAATCAATGTACAAAAATAGAAAAGCCAAATGGATTAAGAGACTGGTTCTATCCTGATCTCAGTCTAACAAAAAGGGGTTGTTGTCATGAGTTGAATCAAATCTACTCTTAGAGGGTTTTATCGCTGAAGATTGAGCAGATCAGTGTGAAACAGCACCAGAACAAGTCAGGCTCACCTTATTCCTGAAGGTTAGAGGTTCCACATTCTACTGAAGCCATTGACATGGACACGTGCAGGGCACTGGAAATTTATGTGCATCTTCTGTGCTACACAAACATTTGACTGCCTGGCTCTCTAACTGTGGCCTAAAACCCTGTCCTTTTGACACCCACACGTCAGCTTTCCTTTSTCCATGAAAACAACAAAACTACTCATGAACATAAAGGCAAGTGCCTGCATGAGTGTTTGCAGGAGAGCTTTACCCACGTGGACTTGCCTACAATTGACTTTAGCAGGTCACCAAATAAACCTGACACTTTCCTTCTCCAGCTATCACATGAAATCACATTAGCAAAAATAGAAAATATAATCCTGTAAACCACGAGATGTAGTGAACTGTGAGGATTCAGAATTCTCTCTTCATCTAAGAAAACAGACAAATTCCACCCCTTCTATTCTAATTGYAATATGAGAGGAATTTCCCAGCCCTTGTGACCAACCTTGCATCAAGGGAACAAAGAAAAGTCCTGTGCCTCTGAAAGCAGTCCATTCCTAAAGACTGATTTGCAGCAGAACCCACAGGTATTATAGAGAAGTGTTCAAAAAGAGCACTGAAAGTGGGAACTTTTTTAGAGAGAGCAAGTGATTKGGAGTCTATCAAGCATAAACCAGGAAAATTTAGACAAAGAGCAGGAAAAGATTCCTAACAATGAAGTGCACTGGAGTGTCAGCAGGGGAAGGCGTGGATGAGATAATCAGCTGTGTCACTTMAAGCTGCACAAAACAAAGTACTTGTGGTGCACTGGCTAGAATAATTCTGCATTATCACAGGGAGGGTTAAACAACTATTGACCCAACAGCTCTCCACGCTATTTCTCTGATTCTAAGCCTCCCATGTTCTGTAGGTGGAGAGGGAAGGGTCGCTGCTGCAGGAAAAAATTAACATGTGCCAYGAAGTGTCAGATGTTACTGCACATRCTATACAACTGAAAATCCTGTGAGGAAAAATAAATGCAGGGCAAATTCGTGGGTGACCTTCTAGCTTTACATGTCACACCAGACATAATGGGCTTTCACTCAAATAAGTGTTTTGTTTGAAATTAGCRGCTGGCGGCCTGGTTTAGTAAAATAAAGAAAGTCATGAAAAGGAGATGCTGTAAGTCATTCCTCACCAGGCTTCACAAAGATGCCTTTTACGAAACGGAAGCGTTTCAGAAGAGAATGCAGAGGAGGTGAAATCATTAATAAATTACAAGGAAGAAGAGAGAGAACCAAAACACGAGACTGCAGAAGAGTTACAGAGGAAACCCGATCGCGACGAGCGTGGAGCCTCTCAGAGACAGGCAGCTGATAGGAGGGACTGCAGCCAGACTGGAGCATTGCACAGGCACTATCCCCTGCCTTCTGCACTGCCTGGCAGACACAGACAGCCCCTGTGACTGGCTGGGCTGGCTGCTGGGGCCATTGATAACCACATGAAACCTGGGAGGCTGGGGCGAGCTGAGTGCTCTCAGAAGGGCTCAGAGTGAGGATGGAGTCAGGCTGTCTGTCCACTGCAACCCAGGGCGTGAGCACCCGGGGTTTCATCCCAAACAGGGGACTYATGACTGCAAGTATATCACTGTATTGGCATATCATATTGACTTCCTGATAATGTTCTAAGCCAGTCGGGTAAGAAAGAGAAAGTGCCACCGGGTACAAATTGTGGCATCAATTCTCTGCCAGACTGATCAATTGAATTTATATATTACCTCCAGCTATGTACTTAAAATCTATAGTTTCGCTCCCTCCAGTGCACGGCTCACAGTTTAAGTAATTGCAAACACAAATGAATTTTAAAGGGATTTAGCAGGCTTTAAATTAAAAATGTGTGAACATTGTTATTTTAAGCACTCTAAATTATTTACTAATATAACCCAGCTGATTTTCTTTTCTTTTTTGTCTTAGCTTGATTTTTTTTTGATCCCTGGAGCCTCAGCAGAGTTTAACATACCAATAAACTGCAAACAGCAAAATAATGCTCTATTTTACCTAAGTAAAAGAAGTCTTCAAATTCAGCCTACAGAATAACAGGCTGCAAGATGTCAGCAGTACAAGGACTTGTTAAATCCTACATTAGAAATGGGCAAGCAGTCAAGAGATATAAACACTCAGCTGACATAAAGTATGAGTCTGAGTTGAAAAAGTTAAGGAGGAAGTATTTAGGAGGATGTGTTTTACACAGATACTGATGATCCAATGAGGGGACAGGGCTACAAAAAATACTTAGCACAATACCTGGAAAGGCTCTGGTTATAAGACTCACTGAGCCTCATTTACCTTAATCCAACATTGCAGCTCTTACCTGTTTTAACCACATCTATAAAGCACTTGAGTTAAAAGATAAGTGTAAAAYCAAAATTATAAATTAGGTCAATTAAACTCATGCTAAAACAGTGAGCATCCTCTTGCATTTCCCCATATKTGCTGACCTCAGTGATTTGTGATTGCATATTTTGTAAAAATCATTATTTTTTGTAATTGTGTATTTCATAAAAATCGTAAAAATTATTTATAAACTTGTTCAGAGGCAACAAGTAAGAGGTTTGATGCAGTAAAAAGCATCTTCATACAGAAATAATGACATGTGACTTCAGTTTGCCTACTTACAGAATCTGCTCCAGTGCTGCATCATGGTTTATGCCTCCCTTCCATGCCACTACTGATACACAAACTACAGAATTTGGTAAGGATAATCTGTGAAAAAACCCACAAAACTCATCTGCAATATTACGTTCCCAGTTTACAAATGTATTGTCTATTCCCTGAACAGAAAAATACGATAAAAATTCTGTTTTTCATCTTGCTGGGAAAAGGTATAGGTAACTCTATATGTTTGTCATTGCTATTTTTTTTGTTATTCAATTTGTTGAGTAAAAGAAAGAAACAGAAGCTAATGTGTAAGGATTATAGCACAGTACRTAAAAATATAATATTGGGGATTTGAAAATAATTGAAGAAAGGCTATTATTGTTTTGAAGGAAATAAAGTTAACTTCTCATTATTGGGATAAATATACAATCACAAAATGAATGCTTTTCCCCATTACTACWTTTTTTTTATTGTTAAAGTTATGATATGAGGTAATTTGAGATTACTTTCTTCCCAAATTTTGCTGCAGTGTTTATTCAGGTGTATCATCACAGTCAACAGTAGTGCAACTACAATCTGTCAAAATTACTTTAATAGTCAGCCTAAGTCCTTTTTTAAGGCTTCTCTAATTGTGGTTTATTTTTAAAAATTCTGAAGTAGGGGAATTTGTTTTCCTACTAATGTTTATTCTTCTGAAGAAATCTTCCTACAAGTCCAGATTTAATTTAATACAGAAAATAATTCTTTTCACCACTGATTTCCCAAATTCATCTAAATCACTATGGCAATGACTTTGTTAGACTTCATGTTAGAYTTTCAGATATCCCATAAAACAYGGGATGCTCATAATTCCACTTGGARGAATTGAGCATATGCAATAGATATAACACACAGCATTACATTTTCCCCCTAAAWTCCCATTTATTTTSMATGTGGACAATGGATCTGGTGCTGAAAGACAGGGAAATCCTATTASCTCACCAATGTTTCCATGCTCTACCCTATATCACCATCACACAAAGTTTAGAGGGGCTGCTTTTYCAGCTTGCTGTCATCAGCTTTCTGTCTTTGTTCTGCTCTCCAGGTCTCTCCAGGACTGTCACAAGTAAAAGGAATAGAAATACCCAGAATCTGCAAGACTGGCAGGAGAGAGTTAAGTGAATGCTTTTTAGGGCTTGAAGCCTCAAATTTAGGGTTTGCTCTTGCTTTCCTGAGTGATTCCACCATGTGTGAGGAATACCTTTAAGGTTAATGGGATTCTGAAATCAATAAAAATGACTTACTAATGGTTTGGGGAAGTTTTTGTACTACAGGGTGTGAATTTACAAGGTTATTAGCTATTCTGCAGCAGCTCTCCCTTTCTGCASTGAGGCACCACTTTCAAAATCGAGTGAGGTTCTTACTTGAGGACTGAGAACAGGAAGATACTGTGGGGAGTGCCTACATGCTCTGGATTTGCACCCCAGCCTAACTACTGCTCACAGGGTCCCCTCTGGGCACAAATTGAACTTTGTGAGACCAGTCCTGCAAATCCCAGGGCAATTTCTCATGATTTGTAATAAGGTGTCACATAGAGAAACATGCCTGTAAATTTAAGTAAATGTTGAATGAAATCATTGAGACAGTAATTTAAAATGTTTTACTGAAGGAACGAGTTTCAGGAGGTTCAGGTTTTGCTTTCCCCAATACTCTGAGTTGGAATATCATCTCATTTCTTCCTATTAATTCTCCTTGATACTAAGGAGACTTCAACTTGACCATGGTTCTTGATATAAAGAGTAAAGTAGCTCCGTTTCTAAAAGAAACTGCAAYTGCACAGTGGATCCATCCCACAGACCAAAGCAAAAATCCAAACAGCCCAGTGTTTTCCTGAAGAAGCAGTAACCAACAGAACCCTGTGTTGCTGTCACATCCCAGGGTGCTCTGCACTGTGGCAAAAACAGCTTGCACTGGGGAAAACACTGCCCTCCTCAGATATCTATCTTTTTTCCCTGGCTGAATTCTACCCTTATCTCTGTAAAACACAGTACAGGTTAAAAGTGAGGACTTCATCTGGTTMACCTGCTGATATGGAAACAATTCACCATGCTTTAGAGACTTTAAAACTCTCCTCCTTCTTTACCACAAGAATCATATCAGTATTGCTCCTTCAGACGTAAAAATAAYTCATCTGTGTTTTCCTTACAACAAAGAACTCATTCAGAGAAAATGTTGAGGAAGCAGCCTGATCTGTCTGGTATTAAAGACTTGTTTGACAAAACAAATTTGCAATAAACACCCAGAAAACAGGAGCCATGCCAGTTAGAATGATAGAAAATCATGTCGAAGAGATAAATGGATCATTGAAGRGAAGGCACTTGAATTTTCATTACAGATTGCTACACAATCACTAAAGGTTTCTGAACTTGTCTGCCYTGTTGATCCTGTGTGCTCCTCCCACCTCCAACTATTATGCCTAATATCCATATTTTCGCATACCTTTTGAAACCTATATATTTCATCTTCTGAAGGTATCATTAAGAACTCCTTGGAACCATCAGAATTCATGAATTTTGATATGCATCGGCCTGAGCAGTATAAAAAAACTGTTTAGTGAGTAATAATGTGAACATCATACCTAATGATTCAGAACCTGCATGACATAAGGGATGGTATTTTGGTGAACATATGGATTTTAACTAGAGCTTGGCAGCACAGGACCCTTGTTTAGCTCGGGATGCTGAGGAAACTAAATCAGAGGGATGACTGAATTATTAGTTAGAATTYTTCCCTTTCTGGAGGCTTATAAGTGAAATGATATTAGAAGCCAAGAGACCCAGGGATAAACAGGATGTATCATTCCATTCCTTAGTTTTATTACTGCCATAAAATTGGAAGAACAATATTTGCCATGCACCCAATTCCTTCAGTGCAACACAGGTTTAAACACTCAAGAGCCAGCTGCCTTTAACTACTAGGCACCATAAACACTGTCCAARCAAGTGCAATTAACACTAATTCTCTGGTGTTTCAGACTCATTTTTAAGAAGTGCAGAACTGGCACGATCTAGTCTTGCACAACAGGAGAAGACAGACCACCACCAAGGTGTGTATCTAGAAACCTTTCACCTTTCTAATGAGTTTGCATTTGTAGTGAGCAGGTTTAAGTCACAGCAAAACTTACATCAGCAGAGATGCCTCAATTTAAGTAAGACAAAATCTTCATGCAAATCAGTATCTTCTGTCATCACCATGAAAATGATAGGGAAAAACAGTGAAATTCTCAAGTTATTGGAAATTTTCCTGCCTAGAAGAGACCCTGTCTCCCTGCCTGTTAACCCCAAGCTCATRGCTCAACTTAGGAAACAAAACAAATTACCAGAAGGTAATAGGAAACAAATTGATTCCCTAGACCAAAGAAAGCTGTAGTCTCCAGACACTCTCTTCTTACTACTTCCAGCTTTCAAAAGGSGTAGTCCTACTTTTATCCAGGCAGTTATTTTCTTTTTACCTCTTTGTATCAGCCTGTGACAGAGATAACACAGAGAAAGAAAAGCAGAAAAAATTATTTATCAGTAAATCTGGGAGSTACAACTTTGCTTTTGAACCTTCTATGGAAAAACCTAAATGAATTGCAAAAATCAGCCAGAGAAACATTACATGTATCATCAAAATCACATTAGATCAAAACATATTCAGTTCTTTCTGGGAAAGAGATTTTTTTTTCTGAGTACAGTTGCCTCATATTGTGTGAGAAGCTACAGCAAATCAACAGCACTATCAGCAGAACCAAAAATATCCTATGTGATAGCAGTTGATCTTCAGATAAAATATTGGCATTATAGCAAATAACATGCAACCAACAGGGGACAGGAAAGCTGGTAACATGAAAGCATTGGACTCTGATTAACACATAAACTTTCTTTTCTCACTAGCACTGGGTTTTAGACCTTTGAGTGGGAGAAATGCAGGTGACAACAGCTGAGGGRTATGTGGGAGTCAGAGCAAATGTCCTTGCATGGCAGAKCTTCTACTGCCACATCCAGGAGCTGATCATCGTGTTCAAACCCCTGTCTGGGAATGCCAAGAAGGGGTGGGAGGCAGAGCAGAGCCCTTAACTACTGGCAACTCCTAGAATATAATGATACTATACATAGTAGAGTGTATGTTGAATTGGGGGGAAAAAAAATTTGGTATTGTCAATAAGGTGTCCGATAAATTATAACTCAAAAAGTTAACTTACTGTCCCCATAATTTTCTAAGCATCTTTATATTCCATCAGTGTTGTTTCATTATTAAATTCAAAGTCAGATTTCAAATRGTTTTTCTGTTAATCTTTTAGAGCAGAAATGACTGCCTCAAGATGGTGGAAGATAGTTGCTATATATTCCCAAATTATAGCCAAATTTGTGACTGCTGTCAGTGTCAGTGGCATGACTTCCATTGGGCTTGCCCCTCTTCCAAACACATCCTGCACTGCAGCAGCCACTACAAGTCTGAAAGATGGGTTTGGCATTATTACAAAGATATTTACTTCTGTTGAAAAGTAGAGACTTGATAAGAGCCTTAAAAAAAATAAAAAATCAGACACATAAAAGGAAAAGTTCCTAACACAAGAAATGACAAAGAAATTAGTTTTGCTATAACCTTGCTCTACAGCAATTCTATACTCTACCAGCTTCAGGTAGACCACCTGCACAATGGCAAGCAGGTGAAGGTGGTCTTTAAATGCCTTTACTAGAAGAGAAAGAATCTGGTGTTGTTGCCCAGCACATTTATGCATTCTCCAGCTATAGATCCCAAAGTGTTTATAAAGCTCCAGAAATATAATTATCCCCACTTCATAACCAAGGAAATTGAAGGGCAAAATTAAGTAGTTTGCTGAGGGCCACACAGTGAATCATTTGAAGAGCCCAGTTGCTACTGTAAATCTCCACACCTAGGCAATGATTATGCTGCTGTGACTCACACRAGACATTATTCTAGAACATCAATTGCTGCTGCATAACCAGTGTTGTACACCGACTCCTACACACCCTTCATTCTSTTCAGAGGCCTGCTGGACTTTTTAACTTGTCTCCATTTTGCTCTGCAACAACGTAGGTGCTCTTCARAATTCCCTCAAAAAATTCTTTTTGAGGGTGCATCCAGCTTTCCAGAGCTGGATTTTTTTATGTTAAAAGAATTCAAAGCACTGTTTAAGAGTCTAACTTAATTTTGCCAGCTAACTGGCATCCATTTTCTGCAGAACAACCCCACAAATGGGCTTTTGAAGGGTAACTTTCTGCAGCCACCCACAGTGGAACGGAGATACGAGTCTGGGAAATCCCACCAAGCTTGCACTGACATAGAAATGCTGAAGCACAAAACAATGGTATGATTTCCTAATGGCTACAGAGTGRAAAAATTCTGGAGAARTAGATGGAACTCACTTGGGCTAGTCCATCAYTTGTAACCATATGCTTTGAGTTGTRCTGCTGCTGGTGCAGCTGTGTACCATTTCACAAGAAGATGGGAAAAATTTTTGTTTAAAATTCAAGCCAACTAGAAGCTGTGATAAGGATGACACCAAGTTAGCCACACAGTTTTCAATGTGATGAACGTTTATGAACTCAGGTCTCTTGCTGCCCTTTTCCTCACAGCTGCCAGCCTGGCAGAAAAAGAAYATGGAGGTCAGGAATGCTGGTCTTAAAGATAGATGACTCCTTCATGATGCTGAAAAAGTCACCTGCTGTTAAACACAACAACTGGCCTGGAGCTCCTCCAACTTCAGTTTTTCAYTTGTGTGACTCAGGTAGGTTTGGTTAAACAGCAAGTGGACATGTCTCAACTTTGTCCACTGTCACAGGTTTTGAACATTTGCTCTTGATAACACCTGAACTCTTGCTGTACATGCAAATATTTCAAAAATTTTGTAGAGGGTTCTGTATTTGCTATAAGGTTTTATGAGTCTTCTGCTAACAGGAGCATCTCCCTACATGAAGTATCTTCCACGCTAGAAAACTGAATTCAACCACACAACTTCTGCATTTTAGTAGTCAAATCCAGTCCCTTTGAAAGCATTGCAAACAAAAAAAAAATTCCTCCAGGGTTTGCTGAATTGAAACCCAAATGCTTTTTGCTACTTTATTTCACAAATAATTTTCAAAAATGTTTTCTCTAATTTTTTTTTTCTTTTCATAGATTTATAGACTCCCAGACTAGGAAAGAAGTGCCTGTCATAGTCAAGCTTTACCATTGRTATGCATAGAGAAYWGTGTCTTTTTTCCATAAGGACTCTTAGAGAGATGTCTGATCTCATTTTAAACCTATGGTGAATCTACTTCCTGCAGCAAAGTGTTTTAATATTTAATTATAGAAAGCCACATTTTTTGAAAGGTAGAATTTGTTGAATACAGCTGAAAAGAGAAAAAAATAAAGCCTGGTCTGTCAGGTCTCCATCTTGTCACACAAACACAGACCTATGAGGTACATCACATCCCAAGGCTCATTTGCCACTACCTAAAGCAACACAGTATTTATTCCACATTCTTCCTAAAGGGCTAAAAAGAGGGCACAGTTTTTCCAGTGTGGGGAGCAGAAATGAGGCTCAGCTCCCTCTTCCTGTTTTTTCAGCTTCCTTTTACCCACCAAAGGTTGCATTGTAGCAAGAGCTCATTTTGTGGTAATAAGACAAACTTTCTGAGTCCTTTTCTGACTCACTGTTTCCAGARAGAGTCTCCCTAATTCTTCTTCCTAAGTGCTCTACTTTGCTTTTGGCTGCATTTAAAGATATTTTGCTGGTTCTTGGCTGTTAACCAGGCAATTCAAATCAGTTTGTAAAATGAGATCATCATTCTCRTAATAAAGACCATCAACATCACCGTGTTTGCATCAGCCTAAGGAACACTTCTAAGGTATAAATAAAAGGGTTTATACTTGTTTTATCAGATTTGTTTTGTATCACATGGTGGGGAGAGGTTTTTCCACTAGTCTTCCAAAGCAGGAAAATTAGGTGCCTACAAGACAGGAGGGCAGGGTTGATATCTCCATTTTCTACATTTTGGTAAACTGCATGAATTTAGCATCGTGGTTGGTTCCTTTGAGACTTTTGGGTCTAAAATAATCTRAGGCTGTTGATATGAATRTGTTGMATTTCAGCARTTGCTGCCTTACCTCTTTCTTTGTTACAGATGGCAAACTTTCATTTCCATCCACAACATCATATGGGRTGGATACATCCTCCTGTTTCATTCCAAGTGCAGAACAGAAATATTTATTAAACATTTCTGCCTTATCTGCGTCATTATTTATGATTTCCACCATCTGCATATTCAGTGGAACTATATCTGACCTAAGATTCTTTTTGATGCTAAAATGTTTTCAAATTGCCTTCTTGTTGTTTTTAACCATATTGGCCATTGATGTTTAACAGAGTTGTTAATTTGTTTTATCAATTACTTGTAAGTCTCAATGYATAACTTATGCCTGCTTTTTCCATTCTTGATCCATCACTATTTTCTGGTTTTGCAGTACATTTTTGTGGTTTAATCAGGAAATTTTGATTACTGTACATTTTTGCACGCAAGTTTAYATCCTTAAACAATTGCCAGTATTCATTAATACTTACTAATTAAAATTTACATTCAGTTATGCTAACAGATTCAAGCTTGGAAAAACTGGCCCCCTAAAACATCTAACTACTTGGTGTCATATGCAGTTTACACTTAAAAAGTAAATATAATTGCCTTGTTTAACAGGTCTTCCTGKTTGATTGTCACTGGTGGGCAATATTTATCTCTTTTTCCATCAAAATTATGTTCAGCTTTGAACTTTTCTTGTACAAGATGGATCTCCACACTCTGAGATTATCTGTGACTATTTTTGGAAGCTCTAGGGAATTCTGGTGCTGGCAAAACAAAACCTTAGAAAATATTCTTTCCTTTGAACACAATGACAGATTATTTTTTTTCTTCCCCACACTGAAGGAAAAATGGTGAAAGAGCAGCTCTTCTCACTCTCTGTGGTTGCTTTTTTTTCTCTTRAATTTACACTAGAATCTGTAATTATCTTTTCCCTCAGAAGTACCAAGTTCCTGTTACTCGATTATTTTTGATTCTTCAACAYGCAGTGTTTRTTTGATGCAGTATTCCATCTCCAGYCCTACTTCCTTATTAAGAGGGCTAAAAAATTTAATCAATATCCGTGAGACTCCAGCACTGACACCTCACCAAGTTTCAGAAATATTAACTGTGTGACATTTCTTCACATGTATTAATACTGCCTCTGCTCACCTATTAACAAAGTGCTTGAAAGTTCATTTAGCAAATCTTTTACAATCAAATATGTCCTTTATCACATGGGTTTGTTACATGTCTGGTGGGCAGGCTGTAATTCACACGCAGAGAACACAGATTTGCTGGAATTTTTTATGTTTTTACCTAAATCTCTACTTAGTTTAAGGCCCTTCTTGCAGTTTTTCATTGACTGGGATGGCTGAGGTGGTCAACAGGATCAGATTTTCCCATCTCCCAGGTAAGAAATCATCAACAGCCTGTCAGGTACTGGTACCAGCCTACATCCTCCTAGCTTGAATCTCTCCTAGGCTTGACTTCTAACACTTTGATCTAGAAAACCAGAAAAATGCCAGTTGTCCTTCTRTGCCCTTGAAATATCTGGCAGATTGTTTTCAATTTGTTGTCAAGAAAGACTGCATGCCATTTTCCTGCAAAGGAGTTTTCATAGGATTTTCCAGATTCTCCTGGYCTGAACTATGCACAGTCCTCTTTATGAATGTTAAAAAATGATCTGAATAAAGTTAGTCAAACAACATGGAGGAATAAAACCACGTCATTTATGGCAGGTCATTGTTTAGCAGGTAAAATGATCAATTATAAATAGATAAAGGAGATCATAATTGCCATGTGAAACAGCTTGCAGGCAATTCGTAGACTAAAATACTTTGCCTAAACTATTAATCAGGTAACTTCAACTGATGAACAAAAGAACTTAACTCTGCACTTGAATAATTTGCAAATAAGGAAAAAGAAATAGATTTGTCAAATTAATTATTCATTCTAAGTAGTTGAACCAGACCTATCCCTTTTTATCATGTACATTGGTTTTAAATTCTTAAAGTGGTTTGGGAACCTTAAAGAGTAAAATCTGCTATAAATGCTTAATGCAGTGATCATTTATATATGGCACTGTAAACGTACAAACATACTTTACTTAGAGCTGAATTAGACAGTGGAGACCATAAGAGTGGCTACAACATCTTTAACTCTCAAAAAAGAGGCAAAAGCCTGATACTCTGCTATTTTTCAGGCTGACTGAAGAACTGGGTACCTGCAGTTTGAAGATTACAGCTGCATTGACCCTCTCAGCAGCTTAAGGAGCCACTGGCAACATGTCCCCACCAGGGCAAGCAGCCAAKGCTGGCAGGGGTGCAATGGGCACAGTCCTCAGGCTTCAGCAGGGGCCTGGTTTCTRGAAATGCTCATCTGCAGCTCAGGGCTGCATGTCTTTGGTGGTTTGTTTGGTTTCTTTGGTGGTTTGTCCTTAAACTTGAAGGACTCTACAAGTTATGACCCTACCCAGTAATACCTGGCTGACAAACAGGTCCACGGAGGTGGTGTGAACACAGTGCTTAGCATGATTTAAGGTAGGAGCAAGTTTTTTCCTAAATTATCACTGCCTTCTGAGAACTGGGAATTCTGGGAATATTCTGGGAATACAACCCAGAATCTAGCATCCTTGCCCACAGTGTCAACTCCACAGGCAGTCCTACTGAAACCATGCAAAATCTTACACTTCAGATGTTAACACAATCAAAACTACTTGTTAAATTGAGAAGATAGAAGGTGTTTAGAGAGATCAGTGACAAGTATAATTTTGAAATCTGACAATGACCTAAATGACAAAAACCACCTAATACCATTTGCTTTTTCAGGTGGTTGGGAGTGTGTTGTTGTTTGCTTGGTTTTGTTTTTTATAGCGCTGGCATTTAACAGAGAGGCTTTGATTTTAACTCTGAGTAAATCTGACACAGAATCACCCAGAGGAAATAAATATAAAGCACTATGAGGTTGTGTTTACAATTACTTTTTTAAGCTCTTTCTGAATTAAGTATGYCACATCTCTGCATCGGTTGTGTTATATTAGGTAAGCAATGCAGTATTCAAATGATTTTTAATGATCAAAGCCCCTATATTTTGGGGTTGAACACCTGTTATCTATTCAAACAGTGAGTAGTCAAGTCAGTATTTGGGTGAATAATTTGCAAATTCAATGCATAGAAAATTTGGTCCCWGCACTAAGGTTAATTCATTTTTCCTGGGATGTTTTGTAGCCAAATGGAATCCAAATGTCCTCACACATTACTTCACACCCACCTACTTCTCTGAGAAACTAAACAGTGTTGGACAGTACTGAAGACTCTAAAGATAACATGGGACGAAACAGGAGCCATGAATAAAGCAAGAAAAAGAAAAGTGCTTCAGATGTTAGTCTACAAAATGCAGTGTTCAGCTCAGTACAGCAGAAACAAAGTAGTTTAAAAAATCAACAAAGAAACTGCAAGAAAAACTACCACTGTTTGGATTTATTCATCATTACAACTGCARCTCATAATCCAGTTACACAAAGAGAATAGTGCAGTATCCTACACATGGCGTTGGATAGCAAGATTTCAAAAGTCTTTAAAACAGGAAGAAACACCTTTCATCCTCAAATATTTTATCTGCAACATATGGCTCCACGTATTTGCTGTTCTTTCTTTTAAGCACAATGCACACCTGAAGTTCTCCCACTTTTAGTTACAGAACTCTCTGATGTTTGTAATGGTCTGGTACCAGAGTAGCTAACCTGGTACTTTGGATTGCTAAAGGGAGATAAGCAGRCCATGGAATAACTCACTAGTATCCAGCAGCACTTGGCATTCAAAAGCTTAAATAGGGAGTCAGTGGCTGCTTGTGYGTGTGGTCTCTTTGCTATTTTGTCTCTTATTTCAGCTGTAGCAAATGGGATTAGTCTGGATGACTGTGGCAGGAAAGAGTGCTTACACTTCTACATTTATGCTAGATMAAAAAAATATTAATTGGAGTATGCTGCAGCAGAGCCCAATGGAAGCTGTTCAGTGTCCTTTGGATGAAACTGTAAGATTTTACCATTTGCCGATTTTGAAGCTCATTAACAGCAAAATTGAGCTGTAGGATAGTAGAAGGAACGGAGAACTGTTAGTTACCCTCCCACCCCTTTTAAACAGGAAGGTAGCAGGAGATTCAGGAGCAAAAACTAAGCCTGGACCCCAGGGCTGGAGCAGAACACTTCCCTCTGTAGCTCTACCTGTCTCTGACAACTCTTCACAACGAAACTGGGGAATGAGGGGTGGGCAGGAGAAGGGAGGAATGCTCTGCACCTCACCACCAGTTCTGCAAACCTCATTAAGCAGAGAAGTCCTGTTCTTTAACAGGTTACCTAGACTTTTTCAAACACTACATTTCCCAAATTTATATTTGGCTTCTAGCTCTAAGGAACCTCCCTAAAACAGATAGACTGCCACTGATGGTTAAAAGTTATGTCATCCCTGACCTTAGGTACAACATCATTATTCACAGCTAACTGATCCTGGGTATGATCCCTTTTGTCCCAAAAGAAAAATGAGATTATAACATTTTATCCAGAAATTATACACAGTCTGTTGATGCCTCATCATGGTTAGTACAGCATTTGATTTCAACTGGTTAAAGAATYAATGAGTCCCATATTTGCTTCCTATATACACTCTAAACTTACAGGATTATAAAGTTGTATGGGTTTTAGGTCAATTTACTAGCTTGGGAAAAATAAAATACATTTAATCGTAGAGACCACTGTTCTAGGTGAAACTTGCATCCCTCTAATGAGGTTGAATACATGACAAAAGCTTCTGCATATTGTCTGCTGCCTCCCAGACCCATTTTCAGCTCCCCTAAAATTATGCCTCTGTTTTTACTTCAAGTTCCAGAAGGAAAAGTTATATGGGTTTTTCGTGATTCTTGACCAAAGGGCAGCAAAAGTTGTYCTGTGTGCTTCTCAAAGCCTGCACWGAGCTTTCASTCCTTCTAGYGCATGTTAATACATACTCCTGGCAACTTTTCTTTACTGGCTCAATCATACAAGCAGATCCAAACTTCACACACACAAATGAGCTGCAGAAGAAAGGGGAGAAATGTCCTGATTGAGACCACAGTTATTTTAAAACTCTCTATCCACCTTACTGCAAGAGAGAGGTAGTGGCAGAATCTCTGCTATGTCTGTTAAGAAGAAATCTTAAATTGCTCAAAGATTTCTTCTTAAAAGTATGAAAAACTTGAAAATAATAATAGTATTATTTCACTAAATGAACAGAACCTCTGAGAAGCTTTCTTGGACAACACAATTTAGATGTTTTCAACATTGTTTATTTTATTTCACAACAAACTTCGTTTGTATCACATGACTGCTTTCCCAATTATAGTGCAAAATAAAAGGCATCATCAAATAGTTTAATAGGTGCAGAGGAAAATGTAGTTTTGTGTATCAAATGATGCAGAAAATAATGTGACAACAACAACAACAAAAAAACTGTGTTGGGATAGAAAATAATTGCTATGGAGTTACTTGTCCTCTATCTCCTCAATGGAGGAAAGGGACAGAGAGCCCCCAGGTTCGATTATTATTTCTCTGATAAAGTGTACACTGGATTAAAGGGAACATTTCCCCTTCCAAGTAGGGTCTGCAGTCCTTCCGGTGAGTGTTTAGTCACAACAGTTAAAAGACAAATCACGTTTATCCACAAAAAACACAAGTCCACGCTTCGGCTGCAGGGTAGGAGATTTAGGCAGAGGCGCTGACAGTTTTTCTTTAGAAAACTGTTTGTATTTTCCCCGCAATCTACTCAGACACATACTAATAGAATTTTAAAAGGCCTGTACACATCCGCCGGTGCTCAGATCGCATGTTGATAAGCGCCTCGCGGTGATTTTCAGATCCCCAACTCCGGCGCGCACCGGTGATTACCTGTGTCTGCCTGGCGATRCCGAGCACTAATCTGTCTCAAAATAGAGCCCCCCGAACAGCACAGGGCAGGGAGCAGTGGATCACCACAACCCTCCTTCCAGGGCCTGCGTCCAGGCCGTGCAGCACAGGTATGTATTATTTATGGCCTGATTACCTCCAGTTAACTGGAAGCCTCTCTAAAACAAAGGTTGCTCCCGTCCTGCTCGCCATTGGCACGAAGCCCTGCTCGCTTTCTGCATCCCCCACCGCTGTAAAGCGGACAAATAACAGCCCCTCGGTCTAATTAGCTGTCTTTAAGGCAGGGCTAAGTGGGCTCAGTGGGGGGAAAGAGGCTTTGCTGAGCCCCTCCAAGCCTCTCTGCTCGGCGCTGGCAGACGGAGCGCGCACGGCCTCCGAGAGGCACGGCAAACTGGCTGACATTATGTCCACGGGTTATCATTATCATCTCTTTTTAAAAAAAAAAATAAATATATATATATGTATCCTGATCGATCGCTCCCGACCACAATGATGCTTCAGGGCATCTCTCGCTCTGCTRGGGAGTGATTGACCATTGGGTATCATTAGAGAGGGGAGGGAGGGAGGTGAGGGGAGGATGGAGCGGCTGCAGGAGCAGCACCGGCTCCGGCTCCTCCTCGCACACGCCTCTCCCTCCCGGACACCGCTGACCTTTCACTCAGGAGCCAGCTGGAGTCAGGAGAGATTTAATTGAATGGCTTCCTCAGATGTGGTTGGGGTTTGGGTGATGGAGGAGGAGGATGCGGCGCTGAGAAGAGAGAAGTGTGCAGGGGGGAGCTGGGGAAGAAGAATGGAAAAGAAAAAGGGAAAAAAAAAAAAAACAGACAACTTTGGGTGACCTTCAAAGGCTAATTGCTTGGCTCTTCCTTGGCCTGGGCTTTGTCTTGCACAGAGATCCTGGCATTGGCAGGGCCAGGGCTGTCCTTCCCTCCTGGGCACAAGCACCTCCAGTGCATCAGTCCTGCTGCCCTGGTACTCCCCCCTCTCCCTCTCCCTGTGCAACCAACCACAGATGAGCCAAACCAGCCAATTCTGCCTTCCTGGGTGATGCCACATGGGCAGAACMAGGGTCATCCGAATTTTCCAGGCCTCCTCATTCACTGGAGTATTGGGAGGTGTGGGAGGTATTGGGAAAGGTGGGGCAGAAAGCAAGCATTCCTCTGAAAGAGTGCATAAATACACRGCAATGTGCATAGATTTTTTTTGTTTGGTTGTTTGTTTTGTTTTTTTTTTTTTTTTTCAAGCAGAAGACGGCATACGAGATGTGAAAGTGACTGGAGTTCAGACGTGTGCTCTTCAGGTTGAACAGAGAAAGAGGCAACAAAAAGGAAAAACCRCAGAGGGGGACCCAGCCAGAGAAACCCAGCGTCTGTCCTGGTGCTTGCCCTTTTTCCAGTCACCTCCAATTTCCTCTGGTTTGGYTCCTTTGTGCCTGGGACCCTGCACCTTGGCAGCATTACCCACACACCTCCTGCTCTCCTTTCCTCTCCCTTCCCTGCATGTCCCCCTCAGCGCAGGCTCCCCCCTTCCCATTTTAACATAACTAAAAAGGAACGAATGGATCTCAGCTGAGCTAAATGGGTGACAAGGGAGATGGGAAAGAAGGAAATTCATCCCTTCTTGTCTTTGAGAGCAATTTAATTAGGCCCAGGCCCCCTGTGAGTGGGTAAGGGAAAGGCTGAGGATTGGCTTGTCTGGGCTTCCTCTGAAGGCAAAAGCGGCCTTGGACACACATACAGAGAAAGGATTTTTAAAGGATCATGTAAGAAGATCAACAGATAAGCAGCTAATTTTGTGTACTTAGGGAGAAAATGAGTGCGTTCACTCCCACTGGAATAGCCAGAGTGATGGGATGAGAGGAAGGGAAACGAGGAGGAAGCAAGGAAAAAAAGCTTAAGGTATTTCACCATTACTGCTGATTGCCAAAATTAAAGATTTATACTGCTTGATAGGGTACCCTGGCTACGGCTCTCACAGCGACTGTGCATGTGTACATATATCTATATACATACATATATAGATATAGATTTTTCTTTATACAGCTCAGTTATTTCAAGAATTTTCATCAGAAAACCACTTTTAAACTAATTGGAGTCTGTGGAGAGGAAACCTCATTTTTGGTTCAAATGAATTTTCTGAAAATGTCATTTGATTCGGGAAATATGACTGATCTGCCCGATTTCTTGATAAGAAATGAAATGAGCCGTTGTCCTTCAGGATATCATAGACTTGAAATGGGGGATTTTATGGTTAATGCCATCAGATAGAAGTGTCCTACTTTGAAAGGAGAAGTCCATCAGCCCCAGGGAAAGGCTGAAGACCGAATTTCGTCTCTAAATCCACAGCTGCAGCTTGAGCTGGCACAGAGCAGTGATAGATTTTCTTATTTCCCAAGCAATAATTACAAGATAAACAGCAATAAATAACACAATGATTAATAACAAGTAGCTAGCACTTTTTCAGCTCTTCATTTTAATTCATAATTTTTCCCCTCAGTGATGTGGCCAGTGCTGACCACTGGGGCTAAAACTAATCCACAATATTACAACACCTTAGCTTTTAATTATCTCACACAGAATAAACCTGTGTTTGGAGATGGCTGACTTCTTAGTGCAACAGAAACAGSATCTCTTGGATGTCAGTGTAACCTTGCTAACTCCATTTTTCGTAGGGAAAAACTAAGAAAGACAAGATAAGTGACTTTCCCAAGGCCACAAAAGGAATTAGTCAGAGAGACAAGAAAGTCCCTCAAAGTCCTTGCTGGAGGGCTGGCACCATTAGTTAGTTTATCTTTTTCATAGCAGCATATATGCAAATAGAAATGGAGTCGTATGGATTAAAAAAATGAGATCAGGGACAAGAGAAAAGGCAAAGAGAGGAAGCCAAATAAGTGTAAGTAAATGTTCCAAAGGGCCAATTCAAGCTAATATTGAAGCAGCAGGTTTTAAACAAGACATCAGAAAGGAACAAACTGAGTGAGACTTGCAAGTGACTTGGGTGGAAGGTTGTTTTACTGAAAGATTGTTCGCAGAGAAAGGCTACAAAGAGTTTGGATGCAAACTTCCAGGCATTATAGTCCTGGCCCATCTGGCCTCCTGCCCACACTGGGAACATACCAGCCTTAGTACTCAACATGCTGTCACCAATATTTATGGCAAAAGTCCAGTTGACTTTGCTAGGAGTGTAAAGAAGTCTTTACAGAGCAACAGCTATTTTATGTTGTGYTCGATCCAGGAAAGAAGGGCAGGTGCTACCACAAGTTTGCCCTCAGCTTCAGCAAATTAAAAAATCCAGTAGGAGGAAATAGAAGCAAGGAAAATCCAGGTTTTCATAGTTCAGTCAAAACAAAAAATCTAAGGAACAGGTAGACAGTATGTCTCAGCTTGAAAGGGTTTTATTTTACCAGTGTGGCATCTTGCTAGTGGAAAAATTACCAATTTTTTTACTGACACTGCTAAACTGGTTTCTTCATRTACAAGTTCACTTCTCAATTAGTGGCTGGACAGACCATTTCTTAAATGCATGGAACAGAAGCAGCAAGATGATGTACTACTCTAACCTTTTCCCTGTTAAATGGGGAAAAAAAAAACCGAGTCTCCGTGATGCATCACTGATTATCCTCAATGCCTAAATCTAAATTATGGKAGAAACATTTAACTCCCCCAAAACTGCACATAAGTGGACACTATGTATTGTGCCCCTTCTTATCAGCCATGGCTCCCCAACAATGTCTGGAGGTACAGATGAGACAGGACTCAGTAGTGYGGTCAACAGAAAGAAAAATTCTTGAATTGCTCCTTAAAGAGCACCTTTGTCTACAAAGGACTATGGACTATGTCAAGCCTGATGATCTGCTTCAAGTTGTCATCCACAGGAGCAATGTCTGGGGTTGCTTCTTTACAACTACTCTGAGGTAGCAGGTGCAAATTGAGTGGGGTAATTYCTTAGACCTGGTTCTGCTTTTCTTTTCCCCGACTAGTTTTTAATGTGTATGACATTTTTTTTGGATAGTGTGAAAATAATCTTACATGGGAGAAAAATGCTTCAGTCTTTCTCAGTCAGGAGGAAAYCATATTGCAATACATAACTCTGAATCTCAGGCATAAGTATTACAGATGGAAAAGAATTATTAGGTCATCTAGACTTGTGCAGGATTGTTCCCTACAGTATATTCCCCAGTTCTAAAACTAGTCTAGTTTTAATTGACACTGGCAATGGGCTTTCCATCATGTTCCTTGGGAGGCTGTTCCACTGCCTGAACTCAGTATTAAGAAATATTTCCTGATACTTCTCTAAAATTTTCATTGCTTAATTTTGGCTTACACCACCAATACTCCTCTCTTTGTACTGCATTCTGTGGTATGAGACACAAGCTGCCACTGCCTCTCCTCGACAAGACATCCCTGCTCATGTGCACTTAATGCAGTCATTTCATCTGGGGGATAAATGTATATGAAATAAAGCAYCCTCTAAGCACAACATACATTTGTTTTGTACAGCAACTGCTGCATAAAGAGCAGGCCTGAAAGAATTACACTGGTGGAGACTTTGATGKACGAATGGGTAGAAGAGCAGAAGAGAAGAACACATTACTCAGCCCCAGATTGCACCCTCAAGAAATCATGTTGAGATTCCCAACAGGTAAACACCTTGACAAATCCTTACTAACTTGATGAAAGCAGTTCACAAAAATATCGTAAAAGCACAGAGTAGATAACACAGGAGATGGATCAATTTCTTTCCCTGCACTTCCACAGTACCCTGTTTAGCTAGAGAYAGAATAATGTTCTAGTGCATGTAAGAAAAATTAAAATATATCCGAGCATCTCAGGAAAAAATATGTAATTACATGGGAAATGTAATGTAGAGAACACCACTTACAATCATGGCAGCTTTTTTCTATCTTTAAAGTGCTGTACAAACACAGCTGAAGGTTTACTTTCACAGATCCCCATGGAGAAGATAAGCATTATTCCCAGGTAGACATGGGGGCTCATCCTGAGGAGGGCTGAGCACATTGTTTCCCAAGACTTCAGAAAAGACTACAAGTATTTTAAATGCCACAGTATGACAACATCTTGCACCCAGTTCTAGGTCTTGTCTGTACCAGGTCAAAATCCCCGAGGCCACACAACAAAAAGTACTGACCTTCTGTGAGTTCATGCTGCCCTACTAAATGCAATGTGAAAGTTATAACAGCAAAATTTTGTAGTCATAGGCATTACAGTAGGCTGTGCATCATCTGTTCTTATCTCTTACTTCACACTGGACTGGGTAACAACTGTCCTCCACACAAATACAACACAGACACTAAATAAAATCTTGAAGGCAATATGAATTCTTGATAAGCTGYCCCATCCTGCTGATACCCACAAAAGACACGCATTTAATCTGCTCTGTAAGAACAATGTCTTGCAGTAGATCACACCACACCATTAATGACTATTAATGAACATAGGACTAAAGCTTTAACATCACAGCTCATAAGAAAATGGTAGTTGAGACAAGGGAAAAAAAAAAGAAGGAAGTGGTGCTCAGAGCTTTGGCCACAACTAAGATCCATTGTGATCCAGCTGGATTGTGCATTGCATAACCTCAGGTAAGCACATAACTGCTGATTTTGTTATTCAAGTTGCATTTACTTGTTTAAAATTCTGGGATTTTTTTTCCCGGTGAGCTAGTCACTCAATTACTTGAGGTGACACTTGAATACAAGTCTTCTGAAAAGAATACATGGTCCAGGGATAATGGGAAAGCAGCAGCAATAGGAAGCACTCTTTGCTAGTGGGAAGGAGGAAACAAATTTCCCAGCTGCATCAGTCTGTGCCAATGTGAGAAGTGGGCATATGTGGAATGCAGTCATTTGGGACCAGATTTTCCTTTCCATTCCACTTAGACACTTGAATTACTTCTGCTGGGATCACAGGGTAGGGGATCTCCCACCCTGTACACCCAACCTGCAGTGTCCTCTCATCCCTACAGTGCTCCCAGCCACATGCTCCTAAGGCTGTGCCACAGCCTTCCCCCAACATGCTGAAAAAAACCCAAAAAACAAACCTCACTGTAAATCCAAACATGAAAGAATGAGTTTACCACTTACTGAAATCTAAACATGAGGAGTCACAGCAGAATTCTGAAGCACTGGCATCAGTAAAGGGAAAATGTCTCTGCATTCAAAATCTAAAAGTGACGGCTAGACCACCTGTCTTATGTGAGCAACACCCAAAGTATCTTGGGAAGAAGAATAGACACAAAAATTCCACTTTCTCCTGTCTCTCCTCCATGTGGGTGACAGAGCACTGTTGGGAAAATTACCTGTGAGAGGTTCACTAAACCCCCAACAACCACCACCCCTGAAAGAGCCCTGCAGTTCAACTGGAAATTCAAGTATTGCCCACCGTGACAATAATGAAATATATGGAGGGGTAGATGAGAAAGAAAGGGTGAAGATTGGGTCCTAGGCTGGATGGCAGCTTCTGGAACCTCTCCTTCTCCTTGCTGGAGCTGTTAAATCCACAGTTAGTGGTGGCCTCGGGGAGGACAGGGCACCATAGCATGAGTCCCCCTCAGGATCAATAAAGCAAGGGATTGACTACCCCCTTTTGGATGCCTGGAGCAACCCATGACCAAACCAGAGGAAAAAACTAAGGGGAAAGAATGCATTTAACTTATCTTATAAAGAACATATTTTCAAAAATATAATCTTCTAAGGATCTGAGTAGCTTCAGGGTTTTGTTTATATTTTTCATTTAGGAGTCTCCCTTGGGTCTTTTCTTTGCCAGGAGCACAGTGGGCAAAATCAGGATCTTTGGCTTCCCCAATGTGCTCAAGAACTCTATGGATAATTTAA
The DNA here is from genome assembly GCA_902810485.1 of Alauda arvensis. Classification (NCBI taxonomy): domain Eukaryota; kingdom Metazoa; phylum Chordata; class Aves; order Passeriformes; family Alaudidae; genus Alauda; species Alauda arvensis. The sequence goes on along the minus strand of CADDXX010000424.1, from coordinate 501,176 downwards.
GCTTCCCTACTGCAGTAAAACAGAAAGTTCATAAAAATAAATAGAGTAATACTTTGCACTCATTCCACAGGAGGCTTGTGCTTCATAAAAGCTAGTGTCTCTTAGAAGTAGGTAAGTTGTTTTCCCGTTTCACAGACGTGAAAAGGAGATACAAGATGTGTCAGGACCACCTAAGTCACTGAGGACCATTCTTCAAAATAGTAATTTTGTTTTTCTGGAAGTCATGACTAATTCACTGTTGTGAATGACATGTCACTTTGTCACGCTTAAACCATGCCTGAATGTATGGATATAAGSGTGTGTTCCAATGCAATTTCTTGCAGTTCACCTCTCAGAGATGCATGCCACATCCCCAGGGGAAGCAAACACACATCCATCCCTCAGCCATCACAGTGCAAGGACCAGGACACACAGGACACTGCTTAAAATTGCCAGTGAAGAAGCATCAGAACTGAGGTGGCACACTCTGAGCTGGAGTAGCAAAGTCACTTGTACAATTTTTATTCTGCTATTACCAGAGYGATGTTTTACATCTCTGCAACAAAAGCTGCTCTCAGTTCAAATGACTTCTGAAAATGGGACAGATGTTCCTTAAAACTGAATCCAGGGTACGCTTCTGATTTCATCCTTTGAAACTTTGATTACTTATACAATCCAGGTCTTCCAAAATCCCATTTCCTCATTTAATCATAAGAAATTCTATCAMAAGAAAGCTTCTGAGATCATCCACGTAATCTCAGCAATCACTGCATCAACAGCAGAAACAGAACACAACAATGTTTCTATAACTTTTCTGAAAAGCTGGCTTGCCAAGTGGCTTTTGGTTTTCTCTGCTCCCAGATATTAAATTCCTGTAATAGGCAGCTAAAAGATATATATTGTTTGATTACTTTTCCATAAAAGCAACCACAGTACTCAGGATGTATCATGGGGCAGTGGGGGAGAGGAGGGCCTGTATGGTCTCCAGGAAGATCTAGAAACAAGGGTATTCTTTCAAGAATAATTCAATATATACTCAGAACAGTGGCAATAACAATTCATGGCAAAATTGCCTCCTTTCTCTTCATTCTCTTCTATTTATGCTTGTCTCTACTTGATAGTGCCCAGGATTCTGCAACAAACAGAAGCTTGCAAAAGAGGTAAAAGGTTTAAAAGAAATTGAGAATATGTCAATAATGGGGTTGGTTTACTTTTTTTAATTGGTACATTCTTCATCATGATGGCTACTTTACAGGGATCTCTCCCAGGAAGCTAATTTAGCCTGAATAATGGGTACCTTAGCCCATTAGACTAATTTTCATTACTGGAGACACAGTGATATGGAACTTAAATGCCATCTAACCTTGTTTGAAACAAGTTTAAAATCTAAACCAAGAGAGTTTAATCTGGTAGTTTAATCAAAGTCATCACACATTCAGGGACAAAAGATGTGAGCTGCATACTTTTTTTTTGTTACTGGTAGAAAAACATCCTCCCCTAGGTAACTGAGTTGCACATCCAGCCCGTAACCCATGTTTTGAAGACAGGATCCAACTCACCTGGTTTTAGGTGTCTTACTTTTAGATATTTAAAATATCTACATAAAATCCCATACCTTTTCTAAAGTCAAATGAAACAGGCAACTCAAGAAGACGATTAATTGCATCATTAGTAGGATGGGGAAATCAGAATATGGGAGATAAACCTCCTTGAGAGGTGCCTCTACCCTTGTCATAAACAGAACCTAGCAGACTTGAGCCAGATGTTCCCTTAAAATGAAGTCAGAATGAAACAAGAKCTCAAAGGTGTCACTACCTTGTGCTTTTTTGCAACGTGAGAACAATACAGAGATGCTAGACTAAAATGTCTGTTTTTAAGTACTGAGCCTTTGCATTCCACTTTCCTACTTTTATTCTTCCATGCCTTGTTAAAGAGGTTCTTGTGTTCCATGGGAATCATAAGATTCCCAAAATTATTAGAGAAAAGTTCTTTTTCAAATTCAAAGATTGAGGAAGATGAATGACTGATGTATCTCACTTTAAAATGCCTTTAGGTACCCTCAAAAATGTCTTCCTTTCTTACTAAGCAATGCAGTTTGGCGTCACTGCTACAGAGGCATAAAAACCCCAAACAACCAAAAAAAACCCACCCAAAAACCAAATAAACAAATGAAAAAAAACCCCAAAATCAAAATAAACAATTTTCACACTACTTTTGTTTTATTAAGCTTTTTTTCTAGCCCACATCCATAAACACATTGCAGCAGGTTTCTGGCCTTTATTGCCATCTCAGTGACCACGTTGGTAGAAATCATGGTGGAAATCTCCAAAGAAAGAGAGCATCAGCCCATTGCAAAACTTCAGAAATCAACAGTGACATGAGTTGGATCTGGATAGCCCAGAGATTTAGGGGGGGATGTTCAAAGTCAAGAACACAGAACATTGTTGCTCTTAAGGACTTATTTCCTCTTTCACTTGAAGATCATCTTCCTGTCCCTAATGCCTACTGCCATCAACAATATCTGCCTGCAGATATACTGGTCATACACAACATCTTTCAGAGTTCCAGCTATAGTTGTCTTTAAAAAGAATTCAGCATTTGGATAGAATAAAACAGTGCTGCATCACATCAGTCACATACTCCACTTATTCCAAAAGTGGCTTTGATGAGGTTGTATCAGTGTGAACCCAAAACTGGTCCCTGAATTTAGTGCAGTCTTGTAAGACAGCAGTGAATAAAGAGYAAAATCTACCCCAGAGTTAGRTTTCMAACCTCAGCCCATCAATCAGCTACYRCTGRTCTAAGATGTGCAAACACTCAAAAAGAAAAGGCTTTRTCTCATTCCCTATGATGCAAAATGCACATTTTTTTCCAAATGTGTTTGTAATCAGCAGGTAGTTCACAGGAAAAAATAAAAACCCCAACAACAAACAAAATCCCAAAACTTCAGTTCAGTAAMCATTTTCAATTGTGCAAAGACATTACAGGATTGCAAAGAGAAATATAGCAGGCGTAAACTCCAATAATTATGGTTTAAAGAGCAGAACATTATAGCAGCATTGCCTAATGCTTAAAGTTTACACACAAAACTGACTACCAAACAAACAAATTGGTTCCTCAGAAACACCCATTTAGGCAGCTAAGGCTATAACTTGCATTTACCTACCCTTACAACATTGCCAATCTCTCTTCTTATCACTTCAACCATTGTAGATCTACTAAAATTTAAACCAATTTTAAGATGACAGACATGATACATCATAACTATAGTCTGGGCTACAAATTCATACAGGTTGATCCATGTTTCTGATGAGAGAACATTTTTTATTCTTAGCTTCACAAGGGAAATTGGTGGGATCTAGGTGCTTTTTATGTGAGCACAATGTTAAATCTTGCCAGATTTTGGCAGATTCTCTAACGTTTATGAAAGGCATTCAATGGTCAATCCTAAAATATGCAAATGCTGCCTACCCTGCAAGATTCTGTGGTATTTTGATAGCTGCCTAATGAATAACGTGTTGGTTTGCTGTGCTAATTGCCCAATTATCAAGATTATATTCACTCTTCTAAACTTGGTCTCTGAAGAATGCTGAAAATAAGGGGTGGGATATATTTACAACACAAAACAGTTATGTCAGGGACTCTCCACAGGTCAAGACAGAGATAGAGACTCTTTTTATGGTGCATCTGACTGGAATCATGGAAGTCAGCATTACTCTCAGCCAAACCAATGCTCCTGCCTGTTGTCCACCACACAAACCTTGCAGCACCTCCAAGAGAGGGACAAGATCTGCTGTGATTTATGAGCCACCAGTCTCTCAGCCAGATTTTTGCAGCTGCACCTGATTCTTCACTATGACAGTTGGCTAACATCAAGTAACACTGATAACATCTGAACTAGTTAGCTACACACACGTAAAGAGCCTGCATCTTAAAAGACAAATAAAATAGGTTTCTTTGCCTGGAAGGTGTTGAGGGCCTGTTGTTTTTTTTTTCCTTGTTTTCTGGAATATATGCACAGCATGGTGTTTCCTTGCTATCAATACCATATTGTATGCACCGTGGAATTCAGARTGACAGCAGAATGGTTTGCATTGAGAAAATGCCAGCTCAAGTGTACTGCAGAATCTATGTTTTTCTCATTGCTAGATCACTTCAAAAGTGCCTGGGATGTATTTTTAGCCTTTTATTTTTTTTCTTCTTCTTCTTAAAGAGAAGATATTTATTACATAACTGGTTACTTTTTGGTTGAAAAATGATGTTTTGTCATTTTTGCAGAATTATCAAAAGGGGTGGGGAAGGGAAGGCAAGCACCCAACCAATATTAGCTCTGAAGTGCTGGGTAATTGTACAGGGCCCTGGGCAAAAACAAAACATAGATGTGCAGTAGTCATAGCACATCTTGTCTTAACTTGTCTTTGTTAGTGTAAGTGAAAAGGTTAATGCTGTTCAATTCCGTCAATGCAGAATGAGGCACCGTGGCACCTTTGAAATCTAAACTTACCCACAGCACCACTGATGTGATTCCCGAGAAAAATCACATTATTTACAAGTTAGTTTAATAACACAAATGCAGATTTACCACGTGCTGATGCATTATATATATAAAAAATAAAAATAAAAGGGGAAAAACAAAAAAAAAAAGGAAAAGCCCAACAGATTGCTTTTAGTATGCTTATCACAGGGTAAAGCCTTGCTGCTGTCTACCAGCAACATATGGTAAGGTCTCAGCCACCTACTAGCCATAAGGGCTTAATCCTACTAGCCAAGACAGATACCAGGGATGGATCCCTGCAAGAGTTCTGAATAACGTGCATGGCAGTTTAAAGGAATAAAGCTTCCTTGAAAGCAGAATAATTAATGATGACTTAAACTCAATGCCAATTAAAAATGTCAGAGGCTGCTTCTTGACTGCCTTGCACTTTGTGTAGCCAGTTAAATTCTGAACGTAGTGTGTGTGAGGGAGCTGCCAAACTGTCCATGTTTGGCACAGACCTGGCAAAGGCATACATGGTGACACAGGTGTAAGTCAGGGAAGAAGCAGATCCTCCGTTTTTCTGGGCCACAGCCTCATCAAGCAAAATGCCAGCCTGCTTACCTTAAATATCCTAAACCACAAATAAAAAGCCTCACAATAAAAGTGAAATGAATATTAGTCCTGATTTACCTGCTATTTCCTTATTAATACCTGATTATTTCTTTCATTTTCATCTTTATGTTTGWCTAACCAAATGCTTTTGACCAGTCTATCCCTTAGAGCCAGCACAGTAACTCTTAACACAGAAGCATTCATCTCAGGAAATACACAGCAAACAGGGAGGTGATATCTCCTGTACACACCTCACCTGCTAATAGGGACAGAAATTTGGGGTTTATTATTTAAAAGTCTAAAGGGCCAGRTGTGTCCAAGCTGCTGCTCCCAGCATATCAAGCCATTGCAGTGCTGCTGTCTTAAACTACTTCACTTGAACRTGAGTATTCATTATTACCCAGCTCAGAGTTCAGCAAGCAAGCTCCACACCCAGACAAACCCTTAGCTCTCCCATTAGCCTCTCTGTGTCTGATCTATCTGATCCCAACAAGCAGTCCTCGTGGGGCAAGCAAGAATAACAGCTCAAACATCCTCCAGTTTCACTCCTGACAGCTCCAGAGCTGGAAGGATGGCCACAACYTCAGGCACACCTAGCTTGCCACAGGATGGTCGTGACACTGAACCTGCACGATGCCTCTGGCATTCCCAAAATTCCCCTCTGTGCCAACTCCTGCAGGGCTGGCAGAGGATTACTCCACTGCTCTCCTGCTCCAATGGTGGTGCCTGCCTCAAAACYTCCCGAGGTCACCCAGCCTCCAGACCAGTTTCCTGACACCATATATGACAAAAAGATTCTCTTCTTGTCAGCCCCACTCTCAGCTTGATGTCAGAGGATTTCAGTTTTCAACATTTGAAAATATTAATATGTCAAGAAACAGAGCCAAAGCTGCAGGTATCTTTCATATATTGCYAAGGATTAAAAGAGATTAAAGACTTTGTCATATACCAGCAGTAAACCTATTTTACTACCTCTAGCCCCCCAAATATGATCAACTCTTTTGAGATCACTCACTTTGAGATGACCAGCTTTAGAATCAGGTGTCAGATTTCCAAAAGCAGTTTCAAGAGGTGGAATCCTGTTAAATTTATTCAGATCAAAGGTATCTACAATTGAGTGCTTAAAATAGTAAACCCAAACAGCCCCCACCCCAACTATGCACCCAAAATGTCCAGAAAGTGAATACTTTCCAAAACATGTCTTATTTCTTGCCTTTGATTCCATTTGGCCTTCCTCCATATTATTTCAAAACCTTTTATTATTAGTAAGTTTGTGAGTCCCMAACTTATTTTACTAAAAAGCAAGAGGTCTAAAATACTTCCCATTTCTTTGTCTCTCAGCAAGCAAAAACTTCTTCCACAACAATGGACCACAGCTGCTTCTTTTGGTGTTTTCTGTTTACCTTTTTCTGGTCAGAGTAAGTCTTYGTAAGACTGGAACTCATCCTTGCAGATATACCTAAATTACTCTTGGGACTATTATGTGTTTTCCTGCTCCAGGAAAGAAAGGGATCCAATCCACTAGGAAAGGACCTGCCATAGCTTCAACAATTGGAAACCAAATTCTGATTGTCATTTGTATGAGCAGGCAGATAACCCAGCGTGACTGATACTCATGAACACAGGTGTCCCCAGACAGATGCAGACCTTGCCTCTTGATCATCTGAACATACAACAAGGAAAACAGAGGGAACAGATTGTCCCATAACTGCAGGAAAGGATTGGTATTTGTGTTCAACATCAAAACTAAAATTGAAGCCAACTGATGCATCAGAAGACTTGCATGCAACATGTCAGAAGCACCTTTCAGACTTCCACCTGCTTTGCTCAGGGAASAGATCTGTCCTCCTGTTTGCTATCAGCCCCTCTCTAAAACAACTTTAATTTCTCTTGCTATTTAATACATGTCACAGCACTTGACAACACTCATGATCTGTACTAATCAAAGCCTCGGTAGCTGCTACAGCCTGAGCAGGAGTAAAATCCTTAAGATTCAATCCCCTCCTCAAAAAGAGGAAAAAAAAAATGGAGGTAGTTTGCCTGACAACAGGGTAAACAGATTATTGTGTTATTGCTGGCTGATTGCCGGAGTTATTTTGGAGCTCCATAATTCGTTTAAAGAGATTTTTGACATTTATGAAATGACTTCTATAATCAACTGACAGTGCAATATCCTATAATTGTTCAATTAAAAATGACTACTAGTGCATTCATTTATTAGTAGAATCAGATAATTGTCTTGCCACTAAAGAGTACTTCACACTTTGCGCATCAAATGAAAATGTTTGAGTATAAATCTGTGGCACAGCAGCTAAAGTCCCAGGGATTTTTCAAGTGAAGGTGTAATTATTACAGGCCTCTGAAGTAAATATGGTTTCATGTGATAATCTTTAAATGGATTGCCTGTGTCTTACAAGACACACTTCTGCATAAACTGACACATCTGGCGGGATGGACACAAACAGGTTTGCAGCGGCAGGTGAGACTCCTGCAATTTAAAACAGGGTCAGCTCAACAACTGGCATCTAAACCACAGAGCTCATCTTCCTCTCCTTCACCTCTCCTGYTACTGGAAGGGCACTGTTCTGCTGGAGGAAGGCAGCAGGGAGTGGGTGCACAAGTAAAACAGTTATGAATAGGAAATTGGACTGGAATATAAACCCACAAACTAYATAGCCACAGTCACAATTAGCACACCCATACCCTGTGCTGCTGGGAGGTAATCAACATCTTGATGGAATATCTGGTGATTTTTAGATGCATTTGAAGTCCACTTGAGACCACTGAACAACTTGAAACAATTTTAGAATAGAGRCTTTCTCTTTAAAATTGAACATTTTAACTCGCATTATCAAAACTATCTGCTAAGCAAAATCACAGATCAATTTTTCATTAAATAATAAAAAAGCTTGGTATATCAAGTAGGTAGAAATCATATGGAAAACTGTGTAAGCAAATCACTGAAAGGCAAGAAACAGCAGCAACCCCTTCACAAATATAACGATTTTTTTTTTAATTATCTCTTTGTTACTAACGACAACCTTCCAGAATCCTTGGCTAAAACTCACAATTTATATTCAGATAATAATAATTAAAGATATCAAGTGCAGAGTCACCAGATGGAAGATAATACTTAATTTGTGGCTGCTACAGTATACTATTCAGTAATGTCATTTCAGAGTCTCAGCTGAGCTTAAGCCCCGCTCTGCTCTTCCATCCCTCCCCCACCACRCACCAGTTTGAGGACAGAACATATCCTCACCTTGCACTTGAGCTTTTCTGTATTGCCATTATACCCATGATCTTCAAACGCTTTAATGAACCAATAATTAACGAGTTATTTCTCGTGCCGTGGCTGCACCAAGTGTTACTTTGCCTGTGCTAYGCGCGGAGAAAGCTGTAAAGTGGGGAATCCCTGCCAAATTTCTCTCTAGCAGTCCCAGGATTAGGGGGAGGGTAGCTGGCTCCCATCTAGAGCGCATCAATGGGGGAGCATCTGGAGAGCACCTCRTTTTCCAGCACAGCACCAATTAAAACCAAAGCAGGGATGTGGCAGAAGCCAAGCTTCAGCCAGGCACCCCCTCCCTCAGCAGACCTTCCCCAGCAGCCTGCTGCTGGCTGGGCACACCAGAGCCCTGTGGCACAGCCCAGTCAGCCCCAGCTCTGTCCCCTTGTGCACTCTAATCATAAATCCATCCCTTCCTCCTACTTAGAGGAGGAAAAAAAATAAATTAAAACCGATGTGTCCTCATATTAGATCAGCTCCCCACGAGGTTTTGCAAAATGACCCACCAAGGATATGCTGCTTCACCAGTGGCATTTTGCTCCTCATTTTTTTCCCCCCCATACAGCTCTGTTGTTGTTGTTTGTTGTTTCAAACCCATTTTTCCTGCGCGGCGCGCGGATTTCGGAAGAGACTTTTTTTGATAAAGACGGTCCCTGGCAGCCGGATGATAAATATTATTTTCTTAACCCGCCTAGCTTTGTCAGCCACCTGCAACCGCAGCCTGCCACGCGTTGGAAGCAGCTCATTAACTTTTCCCGCAGCTTCCCCAGGAGTTTTTTTCCCTTGTTTTCTTTCACCTTGGGTGTGTGTGCTGCCTTCTCCGCGAACAGCTAACCAGCGGAGCAGGCCGAGCGGGCCTTGGCACCGCCAGCGTAGCACGCTCCAGGCAGCCTCCCTGCTAAGGCTCAAAATCTCTCTTAAACACATTAAGCAGCCCATTTTGGATTGATAGTGCAGTAATTATTCTGCTTCACCCTAAAAACCATCCTGGGGTAATTGGCGCAGAGGAAAATTACCCAGAGTCCTCCGCCACCTGGTAGTTAAGGAACGAATCCAGGGAAAGATAAGTGAAGCAGGGAAAAAATCGGCACTTATTTGATTTTAATCTCACCACTTTGCAAGCATTTAAATTGCCTTAATCAGGTGGCTGGCTCCCAGCCTAGCTGGTAATCTGTTATCAAATTTGAAACTAGATTTTTTAAAATGTCAGTGTAGGCTGAGAATTGAAGTCTATTAACAGTTATGAGCCTCCCTCCTAAACTTCCATAATCTATGTATTAATGATCCCTCTTACAAAGCTGTCAAATATTACTTTATTATAACTATATATTAGTAACGTCAGTGTAAAAGCAGGATTTAATTATTTATTTTCCTAAAGATAGGGGGGGGAAAAAAAGCCAAACCCCATACACATACACAATGCTGACATTCTTAACACTGAAACCCGATTTTTCCGAGGCAATAACTTGAGTGTATGGAATAACCTTGATAAATGTAATTGAATTTTTCTCTGATAAGATTAACTAGTGGTAATTGTGAATGGGGAAGGTCTGACCCACTACAAATGAGATGTATGACGAGCTGAAAATAATCAATTTTTTTTTCCTTTCTCTTCCTCCCCCTCCCTGCTCCCCCCCACCACCTCCGAAAAACGAAAAAAAAAAAATCTGAAATAGTAATTTTGGGCCTGGCAGGATGAAGCATTTATGTCTGAAATGTTTTTGTATGTGCTGATTATCTGCTATCTTCTCAGTGTGTCTAATTGTGCTGAGCTCAGTTTAAAATGAGATCAACACATTTAAACCCCAGAAGGCTTAATTAAGGGAGGGACTTAATGCTTTACAAAAAAGGGGAATATACGCCTTTTGAGAAATGTAGTACAAATCCTACCTGCAACTTCCCTGACTAGAGTACTCCAAAAATTTGTAGTTTATTAAATTGCTTTTGAAAACAAACACAAAAGACAGAACTTTAGAACTTATAATTGCTGCTGCTGGTTGATAGCTGCGATTTTTTTTTTCCCCCTCCGTGCTTACTACTTCTTGCTTTTTTTCTTTCCACAAGCTCTTGTTTCAAGCTGTCCTGACAAAACAAAYAAAAATGCAATACACAAAACAGGCTGGAGAACTCCAGCTCTGGTACTCTGCAGCCTCACAGAGCAGCCATGTGCTTCCCAGAGCTGAAGGCTGCATGGAAAAACACACACGCAAATCCAGACAAAGCACTCCCCTACCTGGCATTTGTTTCTATTAAGCAGACAAACTATTGCTGTGGAAATTAAAAAAAAGGGTGAGGGGGAAGGATTAATTCTTTTTAGTTACGTGATAAAAGTCAATCAAGTATTCTTTGAAAATAATGCCACAGTTCATTCTTTTTTTTCCTGCCTCCCTCATTATCCTGTAACTCTGACCATTGAACTTTRGTGCTGTAGATCAGGCTAAAACACCACTGACAACTGTGTATTCATATTCTCTTCATTGAATCCTGTGTAGGTTCTGTGAAAGACTCTTCAGAAAACATAAAATCTACCAACAATGAAATTAATCACAAAGTACAAAAGAAAAGCAGCTGGCATGCAACTACTGAATAATGCAAAATGTGCAGATTTAAATTACATGTCACCCTTAATGTATACAATATATCTATATCTACACACACACACAGTTGTGCTATAATCAGTAAATAATTTTTCACTGTCTATAAAATAAGTATTTTAATTCGCAAATAGTATATACTGRAATTGCATCAAAATTAAATACAGGATGAGTTCATCATGATTAATGTTGCTGCAGTAAACACCAGAAGAAATTAAACTCAGTAGGGAAAGGTTGCAATTTTAAAAGATAATTAAAAAAAAAAACCCTTTATATGGGAGAAAGTTTTAYGTGAAACCAGTAAAAATCTGTGTCAATATCTCTGCATATTCTTTCTCTAATTAGTCARCAGGATCAAATACAAAGAGGAAAGAAAGTTGTTTGCTTCATTTATGTGCTCATTAGAACACWGRTTATTTAYAAAGAAACTACCTTTAAAACTATAGGAGAAAAATCACTGGTGAAGCCACTATTGTCACACAACATTGTGGGGAAATGATAGTCCTGGAGACTAGAATTATTTTTCTTTTATTAAAAAAAAAATTAAAAATTAAACAGAAAACTGGAGTCCATAACTACTTCCTTGAATTCTGAACTTGGCTAGTTCTGAGTTGCACAGCCATATATCCTTGAGAGCAAACACGAACCCWGAGTGTACTTTATTCCTCAGCTTTTGACAACCTTTATTATTTCGTTTATCTGCTATTCATAGCGAGATGTAAACATCTTACTTCCCAGTGTGATCCTCATATCAACAGTGGGTCAGCTTAAAATATTGGGAATCAATATGTTATAAAACATCAGCCAGTACTAAGAAGACAGAGGTAGAGCAAATTCATTGAATGTCAAATAAAAAAATAAACAAACACAGACAGATTAAAAAATGTAGCAAGATCATAAATAAAAGGACAAGAAATTAGAAATATATATTTCTAAAACAATGACCTGACAGGGAAAATTACCCTGCACTGAATACTGAGTCACTTAGAGCAGGGAAGACGACAATTTTCTTCCATGTGAAAGCAAAAATAAAGAGTTCAGAACAAATCTCTTAATTTAATAGAAAATTTACATGSTAATAGAGCTCATTACTATTACTGCATGGTGAGAGCAAATAACGTGGACGGAGAAAACTTGGTTCAGATTCAGCTCATTGTTTAAATTTATTGGGCTGCATGTTTCAGACTGAGGGKAGAGGTGGGGGACAGCATTCCCAGCTTAGGCAAACAGGCATCATGGACATCTTGCAAAACAAGCAAAGGAACCAGGCCTCCTGCTGTCCTTCCCCTTTCCAAGGCCTCTTTCTAGTCAATGAAAAGTCTATAACCAGAACTAGACTAAAAATTTTTTTTTTTGCCAGAACAGTTTTCCAACTCAAAAAATTAAATTTTGCAGGAAAATGCTAGTTTAAAAAATAATTTATTTTCAAAGCTAAGGAAGTCATACTGGGCCTCTGAAATCAGTGATTGTTGTTTCCAGAGATATAGCAATATTTGGGTTATATATATTTATCTGGATTATTTGACAATTTCACATTATGCCATTTTAACAGCATATGTTTAATGAAATTCTAAGGCATAAATTTATTTACATGCTTTACCTTGTAGGACAACATTTCACCATGAGCAAAATGAATTAATCAGAAATTAATCAAATTAAATGATGAACTACAATTTCACATTTTTAAAACCTCATTCCAGAAGACTCATCTTTTTGGGGTTTTTTTTTTGCTAAAAATCTAAAACATAGAAGTTTCTTATCAAACGTGAATCCATTTTCTAACCAACCATACCTATGTTTTTCTTCATTCTCAAACAACTTTCAATTTTCAAAATACAGCTAATATAAACAAAACAAGAAATGGATATTGAGGCTTGAAGAAAATGAGGGATTTGATGAAGAAARGCAAATGAGGAAGAGGAAGGTAGAAGGAAGGATGAAAAGGGAAGAACTGGAATTCAGAGATTTGGGTCAGAACTTCCTCTACCCTACAGTATAAAACATATTTCTGGTGACCTTCCCTAGCTGTGAGCCTTCCTACAACTCCTATGAAACATTTGTCTTCTGCATCACTTCATTTATCTTAAATATTTAGTTATGACTTATTATAAAGCTTCCATAATTTTTCATTTATTTGGTTTATGAAATTTTCCTTTCAATCAAGATTAATTTTTCAGGTGCCAATTTGAAAAAAAAGAAAAACATTTATTAATTTAAACCCAAACTTTCCATCAAAACAGTTAAAATGCTTCCAAATCTTGCTATTTCTTCTCCCAAATTTCATGCCCCGGTTTATAAAATTCAATTCATTTCCTTTTCTATAATGGTGTTTCCAGACAGACTGACAACAGTGGCACAAAAAGTTCAGCTCATCCTTCACTGGCTCTGATCTCCTGCACCTCCTCTCTCATTTCTATTGGGGGAAGTCTGCAGAAAACAGCAGCTCATTAATTGCCTGGCTGTAGAGCCCTCTTAATTTGGCTACCTCCTATCACTTAATGCAACACTTTTGCCTCTGCACAGAAGTATTTGCACAGAGCCAAGTCTCAGCACAGCCAGTGCTCTCGTGGGCAGCAATGCATGGTCTGCAAAGAAAAATTCACACAAGTCAAGCATGGGCCCAAGGCCTTCAGCCCTGTTTTCTGTCTCCTCTTGCCTGGTTTCAGGGTTATGGTGCCCTTCTGGTCCTGGCCTTCACCCACCACAAAGCAAAGAGCCATTCCAGCCCACGAAGCAAAGAGCTTTCTCCTGCTTATCCAATTCCCACCTGCCCTGCAGCACTGCAGGATGGAGGATGTGACCTCACTCTGGATGATTCCATGCCACAAAATCAGCCAGGAAGATTTTTTGTTCCTTCTGCTGGGCTAGACCTGTTCTTCCTGGTTTGATTCCCTCTCTCAYTACCTGTGAGAGTTTTGGATTTGGGCTTTTTCCAGAGGAGGAGACAGGGGGTAGAAGACAGGGAGACTGTTTACAGTGGGTTGAGTCAAACACTGCAATGCAATTTTAGTCCTATGCTTTTATAGCTTGCCCACTGTGCATAGAAGTCCTCCATCTCATTTATTGCCAGTTTTAGTACAGCATCTTTTCCACACAGGAGATTTAAACCTGACACCAACTGGCTTTCAATCACACAAAGCAAGCTCAAAGTTCTGGTRTTTTTCCTCACTTAAATATTTTTTYAAGAGATTTTTGAAAACAACAGTAAACAACCGATGGGGTAAAATAGCAAGTTCTTCAGCTTCCATTTGCAAAGAGGTGTCACTTGCTAACCTCTGAGGAGCCACACTGTTTGAGATGCTGGCTCCTGCTTTGCTTTGACCTCACCAGTCACAGATTGTAAAGCAGCAGCTCCACCACTTGAAATAGAAAAGAATCATTGAGATACAAAACCAATAGAAGTGAGATCACCTTTCAGTTTTCCTGACACTAGAGGGCAAGCCCATTTTAGGTAACACTGTGCTGGGTGGAGAATCTTAAAATATGTTTCCTTAACAGCAAGTAAACTGTGCCAGCTCTCAGTCACTCGTGGACCTGTCTGGCTTCCAAGGTAAAACAACTCTGCTCAAACTGGTGGCAGTAAGAGGGCTGAAGAGAAGAGTCATCAAGCCCTAGACCTTCAGTAAAACTCTCAGCACCCACAAGGAAGGTTCTGGTATTAATGATGGATAACAATATGCTGCAATCTTAAGGTCATTCCCCTCATCTTTACTTTTACTTTTTTTTTTATTTCTGTACCCTAGGCTCTTAGTGCTTATTGTGAGAATATTGATTGCCCAGTGGTCAGCAAGACACAAGGTGGAGAGGGAGGTGTGAGGAAAGTGTGAGGAAATACTTTCCCCTCAAATTAACACCTCATCTCACCATCTTTGCCCACTACCATGAAATTAAAGAAAAGTGTTGTTTAACTCATGTCTCTCACTGCTTTGCAGGCTCCTCCATGGTGCCCTCCTCCTTACTGAAAAATCAGACACCACAGCTCATTAAGCCAGACTTTGAAAGATAAGAAAGCTTACAGAGTCCCTCACTTCTCCGAGGTTAACATTTCTTTAATAGAAGACAATGGTCTTGTGGTTAAGCCACAAACTTGCTGTCAGGGGACCTTGGTTACAATCCATTACACACACAGACTGTGGAAAGCCATATTACTTCTCTTGCCTTGGCTACATTTTAAAGAAGGCCAAATAAGTTTGCTTTTCTACTGGATAAGACAAGGGTAATCAATGGATGCTGTGCTTCCTGCAAGGACAGCCTCCTAGGGATAACTTATTTTATTCACCTCTGGTGCTAAAGGTGAAAAAAAATTTAAACAAATTATTAAGCAGGTTCCTTGAGATGAAAWTGTGAATTTATATAACTATACTAACAAAGCATTGAGAAAATTTAGGGAGAAGATATAAAATCATGCACTTAGAGGCCAAGTTGTACCCATTTTCCACACACCTGGCATGCAGGCATGAAAGTATTTCATGATACCTGGGTTTAGCATTATTTTAGTCACTCAAATGAGTGATTTAGTCACTCAAATGATCCAAGGGATTTGTAGCCTACAAACTCCTCAGCTGCCAGTCCAAAAGGACATAGCTCTCCATTTTTTGCTGATGACCATGCAGTCTATATATGTAGGTGTCCTCTGTGGCCTGTAGCCCCTAAAATAGCACCAGACAATTGTGTTCAGACACCTGAGCCTCCCATCTTTATTTTCCCAGCAGAAATATTTGGGAAATAGGTAGTCAGGAAAGCTTCCTATCAGTTCTTATAAATAAGCTACAAATCAGGACAAAATTCACCCCAAAGTTGYAATTACTAMACTTCAGCTAAATTATCCAGCATTWTACATGATGCACTAATATGKATTTCYCATGTCACACCTATGGACAATTATCGTCATACAGAATAACTGCTTTGCATACAACAACACTTGTAAACCTTGCCTGTTTTCAAACAGACTCAGTTTCCACTGGAATATCTCAATGTAATRGAGTGCTGCAGTCACTAAGACCTTAAAAACTAAAGCAGGCATAGAATAAATGTGTACAACTACAACTGAGAGCAGTAGGAGGCAATTCCACCATCTCACTTCTGAATTGTGCAAACTACTCTGAGGAATGTTCAGTTAAGTCTTGCATAACGCTTTATCATAAATAATTACAGCTKAACTACACTTGGCAAATAAACTCACAAAGCATTTGCTGTAAAGCAAAAGATCCTCTTTCGAAATTTTGCTTATTCACCAGTTAATTTCAGAACTTTTCATGCACTCCTTAGCAGCTTTTGTAGAGCGACGTGGGGTTTTCATAACACAAAGGCTACAAGGATGTGAAATGYAACACAAATCATTGTTAAAGCTCTCTCAACTTAAGAACAACTTGAATTAACAGGCTTCYCTTTAACCAAATATCAAATATTTGGAATCTGACAACACATTTTGCAGGGCAGTTTTTAGACTGATAGCACTACTACTGTTTGAAAGTGTATGATCTCTGATGAGTTTTGTAGGAAGAATTAATTTGTCAGAGTTGTTGAGAAAAATATTTTTTCTGTTTCAGTATAAGCCCCTCCAACTCTGTCAATCAATTCAAGAAAAGATTTCAGTACTGCTTGCCAAGCTTGTGGAGGTTTAAAAAAAAAAAAAAGAGACATAAAAATACCTGATGAGTAAAGCTTCCATACAGTAGTAATTATGGGATGATATTTTGTGCATTTCAGACTAATGATGATACTTTCCATCYCTCTCATTTTGAGTGCAGTGCCTCTCTTTCTCATGCTATATATTGCTGTTACTTCAAAATATTAATTCACCATAACACCTCATCCAGAAAGCCATTTTCAGCCTGTGGTGCCTACACCCTGCACATGGGCACTGTGAAGTCAATGTTTTTGGGCTAGCAAAGATCTTTCACCACTAAATTAGTGCATTAGAATATAATAGTTATATATATAGGTCTATAATAGCTGCTTCAAGCCATTAAAAAAACCTTAGTTTTTAGGTTCTGTACCATTTGTGCATTGCTCTACTGTGCCTTTATCTCTGGATTACAAGCATTTTGAGGTAGAGCCTACACTTGTGGTGTTTGGGGAAGGAACTGATGTCCATTTGTTGCTAACTAATCAAGATGTCAGAAAAATTCTACCACAGAAGCATTGCAGAGAGAAGAAATCTGTGTTTGGACCAATACTGAAGGAGTCTGACCTTCCTGCTGCTCTCCATCTTCATCYATGTTTTTGTGCAACTCAGATTGCCTAGCAAAGAACAGCTGATTGGTTTGTCATAGGAATTGTGTGGTTCAGATGTATTTCAGGAGAATCAATTCATCTGGATTAAAAAGATGGATTAGACTGCTGAACTCCAGATCTCCTTGTGAGTGTATACCATAATGGAAAAGTACCAGAGCACTATCCATTTTAGTATTTTCAGTCCAAAGAAGTAAACAAAAAAAGTAAAATTCTTCTATTATTGTTGAAATGCTGAAATTTCCYACAGAAATGGAAATTCCAGAACATCTAAGGGGCCTTAATACTGGTTGACAGATAGAAATTATGCTGAGAGTTCCTTGAGACAGATTCTATTTGCAAGCTAAGTCTGTCTGCATGTACAAGCTCAAACAGAGTTTTGAGATCTTTAAGGTATTTTTCCAAAGCATCTACCCTAGATCACACATGACATGCTCTAGATGGTCCAGGTAACGTATGAACAAAAGATAAAAGAAGCTCTCCTATCTCCTACACAAAGGAAAAAAAAAATCTAAATTGTTTATTGTTTCTTCTTAAGAATGTTCCTTCTGCCTTCATTAGAAATTTAATTTATTGTGAATAATAGGTTTTCATTCTAACTCCTTAGMTGCTGATGCAATGCAGCTGTCCCAGTCTGAAGTGGAGCTCCTAATTCCACTTYCTGTGCAGATTCAATGCAACCAATACATTAAGCATGCAGCCACATCAGCAGCWGAAAGGCAAACCACAATTCTGGAGACCAAGTGACCATTTTGTCTGTGACCTCTCTGTTCACAGATCCAGCTAACAACATAACCCCCAAAAAACTGCCTGTAGCACCACTTCTGATAACGCAGCAGGGAAAGTATCTGGCAAGAAACCCAAATTTTTCTTGTTGGGGTGGGTATGAGCTGGTTAAAAACAGGTACACCATCTCATGTTCTTTGACAGAATAATCTCAGGAATAAACAGAARATGTTGGCAAACCATGGCACCAACTGGGCTCTGCTTTAGTGGAGGAAGAGGAGCAGTTTAGAGGCATTTCATTCACTTATGGATCAGATCTGTGGGGATGCCTTTTCCCTTACTTCCTAAGTGCTTCCTTTTATTGAAACCAGACTTCACCTAATAACAAAAGCTGTGAGGTGCACAACAATCAATAACTATTACAAGGTAGATTTGCAAACCCATCAAAACTCATAAACCCAAAAAACCACAAATTATAAGAAAAAAACCCACATTAAAAACGTACATACTTCACAGAGTGAGTTGGCACAGTACAAAGACAATAGCAAACACAAAAATTAAACCCAATTTGCGTGACAAGATGAATTGTGGAAGAGAAGAAAGTCCTTACAGCTGTATCCCCTTAACTTTTTGCACTATAACTGCTAAGTTATAGTTGGTAATTCAGCCACCTTTTACTCTACCATTACACATGAACAAATCCTTCTTTGGATTTATGTGCATTGGCACCAAGTTTGAATATTCAAAATGCTCTGAGCAGCCACAGGTTACCAAAAAAAGAGTAGTGTCTTACTTTTCTGAAAAGCAGGTCAGTCTTCAAATAACTGTGGTTATATCTGTCTGACTTTCACTATTCATATCAAAAATACGTATTTGTCACTTGCAAAGTATTTTTGGATGAAAAGCAATATTGTATGGAACCAAGTTCCATAGTTGAGGTAAAACATGGAAAGTGTTGAAGTCGATATTCACTGAGCTTCCTTGCCAAAAATGACACCCTGAAACAGGTGTTTAACACTAGAACAATGATATMTTTCATCAAAATGGGGTTTCAGAGGTACAAATTAATGTATTCCTTGAAATCATGTTTCAGAACTTGAACATTTCCTCTACCTGTGGTTTTAGGGAACTGGCCTTAGGAAAAAAAGGGAGCATATTCCTCACTCAAGTCATACCAAAAAAGGTTGTGAATCTGCCTTGTGAAGATCAGTTTCCAGACTTCCAAGATTCTGTACTTCTCCTAACATGAATATTCCACTTTTATCTTTAAAGCAATATCAATAGAAGCATTAAGATCATCACTGATATAAAGAGTCAGAAAACGCATGGGTTTACTCCATTTACAGGGATAGCAGRCAATTTTTTTTCCAATGCAACAGAAAGGAGAAATTGCAATTCTATGTATTAAAAGAACATAATGCTATATATAATAATATAAAGGTATTGTCAAGTAAATATTAGGCCTTAACTGCAGAAGCAGCTTGTGCAGTTGCTCAGTATTGTAATTGCCAGCTTTATTTTCTTATGCCTGAGCAGAAGACTGCATCYTTGGGAAATTTACAATTTGCACTATTTATCGAGACAGTTCCAATCCCTTTTTTATTTGTTTTCCAAAAGTACCTATTTTTTTACCTGTGCTGACCAGTGCAAAATCAGGCCCACTAATGTTTATAAAATACCACATTATTGTTAGATATCGAATCCAAATGCAAGCACTGCAGCTTCTAACAGATAGGAGCTTGATGGAATCTGTCTGAAGATTGCAGGTGTCCAGATTGTCTCTGCACCTACTCTGGTAATAGCCCTTGACACGGAAGACAAAGAGCTCAGCATTTTGTAAAACTTCCTCCAGCCTTGACATTTTAACAAGAGCATAAAAATACCTCTCCTGCTTTTAATTTTCAGGTTTATTATGAGCTTAATAATTATRAACTCAGAGGAAACCCAGGCAGTTGCCTATTAACATTTAAGGTAGTGATGTGCATAGATTGAGCAAGTGAAGGACAGCATTGATGCAATGTTTTTTGGTTCTTTTTTTTCCCCACAGTGCCCAGATCTAATGCTTTATCTGGTGCATAAATAGGACACTCAATGATCAAGAAGGCTAAAGTGACTCTGGCAAACACAAGCAATCCTTCCCAGAATTTCAGCAGTGTGATAAACTAGCTAGTACCTCTTGCTGTTACAAAGGAATTTTTGTCAGTAAATCCGAAAATGCTTCATTAAGGAGGTGAATGTTAGTGTTCCTGTGATACAGGGACACACATAAAAATCAGTGGCTTAGTGGCAGGTCTGGGACTACAACCAAGAGCTGCAGAGCAGCACTCTGTCCTTGGGAAAGCTGCCTCAGGAACACACAGAGGGGGTTCTGGACAGTGCAGACAAGCCCAATAGGGATGGACATAACCCTGCTCCTCCCAAGCCCTRCACAGGACACATCTCCCAACCTGCAAGGGCTGTGGGTGACATCCAGCAGCTGTGGGGGGTGGCAGGCAGCAATGCCTGGCCCCTCAGCACAGGTGGAACCAAGCCAGRTCCTCTGTTTGCTGGCTCTGGGATACCAGGGGTGACTGGAGCTCCACCACTGYTAAAAGGGAAGGAAGAAGATCTCCTTCCTGCAGAATCCCTCCCACCAGGCTCTATTACTGCAGCATGGTGTGAGGAGGGATGGGTGAATTGCTTTCTCATTGCTTAGCTGAAAGCAATTGCTCTTCTGACTATGTTAAAAAATGAATTTTGTTCTTGCTTAAAGATTCATAAGCCTAAGAGGAAGCTGCTGTGCATGTGCTTTTTCTGCTCCCTGTAAACAGCACACAACAGGCTTCTTTGTAATGCAGGACTTGAGATTTGGTCAAGGTCAAGAAGGTATGTACTTTACCCTAACTTTTTTCCTTTAACAGATATATTATTCTATTAGATGGAAATACTACCAGGGCAATTCACCCCCTCCTGGCTTYCCTATCTATGTGTGAGCATCTTTGAGAAGTGGGATTAGAGAGAAACCTGCAGGCATATTAATAAATAAACTTCACATGCTGTTTGATATTAGTAAACATACCACTAAATATTTCTCTAGGGGCTTGTGATCTCATAACCCATGGACTTCTAATTTGGTTACCTGTGACATGTGGTTCTTAGCCCCAGGGTYCCACAATGAATAAATTCTAAAACACTTTTTAAAATTTAACATACCAGGATAAAATAATCAAACATGTGTTCTTGAAAAATCCTGGTTCACTTTTCTTTTTAGGTAATACAAAGTGCTACTATTAAAAATAAAGTAAAAAAAGGAAAGATGACTGTGGATTCTCAGTCAGAGGGACACWCATGGACTTGATTTAGGTTAAAAAGATAGAATTTATCCTGGAATAAGGACATGCCTCTGGATCAGAGAAATCTCTCTCTTCCCAGAAACCCTCTCCTCTGATGTTAYAGCAGAAAGTTTCATTTTAGGAAAACATGTATTTGTCCATATATTCATGTATAAAATATTCTTAGTCCTTCTTGTCTACCTGTTTGCMCATTTATCCCTCATTATAGAGGATAAAAAGTTACTATTGAAGAATGGTTAATGAAAACACATTTGTAAAGTTTTTGGGGTGAGGGTTTCTTTGTTTCCTGTCAGTGAATCTTGATTTAGCAAGAGGTTTCTGTGTTTGACATTGATCAGACAGCCTGGACTGGATCTTGTCCAGACTACAACTTCCCATAGTGGGCAGTGGTCTGGAGCTCTATTTCAGATTTCTCTACCATATGAAAAGCAGCTGTGTGGAATCCCAGGAAATGCAATTTTTCTAGACCACCAAGGGAAATGGAATGAGACACCTCACCCTCAGGAGCTACAACTTCATCCTGAGAGTGCTGGCAACATCAAATTTTCTGAGTTTGGTTAGATTTTCCATCTAAAGATTTTTTTCTAAAACAGATAGGTGCTACAATTTCCCTATTCTGATCAATATTACTTCAGAGTTACCAAATTGAATTTTTTCAACCTCAGTTTCCAGCAGCTTCTTTCTCTGACAGAGCAGAAAATTATTGCAAATACCCTTTACAATCAATGCAATACAAATTGGGGGGAAAAATGCCAAACATATTTGCCTCAGTTTCAATTTAAGATCCTGACTATGGAATTAACTGCAAAAGGCTTAGAAATCAAGATTTTAACTTGGAACAAACTGATACAGTGAGCTCATCACCTTCACATGAAAAAAAGTAGGAACAYTGATATCTATCTACACTTGAAAAGAAAAATGGAATAACAGTAATATCAAAACTACAGAGCTGGTAGTAAAAAGTTTAACATTTTTCACTCAGTAGCAGGGTGTATAAAACAGGGTGTTTGATYGTAGACCATAATTTTTACCTTCTCAAAAGGGATTTTTAAAAATTTATTTGAAGATAAATCTGGGCTAAAAGTTATCACACCAAAAAATTATTCCATTTCATTTGCAAAAAAAAGCACAAGCCAAAACAAACAAAAATGAAAACAAAAGGCCAACCCAACCAACCACAGCTGGTTTGTACTCAAAATGCTTTGGTTTTCATGTATTTCATAATGTAATTCAAAAAAGTACTTCTGAGTATTTTATTTAATTTTGGTCCCTTTTTATGTAGGAAGCTGGTCAATGTCCAACACCCCATGGAATACTGATTACTTTGATTTTAAAGACACTTTTAAAGACACTTTAATAAGTCAAAAATCTTGAGACAAGTCTTTGGACCCCTTTTTGGATGAGGCAACTTTAATGCAGCCTGCTGGTTTTCTGCAGAATTTACAGGGTGTTCCATGCCACAAACTCTATGCACATCATCATTCTGTATTTTTCCTTCCACTTTGGTGAGGCAAAGCAACTATTATCACAGTTTTTCAAATTGAAAGCTGAGGAAGCAGACTTTGAGATAGGGAAGATGGCACAGGACAGTCCGGGAATGGGAGGCAGATGCTTGATTAGCCCAGTGAATTAAGCAAAAGGCACTCCTGCTGCTAGAGAGAATGTACCCCTATCTCAAGATAATAAAGCTTTTTACAGCACATGGATTAAAACTTGGCTGTTTGTGATGAGATGTTTTTCCCAAGTTTCAGGATTCAGATAGTAAGAGACTCCAAAGACTTGACACATWGCATTTAGTTCTCTAATTTGTTTTTTTTTTTAAAAAACCTTCTCCACAAATGTAACTGTACTTTTTTTGCAGAAAAGAAAACCTGCCTAGAGCTCTAATCACTGTTGAGCTTTTCTTCTGAATTTCCTGTTTCTCAAGATGGAAAGTCTTYCCAGGATGAGAGAACCATGTCATATATCTCAATAGTTTATTATTTTCTACCTCAGCCTCATAAGGAAAGTTAAAAATTTCCTCAGAAAAAAAAAAAAGAGATATAAATGTATACATGACAGAATCCATTTTTCTTTTAGCTAAAGGGCATAATATACAGCAGTGTGTCTCCTGCTGCTGAAGGGAAATTATTGTATCATTCCACTGTCCTCTGAATGAGGAGTATCAAAGAGCTTAAAGAAAGGAATAGTTACCAGGGAGAGAACAGGACAGACAAAACTGCACTTGCAATGTGTACTGGAAGGAATTGGAAAGCATGACAAATTTAGTAGACACCTTTTGTGGACTTGGAACRCTTCTTGTTCCTCTGTCATTTGAGTCAAGCTAAAAATGAAAATCAGGCATKGACAGCCTATTTTAAAGGGAATTTGACCATAATAAAAAAAAGGTATTCAAACAAAACAAACTCACAGAACCAACAAATAAAAATACTTCATAACAAAAACAAAGACCAAAGACCAACAGTGCACTAATGAATTTCAAAACCAAACCAAACTTTGTTCTTTCTGGACATGTCTAACAAGCAGGTCTACTAACAGCCCCTTTTGACCATTGCACTGCTCTCAGAGTTTTTCCAGAGACAATTCATAAGAAATAAAATCTAATGAATCTCCAAAGCTGTACTTTCTTGACTTATTACATTAGCAGGACCTCTCATCAGATTGGGAATTTTGAGAGAATCACAGAATTCATTAGAGCAATTTACTGTATAATGGTAGAAGGCTAAGATAGATCCCTGCTAATGAGATGARCATTAATTAAATAAATTGTAGAATAGACGTGAACTGTTCAGCCAAGTTAAAAAGCCTTGCAAACAAGCCTTGCACTACAAGTCTGAATTCTGCTCAACCACACACTTTTCTCAAATGAAAGCACCATTTTTTTTTTTAATTGTTGAATTAYATATTGCAAATGGAGCTCAGCAGGAATCATTSTTARTATCARCAAAGATCCAGTTCARCTACAAAGTGAGATGGCCCTCAAARCAAAACAACTCCCCCAAAAARCCAKCCACAACATAAGTTTCAGAATGAGGTCTCCCTCCTGATATCTGCAGGTTGGTGTATGACCCAAATAACAGAGGAAAGTGTAAAGGAAAGGCTCATGTCCAACTTTCACAACACACATTAGTTTTCCATTATCATTTTCCTTCTCCAATATCTTCTGCTTAGCATCAACCATTTCATAGGTATGACACAAAATAAGAAACTGATGAGAACATCACTTAATATCTGTTTTAGGTTTTACAGAATGCCTTCAGAACWGCCAAGGATGGTGTTAACTTCAGAGCTGATTCCAATTTTTTTTTTGTTTACCTCAATCCACTTTTGGGACAACAGCTTGGACAATACAACAACTCAAGCTTTTTGTTCCACGGGGCCCTTTTTACACTGAGCACCCAAAGGAGAAAAGAGCATACATCTGTTAGAATGAGATTATAGAAGCCAGAGATTTTTCCTTAGGCACCAGCCTGAGCTTTAAAAAATACACACCTATAAAAGTCTCTTACAATCCAATGATAGGTGGATTTAAGTGAGAAACAAGGTGGTGYTACTGAAATAAAGGATAAAGGAAGAACAGGATAGTCAAAACCTTAAGGTGCGCTAGGAATTCGACAAGGAGCTCCTCAGTAGTAGGACTCAAAATTTTGAGGTCCAAAACCTTTTAGAACCTGAGTCAACTCAATGTACATCAGCCTTGATTTTCAACATGTTTGTTAGTATTATGTGTGCTCCAGCTCCTTCCCCAGCAAGTTTTATTCTCCCAAAAGCCTTCTCCTCCAGCCCAAAGGGGGAAAAGCAACAATGCTCAATCCTGAATGTGATCTTGAAAGCTGAAGTGAGCCTCCAGATAATGTCACTCAAGTTCAGATGATTCAGGATCACGGTAAAAATGAACAGGTAAATAGGACAGTTTTCCATAAAAGGGCAAATCAACTCAAATCTTTTTCTCTTAAAGAACTGAAAACTTTCCATGAAACATGTCTTTCTGCATGCTAAACTGCATATAATTATGCCTAATTCTATCTTAGCCAAAAGAGCACAATATTGTCCTGATCCTAATTCCTTCCTCCTCCTTTTTCCCCCCCAATGTTTTTAACTTAATAAAATTACTGGGAGAATTTTCAATAGAGAGGAATATCTTACTGACAATTATGCACACATGCATCACAGGAAACATCTTAAAGTTATTATTATCATTCAATGATAATGAGAAAAAATAAAATCTCTGTATTACATGTGTGCCACTAAACTCATCACTCYCCTCCAGAGCTCCTTCCACAAAAGGATTGAGACACCAAAGTTGTAAGAGGAACTTATTCTGACACTGCCTGTTCTTTGGATAAATAGAGGGCTCCAGAGTTGTCAATACAGCACTTTTGCTACCCACTCGATTCAGTGCAAAATAAATGAGGATATTTTCCTCTTGCAGCATGTATTAAATCCCATTAGCATTAATGAGGGCTACACGTGAGTTTGGCGGGGAGCGCGCACAAAGTGCAGAGCAGACACTTTCCAAATTCTCAGCCCTCCCTTATATCTCTCAGCCATCTTCCCTCTGTGAAAGCCTTACCATACCCAAAATAAAAAAGGCAAATCAAATTCTCCTGCACAGGGTATGTTAAGATGATGGGCTGGGGAGGGGGGGAATCTGAGAGCCTGATGTGCAAATAATCACCGTGCCTGCATTTAGCAAAGTGCTACCAGTTAAACTCCCAGACAGTGCTAATACAGTTTGAAAGCTTTGAGTTGGCTGAGCAACTTTTCACAGCACGCTGGTAAAATAATAAATTGTGCTATGACCGATAACATTCAATAATTTCTCTGATATATTGCTACAGCCACTTTTCCTACAGCGTAAAGCTCATATTTCTCTGTCATATTAGTAATTTCCATATTGCTCCTGGAGTTAGTAGGAAAAAGTACATCACAGTAGTAACAAAAGGAAGTTGACTGTTCTTTAAAATAAAATAAAAAAAACAGGGACAGAAAAATAAAAATGGAAAGGTCAGGATTTTTTTTTTAACTTCCAGAATACACCAACCAATGACTTCAGGAAAAAAAAAATAAAGCAGCTGCTACAACATTGCTTCATTACAGACCCAGCAGAGTAAGGGTCTTGGATCCATTTTGCCTTTTTCTTGCTTGATGATATCCCTAAAGCATTAATGGAATCCCTATGCTCCATTGCTGTGGTATGAATTTATCTGCAGTGTGTTCTTTATTGGTGTGAGTACAGATACATTATTTTTCTGTATTGGGAGGTGGGGGAAAGGGGGTCTCTTCATCTGTTACAAAAGCATACTCCTAATTAATGGAATATTGGCCAAAAAAAGCAAACATTCATACAAAATAACCTGAATATCAATCCTGTTTTAAGTTATTCAAATGAGTGAGAACTTAATTAGAAACTTAACTATGATGCAAAACTTTGACTTAAGTTATCCTTCCAGTCTCTATTAAAACTGGCAGAATACAAGATATACTGTGGTTGTTATGGCTGGAAAAAGTACCCTTATTTTAAGGGAATTAACCTTTTGAACTAGTTATCACCATAGGATGCCATTGTCCTGTTTTGATTACAGCACTGCAAACATTTTCTGATTCTTATCAACTTAAAGTTTTCTTTATTGCCACATAAAAATGTGTTGAGTAGAGGGTAAGAAAGTTCTTCCCACAAAATTTTAAAGTCCGATTTTTGGCATACAGAAAGAGTTATTAAAAAAACAAACAACTCACAATCATGCTTTTGGACACAGCTCTGGGGAAGTTTTCCACACACCAGGTTAATACTGAGAGGGAARAGAGCTCAAATRGTTTTAAGTGTTTCAAGAACTGCARGTTTCCAGTACACAGGAGAAATTCAGTGACAGTGAACATCTTACTTGCTAACATCCAGCCACCATCAGTTTTTCAGGTCCTAAGTAATTTACAGACGAACCTATCTGTGTTATTGCCTAAGGAAACAGCAAGAATCAGTGYCAGAGCAGAACTCCAAACACACAGAAACAAGGCAGCGCATGTAAATGATCACTTCAGAGGGCTGTGTCTGGAAGAKGAGATCCTTTGGACTTGTGAATAAAGCCTCAAATGTCATTGCAATGACTTGTGAAAACCACAGGTTGAAAAAGTCACAAGAGGTTGATTTATTCATCCAAGGGCTTGCCTGTGTAAGATTTAAGACAAAACTTTGCTGTAGCTGCTTTGTACAACCTGGCCTTTCCAAACTAACAGCTGCATTTACCAAGAGCCAGGTGAGGAGAGGACAGGAAGGAGGGACAGGAAGGAGGATGCTCTCTCATACATGAGCACAGCTATACAATCAGCTAACTCATTCCCATCTTCCTTCCATCCTGCCTCAGGAATTTCTGGGGTTGGTGGCACCCAGGCACAGCCACAGAGGTCAGGGAGAACCAGCTGCTATTTGCATCCAGGGACCAACATCCCAGATCCTCATCACCTCCAAAGCAGGTGATGTGATTCTCAGCCTCTCAGCACAAACCATATGCCAGTTTTRTCTGACATGGTATTGCCAAGCAGAGGCAGCTCTCAGGCCAGCTCCTGTGACACCATGAAACATTCCTGGTTGAATGATTCATGAGAGCAGCCATGGTAACAACCACTGCTTGTCTCTGCATTTCCACATCTCTCGTGGTGACTGCAAGACATGGAGTGAACAGTGCCCTCCAGAGCAACAGTTTTCTGGAAACAGCTCTTGCCCACAAAGCTGTGCCTGAGCCCAGGAAATAAGAACCAGCTGGCACTGGAGAATGGGACTGCAGAGATATTATGCCTGGAAACAGCTGCAGAACTTCAGCWGGATGTAAATATTTCCTTGGATGTCGAGGAAAGTCTGTAGCTTAGTCTTGAGCTGTAACGAGAGCTTCAGAGAGGGCTTCTCCATTTTGCAAATTTAGAGTAATATCTATATTACAGATGTACATGATMTTTAAAATTTTAGATCTTGTTCAGGCAAGTTAAAAAATTAGCCTGTATTGTTAATTCAGGTTTACAATGAATTTGAAGTATATTGGGAATTAATGGTGTTAATAGCTTTGTGCAATGTGTTTCCTATCTATTACTCCAAGTCCTTTTCTTAAAAATACATTTGCAAAGATAAAAATCACCATTCAGATTTATACTGATTAAAGAAAAGCCCTACTGATAACAAACTTGCACAGACAATCCAAATTAATTGTTAGTTTGATTAAAATGCAGCATGTATATGATAACTATGAGCTCTTATGATCACACTGATTCTCAAGCAACACAGACGTGATAAGTGCTCATTTTTAAMCTGGTACAGTTTGCATGTGCACCAGCACCGTGTTGGAAGGGAACATATGTTTGAATAGATTAAGTAACCAGCCACTGCCTCAGGATTCCCAATAACAGAGGAAGATGGTGCTCATTGAAGGGAACAAGAGAATACTGGAGGGAAAAAAGATGCTCTAGCACTGTCAGCCTAGTCCTTGTATCTGTCCAAGCAACACTGGCATCATTTTAATGCATGCAATTCAGAGAAAAGAGGAGCAAGAGGCCAAAAATCAGTATGAGATTGAGGTTTATATCCAACCTTTTTAGGAGAAAACAAATAAGGACCTACAGGTAAGTACTGTACTTAGAATATTCTGAATACATGCAGACATATTCATACAGCTGTATGAATAAAAATAGTGCACATTCCCATCATTAAAGAGTACATGACAGTGTATAAGCGTAAGAGGACCAAATTAAGATTCCACTGGCATCTTCAATTCTAGAGCTTCCATTATACATATTAACTAAATTGATCACTGTAATTACTGCACATATAACAGCTTATAACAATCTTGTAATTAAAAAAATGGACTTCCAGGAGAAAAGGCTTGAATCATACAATATTGTCAATAAAACACCCCACAGCTAGGCAACTTCAGAGAAATAAACTGGTTTACCTTCTGCAAAGAATTACCCAAAGCACATTTCTCTTTAAGTTCTTCTGCATGAGAGTGATCTCAAGGCTGCAACAAGCACTCRCTAAGCTCAGAAAAGCACAGGCACTGCTCACAGTTCTGAAAGTTTTCTTTGTGYTGATGGCATTGTCAAGACTCACTCATTCAGTGAAACGCTGCTTCAGTTTTCCCCTTCAGTTCCTGCAACCACACTTCATGCCATCAACCCATGTTTTAGCATTACTGCCTCAGCCCTGCCCAAAGCAAAATAMTTTCAAAAGTCATCCTCTGTTSCCTTGTTTTYATACAGCCAATGCTTTTGCCAAACYCAAAARTGTAGTGTTAATGGCAATCTTTGTGTAGGGAACTSTGATGTACCTCCCAGTTTCTTCCTTAAAAATCTCAATTCTGAAAGAYAGCCTGGAAGGCAATAATAAAGAAACTGTTGCTAATAGAAATTGCTTTTGGGGGCTTTATGATAAAATTTCTTATGGGACAGTACCTATGCAGTAACACAAAGCCAGTCCAATACCCTCTACTAATTTCCTATAAGAAAACCATAATTTCCTGGATCATGCATTGTATACACTGGCTTACTAAGGGATATGAAGAATAACACAACCAGCACAAGCAAAACAGAAAAATTTAGAAAAACTTCACCTGATGGTGAGAGTAACACTATGTTTTATTCCTTACCTATAGATTTAAGCTATTCATCTCTGTCTAATAGATAAACTAATAAATAAAAATAAGCAAACAAGCCATACAATACTTGCCCAAATTGAAGCCAAATAACACCTACATGGGCCAAGATCTCAAACCGAAAATCTTTGGTTCAGCCAAATGAAASAAGCACAATATGCCCTGAAAAAACTCTCACAGATTTTGGCACTAGAAAATCATTAGCCCCACCCTTTCATTAATATTTATATATAATACCCTTATTTACCCTTTATAAGGAAGCAAGAGATTAAGAGATAAGAAAGAGCATCTTCTGTTGGTCCTTTTAGGCCCAGTCTACAAAGAACAATCCTTGTCAGGTGTTCTCCCTCTTTCCTAGTGCAAATCTGTGTGTGTGCTATAGAGCCATCAGAAACAAAAATAGTGCAAGAAGTCAAACATTTGGCCATGAAGCATTTCCTCATCAAGAGTCTGTTGCCTTGCATTTTCAGCTTCTACCCAGAACGTTTTTAGCAGCTCTCAGAATAAAAGGAGGACATTGCCAACCCTGCAACAGTTAAAAAAATATAAAAAAAATACACACCACACCAGACTAGACAAACAGGAACTGTTTCAGCAGGGTGAAAAAGATCTTTTTTAAATTCAGAGTCAGAATTTGAGGTGTGGAGCAATTCCTCTCCCTGCTTTCTGAGTCCATCAGAAGAAACAGAAGCAGCCAAGGTGAATRTGTAGTTGGGAGTCCTGTTCACTAATAACTATTACCTTGGTAACAAATTTTTTTTTACAATCAAGATTCTTGTTTTCTAGGAACCTTTAATTGATTCCTKTTTTCTAATTAATCTGAAAGATGTAACCTAAGGTAGCAAACTGGAAAGACATGCAGAAACAGCCAATTAGGTACAGCTCTAAGAGGTAAGGATAGGGGTTCAGCTACATCAAATATGATAATGCAG
>CADDXX010000424.1:462982-470050 GCA_902810485.1 Alauda arvensis | reverse complement strand
TGCTTTTACCTTAAAGATCAGAATGGGAGTTACACTTCAGGTCTCAGGTGAAATGAGTTTGGCAGATCAGGTGTGATCACCAGCTGTCAGTGAACTCCATCAAAACACAGCACACACACAGAGCTTACTACAACTGACTGTTCTCTGCTTGAGACGATTTCCCTCTGAGCCCAGCATGAAGATAAATGAACTCCTGTCCCCAGGGACAAGTGTCCCTCAATGAGACAAAAAACACCCTACAGTGATGCTGCTGTTCTTGACTGTTACAAATAGAACCAGCAGCCTGTGTTTCCCAGGAGTTAAATGTGGGCATTACAAGAACCAGGGCATTACTAGAGCAGGGGTTAAGGCAGGGGAGGAAACACCTAGAAATCCCAAAATCCTAGAAATTTTTTTATTAATTAAAAAAAAAAAATCTTCACACTTTTCTCACATGAGGGATTCTGCTCTCTCTCCTGTCTTGTCCTGATTCCTGACTGTTCTTCAACAAAAGGCAGCATTTCTTGTGAAAGTAAGGCATAAAACACTTTCTAAGAAGATAATTTATCTCACATTCCCTGCTTTTCTTTCTATTGTTTTGCCTCTTTAGCTTCCAACCCCTCCCTTTCATCCTACTTTTGCTATTCACCACAATTTTCTGAAATGAAACCAAGCCTTAGCCATCCTACTGATGCTTGCCCTATCTCTCACTAGATCACACCAGGATATCCTGCAATTCCCTTCCCTAAAATTGATTCCATTAGGRACAATTCTCTCAGAAGTTTGCTGTTGAGCATATTTGCTGGTGGGTATTTTGAAAGAGTAACCACTTTAAGCACAAAGCCATCAGTTCTGTAGTGTTTTTCAACTTGTCTTATCTAAATGGCACTGCTTTGCATTCAAAGCATAATCCATGATCAAAAAAAAGTCAAAAGCCACAGTAATGAGATTTAAAAAACAGGATTTCTCTCTAAAACAAAGCATCATCTGCACAAACACCTCAGAGAATCCCCCAAGAAATCCCCAGGATCGCTGAAATGTTTCTYGAATGCCATTAACATCCAACACCTTCATACTTGCAAATACCCATTTCTGGATGAAAGATAGAAAACTTTTTATTAACTGTGAAAGAAACACAGAAAAGGACAGCACGTGCTTCATATCCATTCTTGCACCTATAGCTAGAAATTTGTTAGCAGAGGTTTAATAACTGGGTCCCTTGCCAAAATGATCCTCACAACGTTGTTTCCATTTCTCCAGGCATTGTATCAAGCAATGAAGAGATGATCACACATTTGAACCACTGAAAACAAAGAATTTACTCAAATCTGYCTGCAGAGAAAGCACTCCTCAAAGTCTTAACCTCTTGCCAACACACAGCAAAACGACAATGACTCTGGATGCCAGCAGTGGCACAGAGAAGYTTCAGCCCTGCTCTGCAATTTCCTCACACAAGGCTCTCCACAGATTTCCTTCTTCCCTAAGATTTTTTTTAAGCTACATGCCACTGTCATTGGTGAAAAAGAACATCATTATACAAGCCTACAAGCATGGCTCTCACTAGCAGGGGTGGGTGCAGAGAYTCCAGCTAGTTAGTAGCCTTTTCTGCCTCCTTAAGTACATTTCCCAAACGTAATTGTTTCAGAGATTCCCAACAGGATAACAGTGGTTACACAGCTTCTGCAAATGAAACCCACAGGTTATGCAAACGAAACCCTCCCTGTAGCTCAGCTCATTTCTGCTCACCCACAGACTGAAGCTGAGAGCTCTTCCCCCCCCAGTGGCTCTGTTCATCTCCAGTTCTGAACAAATCACTATGCAAACAGCCCCAGGGCAGCATTTTACCCTTTGCACCAAGAGAAGGGAGCAGAAGATGCCAGAGCTTGAAACAGACTGAAAGACACTTTACCAACACAAGTGTTCATATTTTGATCTAACAAGTTATAGACCAAGTTTGATAGCAAAAGGATGCATCATTACTTAAGATAACAGTACCCTTTAAAACTTTAAATTGAGTACAATAGGTCACTCTATAGCACTATAGCTAAAATGCTTCCTGTTCAGGTAATCAACCAAGTCTTGAATTCCCAAACAGTGTCTTCTGCATCCCTTTTTTCATGTAATTAGATAAATACTGAGCTTGAATCTTCTCATGAAGAACCACACCATTACATATACTTCCCATTTATACAGGACAGCATTTCCTGCCCCAGAACAGTTGCTGGGTTTTATCCTCTTTYTAGATTGATCCAATCTTCAGCCACCTCACCTTTCCTACTACACATCATGACACCCATCCWGCATTGCCACAATCTTTCATCAATTAGATTTTTAAAAGACAGAATCCAGATGTTTGTGCCCAACATTTTCTTTGCCCTATTACCAGCACAATTCCTGCACAGGTGAAGGTTTGATTTTGGCTTTCATCCTCATGCCTTAAATAAGGGCAYGTTCATTACTAAAGTTTCAAACTTGGCCTGATAATTTAAACAGGTGTTGGAGGCATAAAGCTGACCTCTAATTAATAATGAAAGCCAGAATTCTGGATGAGATAAGGACAGCATGAGTTTGGCAGCCCACAATGGATAAAGGCACCAGAAGAGCAAACACACTATGACAGGGTTCAGGATTAGCAGTGCAAGTATTTTCTCAGCATTCAGTGGCACAGGAGGTTGTGTTATCCAAAAAAGACACTATCCCAGACACACAGGTGGTGGTCACTGATAYACACAACATTTTGTCATTCTTAAACAGGAATGACATCACACATCACCCTGCCAGATCAGCTGGTGGCTTCAGCCCAAGTCTGAAGRCTCAGCTTGACTGGGACAAAAGGAGGGCTCTAAATGTCATGCACACTCACATGTGAATTATTGAGTGCCTTCATTCAAAGCAGTCTCTTCAGGTTYACAAGAGTGGGCTGGCAAATACAGGCAGGATACACAAAATCTCTGACCTAGAAAGCAGGGCTCCCTCCATGACAGAGGCAACAGTTTGGTAAAGGAACCTTGAAAGATTCCATTTGAGGACAACAGGAGCTGTCAGCTGGCAGCCCTGGTAGTCAAGTCAGAGGGGAGAAGGGCTTGGCCAGCCATGCCAGACCCTTGCCAAGCTGTGTGGTGCCAAGGCTGCAGCCAAACCTTCCAGCACACTGGACATAATTAATGCAGAAAAGGCCCTTTGCCCTGCAGAAGCCYGAGAAGGGCTGAGAGGGAAGCACTGATATTGCCCTAATTTTATTCCTGGCTTATTTAGTTCCATGCATTATGAAATTACATACTTGCAAGAGCTCAAGACATAAAACATATTATTTCAGTTTTTGCAGGAAATGTGGAAGACTCCAAAGAGCATTTGTTTGTTGATAATAACTCACGTAAAAACATGCACAATCTTCACTGAGCCTTTTTAAATGGTACAAATACCATYATTTTCTGGAGACTGACACGAGAGATTCCATCAACAGAAGATAAGAAATTGGTGTTGCAACAAAAATCCTGCCTTTTATAGGCATGTCCTCAGGAGCTGTAGGAATATGCATCCTGTGGTAATGTGCTCTGTCAGTGGGTATCCAGGTTTTAGCTTAAACAGCTGCTTAGGAATGCAGACATCCCACACAGGTGAAGGTATGCAGGTAAAGGTATGGATAGCTTTTTCAGTGAATGATTAAGAATRGAAGCCTACCTGAAAAGGTCCCAATGATTCTCAGGAGGAGCCAATCCCTCTCAGCTGACT
This sequence comes from Alauda arvensis, assembly GCA_902810485.1. NCBI lineage: Eukaryota > Metazoa > Chordata > Aves > Passeriformes > Alaudidae > Alauda > Alauda arvensis. Next base: position 466,339 of record CADDXX010000424.1, on the reverse strand, counting down.
CAAATGCAGAAACCTTCTCTCTGAGCCATCTGCAACCAGATGCTTAGGCCCTGCTTAATCTCACCTGGACAAAATTATCTGTGTGATCTATCTCCCCTTGTAGGCAACGGGGAGAGGAAGACTTCAAGATGCCCCTATGCCCTACTGTGCACCAGTCCAGCTCTTGGAAGAGCAAAGCAATTCAGACCCACAAGATGTCAGGCAGAACTAACCCCACACCTACCACTTTATGGGATGAATCTTTTGACTCCCTCCAAACACTTCAGCTTTTCTTGGCTAACCATAAAGGTATGTTGCAAATAATGCAATTTAGAAATGCACTGCCAGTATTCACCCAATTCCTGTGCCTGCTTTCMTCAGTCCTCCCTCCAGCAGTGCCTCAGTGCCAAACAGCCCAGCTACATCTTTGCTGTTGTGGTGGAAGACTTGGCCTTTCTCCTGCATTCTTTCCAGGCATCCATGTAAGAGACTTTGAAGGGATGTCAAGGATTAGGTGTATGTAACACCTCCAAAAGGACAGAACAGAAAGGAATAGACTCATGCAACCAACCACATCACACCAGGGCAGGCCAAAAATACTCATCCCAGCAGACAAAACCAAGAGCAGCAGAGTGTGGGTGATTTGTGGCTAAGCAGCAGCTCAGCATAAGTGATCTAAATCACAATGATTTAGATGTTCTTGATCCCTAATCTCACGTTGTACTGAGAACATTACAGTGCAACTCTGAGCATCCAATTCTAATTTAGCCACAGTTGTACACATGAACTTCTCTACAACACTGCKTCTGTTCTCCTGCTGCCAAGCCTTGTGTCCCTTCCCAATACACCATTATGAGGATTTTTTTTCTCTCTCTTTAAATCATGAATCAGACACATCAGTCTGCTGAATCAAGAAACTCCCTTTAAAGAAGACAATAGATTCTGAGCCTCTAGAGTATTTTGGGATCACCKTTTCTGGCTTTCCTCCACAGCAACAAGGACCACAAATATACATTAAAAAAAAAACAAAAAAACTAAAACAATTAGAGTGGAATCACTTGCCTCCAGCATCTGGCTCTTGAAGAAAAACATGACCACCACTTTTTTCATAACCTCCCACTCTCATGATTCTTACCACCCTCTATTAGAAAGACAGTCCCACCAGATGATTCACAGAGCTCCCTGTCTCCCAAGCCTATTTGGGGCCATATAATTTTACCCTTTGATTATAAATACTGTTTTTATGTWAGGATGTGGGCACACTTACCAGGTCATCATTTCTTTTGGAAGGTTGTTGAATTGCAAGCTGTAGTCAGCAACAAACTCTGCCTGATGTTCTGCTAGTTAAGTAATGCTTAAATAAGAACGATATCAAAGTGATAAATACAAGCCCTCTTTGCTTTGCTCTTTTCATGGCCTCAGTCTACATTTTAYGTCAAAAAGTACTGTGAAGTATTGTAGATAGTGCTGATAGTGAAAACTAAAGCTATGGCTGCCTAACATTCTCATTATAACTTCTTATTTTGAGTCATTTATAAATTTGCCAAAAACAATGCCTCAAGCTGGTTTAAAGGAGGAGGGGATCAGTAATTAAGTTAATCTGTTCCTGAGAGCATCAAGGAAAGTTAGTCTTTAACATGATATTTAGAGAAAAGAAAAAAATAAATAAATCCCAGTGATTTCTTTGAAGCATCCATACATTTCACTGCTCCAAAGCTGGCATTCTTAAGTTTGCAAAGGACTGTCCTAAAATAAAGCAAGTTTCTTCTTCATGAAGYCATAAAGGGARAACAMMCMAAAACAAACACCAAAACCAGCAAACAACCACAAAAACATCTTTGAAGTTATTTACAAGAAGGAAGGGTCACAGCCAGTGGGGAGCACACTCCAGGACCATGATGCAGACATCTGTATTTTGTGTTAGATCAGTTGCCCTGATCAGGGTCATCCATCCATCCCTAATTCCTCAGCAAAGGGAGCAAACTGGAGGAAGAAGGGTTGGGTTAAACACCAAAGTGCTTGAGGAGCAGTGATATTTTAAAACACAAAACTCTGGGATCTCTGTTCCTCTTTCCCAGCTGCTCCCTTTGCACACTGGTGTGCAAATTGGTGTGAACCCATGCAAGCACAGGAGCCATCCTGTTCTGCTCCCTGGGCGCACCCCAGCACACTGAGCTCCCCCTCCCTGCCAGGGCCAGGCTGCAGCATCACCTCTCTGCTTTCCTGACCACAAACTCCACACTCAGCACGATGGGGAGAAGCTGCAGCACCCTGTCACCATGGCAGGTTGTGCCAACATGCTGAGGAAGGGGAGATGTGCAGTGCACATAGAAAATGCACCTTTCCAAGGCTAACATCACTCCCACAGATCCCCTGTCCTTGCTTTGGGGTTTGACTGCCTGCACTGGGGTTGTGCAGGTTGTTTTGGGGTGTAACACCCCTCACCTCTGTGCCCATGTCAAGGTGGCTGCAGGCAGCCCTTCTCCAGCCACCTCTCAGACTGCCTTTGGCACCTCCTCACTCTTGGCTGTGCTGGCCCTGGGCTGTCTCAGCCACTCAGTGCACAAACCAGCCCTCCAAAACACCAGAAAACCAAAGCTGCTTCTCTTCTTCCTGTTCCAAGACATTCTCACCTTCCCCCCAGTGAATTCTGCTCACATGGATCCCACATTCTGAGTCTGCCTCCTCCTGACAACTCACCCCTCCTACCATGGACCCCCCACCTCTCTCCTCATCACTCCACCCCCAGCTCTGCATTTACACCTCTCCCCACTTCCAAATTCACAGCAAGAAACTACCCCCCAAAATCACACCAACAGGACAAGAACAGAGCTTAAATTAATTAATGGGCAGTTCCAGCTACTCACCCACTCCCTCCAATCCAAGGGCCTCAGGTGAGGTACTTCATGATCATCCCTCCGATCAGGAAAAGACAGAAAAGGAATTAAAAAATAGTAACTTGGATTTAATTTACCCACAAGCTCTTACACTGACCCACAAGCCTCTTACCACTCAGGCTCTTGGCTCCTTGCTTTTATAGGTATCAATGTGGACCTCCACAGCTGTTTTCACTCTTGTCTCATCAGCAGCCTCACTCCCCATGTGATTCCACTTTTGTCTGAGGCCCCCAGGTGATAACCCTTTAGAGGAAGGTTTCAGCATGTTCTCAGGTTCAAKAAGTTTGTGTTGATTGCCTCCACATCYTCATCTGAAGTTTTATATCCTGATACCAAGATTCCCATTTGTCCTTCTGTAATTTTTATCATCTCGATGTTCAGTTGCTGTGAGCTTTCATTTTTTGGCAACATTGATAAAGGGCCTGCTTTGTAAAAAAACAAGTTTTATTCCCCTTATAGTTGCAGAAGTAGGSCAAGCATG
>CADDXX010000424.1:432982-457982 GCA_902810485.1 Alauda arvensis | reverse complement strand
TCTAGAAGAGGGAATGATCCAATAATTCCTCCTTTGACTTGTTTTCCTCACCCCCAATAGAGGAATGGAGCTTCCTTAAAGGTAAGGAGCTGGCTCCAAATAAACAGATATGTTCTGCTTCCAGTACAAGGACTGTGCAAGACTAGGCACAAGTCACTGCTTTGATTAGAGGGCTTTGTGATCTTTGGTCATTTAGAATGTTACAGACATGAATTATTATTCTCTTAAATTCTCTTACATATCTATCAAAATATTCCCATTATTTCTAGATGTTTGCACAACTTGAAACTGCTTGCTCAGCATCACACAGCATATATGAGGGCATGCATGTATGATACAAGAGATGCTGTGCACTCAGCTGTTCAAAAAGTTAGACCACTTAATTAGACTTTGRCATCTTACCATTGGTTCTCTAGAATACTTGAAACAAATTATTAAAGAAATCAGCTGTTGAAATAAGACTGATACCTCACTGTGCTAAATGCTGTGAAATATGTACTGGCATCTCTTTCTGAATAAATTTACAACCTCTATTTGGGCAAAGCACAGTAAATTATTTTAACACAGGTTATGAAACTATATGAAATTGTTTTTACTCTTTCTATTCTGTATTATGGGAATGGAAATCTAGGAGGAAAAATGTGTGCAGCAGGAACATGAGATCACATAGTCAGGTTGTTTGTATAAGCTGATTAAATGTGTAAAATTAGTAAATATTAATAGACAGATTGGCTGCCCATTGGCAACAGTCAACTCTGATAATAATTCCTATGGCTGTCACAATAGAAGAGAAACTTGAGATGAAAAATTTACATCAACATTAATTAATAYGTTGTGAACACTAATGACTTCATCATCTGTATGCACTGAAAGCAGACAACATGAAATACAGCAGCCATGAAAGGATTTATAGCCCTTGATTACTGAGACTGGCATCACAGCTGGCAGTGAAATTGTGACCAAACAAGGCTGGAATTGGAGGCAGGAGGGGGGAGCAGAGATTTYTGAGAACAAGTTTAGATCAAACATGAAAGATGTGGAGCTACAGAAAGATCTCTCTTTACTGTAACACAGAATGCCACAGGTATCTTGAATATGTCATGGGCATGGTAAGCTGGTCAGAAAGTCAGAGAAGGTTCCTATAAATGCAGAGAGAAGGCAGCAGAAAATGAAGGATGTGAGCGTGGAATTTCTGTAGTTAAACCATGCACAGGGGAGACCTCTMGAAAGTGGAGGGAGATGGGTTGAAGAAGGGGCTGCTGTCAGGAAAATGGAGTTAAAAGATGGAAGGCTGAGTCAGAAAATGGTGGCTCAATAGGACAGGAATAACAGCAAAACAACAGTGTTGTCTACTATGGCCAAAATTTGGAAGGAAGTAGCAAAAAAGTCACTTTAGCTTTCTKAAGTTTAAAATAATGAGGGTGCTARAAGTTCACATCAGGATGAAAGACAAATACAGGATGACACCAGTCAAGAGCAGAGAAGTAGGTTTCTGAATTAGTAATGTAAATATGGTCCCATCTCTTATGTGAAGATCAGCCAAAAGGTTTTCATCTGGTCTTAGGAGGTATCCAGAAATTCTCATTTACAATACCTTTGATGAAAGGCCTTGGACTTATCACTTGGTTTCTAAGTGTGTGATAAAAATTCCAATTTAATACCATAAGACAGAGTAAATATTGTCTTTTTCATGTATAGGACTGTCATTGTAGACTTGGACATTAGATGCTTTTCCTGAGGCTTTGGAAACTTGGCTTCTGAGTGCACAGTATTTATAAAGCTGTGGAAGTCTTTCATCTAGATGTGTAGCTTGATGTCTGTTTTAATTCTCAGAGAACTCATCCTGGAGGATTTTCAGTTCAGTTACTGTTGTTGATAGGGATTTTCTATTCGTGCACTGCATGTACAAAGCCCAAATCTTCAGACTTTATAAAAAAAATTAGTATATTTTTGTATCAAATATGAAATGGTTGAGCTATCCTTAAATTGGAGCAATTTTCATCTCACTGTAATTCATCATTATCACACCTCCTGGAAACTGAGAATACTTCAGGCTGTGGGCTGGAGATAGCTGCAGACTTTCTGGTGTAAAAAAAAGTCTGCCCCAGTATAAAGCAAGAGCTTTACCTGCATGCCAGGAGGTGTATTTGTGGGACCAAGATCACAGCTGAAAAATGGTTATGAATTTCCATCTTAGACTGAAATTAAAAGAAAACTTGCTGCTCACCAGAAATGTTGCCTTTTATCCGGCCCCTAGGAAAAATTGTTTTGGGAGCATGTCTTTTCATTCAATCTCATTTACGTTATCACTGTCTTTTAGAACTGTTTYTCCCAGTCACTGGATATTCAGCATTCTGTTAGCATTTGTCAGTCACATTTTAACTATTTCTTTTCCAGACTGTGGAAAGGATGCAAAAAAAAATTTATCCTTGAAGGTGTTCACAGTTAAGAAGTCTGAAATTGTAGGTCTGGATGTATCTCTCCACAAAACTTTCAGCAGTGAGGGTGAAACCCCAAAGCCCTGGTGCAAACTGCTGTCCTAATGTCCTTGGGTCGATTGATGCAGACAAGGTGCTGGAGACTGAGGATGAAAGCCTGCTCTTTGCCCAGGAACAGCAGTTCACTGACCATCAGTCTCACAAATGCCRTTTCTCTCTCCACATGCTGACCTGAGATCCAGACTGTGCTGGCCTGSTGTATTGATTCCAGTTTTCTCTCTGGCTAAACTCTCTTTGAGCGTAGTCCAAAGTGAAAGGTTTGAAGCTGACTGGTAGCTAATGTGATGCAGTTTCTCCCTTCAGGAAAGAAAGGGACCTGCCCTGAAAGCCCAATTGATTAATTTAGCCAAGAGAAACGTAGTTGTTCAGGATAAGTAATGCCACAGCTCAGAGCCAGAAGCCAGGACGAAACAACATTTAAGTGCGCGCTGCTTGTGGAGAAATAAATTTGATTTCCATAATGAAGGCCAAGGAATTTGTTGATCAGCAGACAGGGACTAAATCTCTGTGTGGGCACAGCCCTTGACAGGGGCACACCTCAGCTCCTGGAAGGCCCTGTGCTTGCGTGAATCGAGGACCTCAAACCAGGCCCAGGATGAAAGTTCTTGATCCCAGCACCTCAGCTCCTGGAAGGGCCCTGTGTTTGCGTGAATCCAGGACCTCAAACCAGGCCCAAGAAGAAAGCTCTCGATCCCATCTGAAGATGGGGAGATGGAATCCTGACCCACACATCACACACTGGGCATGGCTGTGTGTCCAACAGGGGCAGCTGGCTCAGGCACACATGAGATCCCCTGAGCCAAAGTTCCTGACTTACAGCCAGTGCTGCTGCTGGAGAAAGTGGTGTAAAAGAGAGATGTGAGGCAATACAGAGCTTGGCTCYGTGTATTTCACATACATATTTAAAGCAGCCCGGCTTTGCACGGTGCTTCCTAGCTTTATTACATGAATACATATGTTCCTGCTGATGTAATTCTCTTGAAAGGTATAAATAATGGATGTTCTTCATAAGCAGTTGACCCCCTGGAAAGACTGAAATCAGAGAGAGGGAGTCTGAACTACCTCGCGCAATTCAGCTCGCACCTGCACTCAAAGTCACTGGATAAAAGTCAGTTAGAGGAATTCCTGTAATGTGTCATTGCCTGCTGCCTCCAGTGTCACTCTGGTCACTAGCACCAAGGAGTCTATTAGATGGAAAAGACAGGGGGGGAAAAAAACAGTGGAAGTAATACAGCTTGTTAAACTACCGCCATTGGAGTCATTGGGGGCACTTTTATTCTATTTYATTTTAACCAAGGACAATCATTTTCTAACAGAAGGGGCCTTTAGCATCAAAACAGTCATGATGCCTCCTCCTTTTCCACAGCCAGTTACAAGAAGAAAAGAAACAGCTCTCAAATATTGTCAGTTCTGAGGTGGTTTTATCCTTTGTGATTCAAAGGCTGCCAAACTGGAGACCAAACAAGCCCAAGTTCCCTCAATGCCCTCATTCCACTGAAGTACAATATAGAAAAAAAAATGCAAGAAAACAGCAACAGGGCCTTAGTTTTCAAAAGGCTCATAGATTTCACAGAAGTAAGAAACATCACAAAAAGCTAAATCTTCTCCACTGTCCTTACCAATGTGTCTGATCTGCATAGTGGTAACTGCTTCCAGTCTGTAGGTGTGGGGATTGCCTTCCTAAAATAGCTGTTGCTTCACTTTCAGGAATATTCTGCTTGTGCCTGGTTTGAGAGGACTGGCTTGGGCTGGACAAATGGAAAAAAACCTAGAAAACAACAACAAAAAAAAACAAAAACAAAGAAAAAACAACAAAACAAAAGAAACAATTTAAAACACACAAACAAAAAATCAAACAAACAAACAAAAAAACCCAAACCAGCTATAACATTTTTTTCTTTTATTTGAAAAGAAAATTCAACTTTTATTTCTCCCAACTAATTTGAATTTTTCAGCTTTCCCATCCCACAGGCAGCACACCTTTTAGTACTACAAAGTAATACAAAAAAATTCAACAGGAAAACATGCAAATTAGCCTTTTGTCCCTCCTCACCCCAAAAAACTTAACACAGCTCTGTTTAGAAGAAACACAGTTCGATTTTTTGTGTTCAGATGCTGTGATAAAGTCTGACATTTTTAAAAAGCATTGGTGTCAACAGAGTGTTAGKCTGGATTTTCACCTTTGTAAATGAGATGAGACTCCAGCCTGCTGTATCTGGTAAAATTTCCCCCCCTCCCCATGGTAAGTTATAGTATAAACATATCCTGCTCCTTTCATACAGCCACCTGCCATTTCTGCTTTATTGCTGCCAGAAGGTTTAAAGGCATGCTTTTAAATATCTTGAAAGTTTCCTGTGGATAAGAAAAGGTGGTTTTAGCACTTTTAAGTAAACAGTAACACACAAACATCACAAATCATGCTTTTTGATAGAATCTGCATTAGCTACATGAAGCATGAGGGACATGACTATGGGGGGAAGAGGGAGAAAGAAAAATCCTCAGTTTCTGGCAGGGAAACCTAGGAAAAATTAGTGTCAAAATGTGGGTTGGATATCTGCTGCTATATATCAAAACAATCAACCTGGAATTTGAAACAGTCTTTGTATGTCTTTTGTCTGGGTAGTCCTGCAGGTGGGACAGATGGTTCTGAGGCATCTAATACTTGTGAGCATTTATTGAAATTCACAACTTAAAGGAGAAAAATACCTGTTGATGTCCAGGAGGACAAAAATCACTGTAATTTGTGTACTTGGAGTTTAATTTCTGACATTTTACTGCTATTTCTAGACAGCTGACTTAGTGAGACTTAAAAATCATTGATGTGTGTTTAAACTCTTTCATACAAAACAAGGCCATTCAGTGGGCAGCAAATTAAAGCATTGGTGACCCGAAGAGAGAATGTTTATTATAAATCATGAGTACAGTGCATGGATTCAGGCTTTAAAAGTAACCTCCTGGTTGGGTATCTAAAAATACATATTCTCTGTCAAGAATCACAAGCTTTGGGATGTCAGCAGAGCACCAGATGCGTGTTCTACACAAAGCCCAAAMCTGACAAGTGGTAAATTTATAGCCTCTGTGTTTCAAATGCTTCCTAAGAGTGTACAAAGAACAATTAAATCAGCTTCTCTGGGGAGAAAGAGAGTGGTGTGCACCACACCAAAGAGAATATTTGGAGCAAAGGACTCAAAGCACATTTAGCCATTTGAGAGTTTTCCATGAGGAGCTTCCTATTTCAATTGGTGCCTTCCAGTGGTTTTGATTCAGAATATTTTAGCCTGTGAAATGTATATATTCTGATCTCCACTATTTTGGTTGAGGTTTTTCTGGTTATTCAGAATTGATTTGACTAGCTGAATAAAGCAGGATAGCTACTGCTTCTGAATGACATGACTAAAATGTTATGAGCTGAGAATGAATACCATGGTTCTGTACTGAGGCAAGACTCTTGTGCTTTTACTTTAGCGAAGGCAAAGCACATTCCTGGAAGTGTCTCTGTTTTTTTGTTGAAAAGGTCTCTGCTGGACTGGTAGGTCCAGTGTGGAGTATCACACTCAGACTAAATCAACATAAAATAGGGGAAGAATTTGTTCCTCTCTTTTGATGCTCCTCTCTTTAATCTGAGTCAACAGTGGAATACTGCCAAGGGTTCCATGTCTGCCCACTTGCTACTCCTGCCTCATTCGCTGATCCAGTGCCTAGGAGGCTCTGAATTGAGCTGGTTACTGGCTTGATGGAAAAACCAACCCATTAAACCACACCTGGTGAAGGTATGTGATTCACTGATCCAGCCCTGAAGGAAAAGTTGGGGGCACAGCAGTGTGGAATGGTGAGAGAAGGCTCCCACAGCAGCACTCTTCAGCCATGCCAAAGAAAACTCAGCACTGAATCTGTGCTCTGAGGCTGCAGGTCTCTGGGAGGCAGAGCCATCCATACACTGAACCCTCCACCCTCCCTGAGTCACAGCCTTTGCCTACACATCCAGTCGTTTCCATTGTTTGTTTGATCCTTGCTGGAGCCATCATCCAGATTAGTTTAATAGCCCAGTGGGAAGCTATCAGATTTTTTTTTTCTAGGCTTGTTTTCTGTGCTGTTTGAGGGATCCAATGGGYATGTGTGCTGACACGTGGTGAGGGAAGATCTGGGGATGGGGAGGTGAGGAGAAGGCAGAAGGGGGAGATTTTAGCAACACTGTGTTGTTACAAACTCTGWAAGAGGAGCCCAGATTTGGACATCTTGAAAATCAGAAAGTAAAAATGCCCATTTCCAGTGCATAAAAAGTCATTACATTGAAGTAACGCTTTCTCCTTCACCAAAGCTCAAAAAGGCAGGGGAGAGAAACCAAAAAAACATGGTTTAATTTAATTCAAAGGACATTTTTAAAGGATGGATGGATGGATGGATGGATGGACGGACGGACGGACAGAAAAGGTTTTTGGCTATGTGGCTAGACCCAGTTTAGTTAAACACCTGGTAATGTTCTAGGCAGTGTTACTCCCTCTTGGAGTCATGTCAGATCATCTCCTGTGGTCTTTCCAACTCTACACGTGGATGACTCAAGCACTACTTTTTTGTCACAAGTTAAAAGAGATAAAATTAATTTTTCAGATATCAAAATAGACAGTTTAATTCGTAGAAATGTATTCAGGACAGCAAAATACAAAGATCGAGCTGTCCATCTGTAATTCAAGCAGCATTTGCTCATAWAACTCATTCATCTGGACAATTTACAAAATTGGCCTGTCTGCAATCCTATTTGCATGATAACAACAGCTGACAAAGGTTCTGGGAGCAGCAAGGATGGCTCTGTGATGAAGGCCTGGAGCTAGGCTAGGCAGTCAGATCCATACCTTCTCATGGGGTGGAAAAGACTATTTTCCATGAAGAACAAGTGGGTACATCCAATGCCAAAAGTCCAAACCTACCCTTCCTACACTCAGGAGACCTTGGAAAAAAAAACATTTACTTGGGGGAGAGGACGTGAAGCTGGGAGGCAGGAGGCATAAGAGGCCCTGAGCCTCTGCCTGCTGGGTCAGAAAAGTGCCCACAGCCCCAAACCAGCCCAAAACCCAATCCTATCCTGCCTTGTTTCCTTGTCCACTTCCCTCTTGATCCCTAAGGGCTGGYAACAGAGGCTTGAGGACAACGAGATGGAGAGGGTGAAAATTACTTGTGCTGACTTTCCTATCAAAGCAACAGCCAGGGGCCCAATTCTGTAATATTAATTAACTAACTACATCTAAATGACAACATCTAAAGAAAAGGAGTGTCTTCTCTTTATTTATGTGAAGCTATCATCAATTTGCACAAGAGTAATTCAGAAAAATTTGGGCTAGGGGAAGGCTTTTCAAGCTGTCATAAAAAAACATTAAGGGGAGATTGAAATATGTCTCCAATGGAGGAGGTAGAATATTTATCTTTAATGGGAAAATGTTGGGTTTGCAAGTTCTTTTTTTCTTTTTTTTTTCCCCTCCCCTGTATCTTCAAAAGAAAAAAGGAGAAAGTTCCAGCTATAAAAGGTATTTGTCAAGAACAGCCACCGGCCAGCACCACAAATGAGCAACTCCAGTGTGAAAACACTTTCAAAGTTCTAAATGAGTTGTCCCTGTGGTAATAAAGAAAGGCTGTTTTACAGCATGACAGTATGTAAGACAGCATTGTCAGCTATAGTTTATTTAAAGCACAAGGCCTGTAACAGGAAAATAATGACTTTAATAAAATTTACTATTGACTTTGTAGGCTAAAATCTTTCTGTCATCAGGAATACAGAAAAACAACCTGCCTGAAAGCCCTTCACTTAAATATATTCCTTTAATATTTCAAAGCAACTTGTGAATTTTTTTTTTTAATATACATGCTACTTCAAAAGATACTGTAGTGGGGTGGAAATTAGTATTTTTAATAGAAAGTTGGAATTGCTTACATAAGGGAAAAACTGGTAATGACCTATGACACTGTCTACTGAAAGCAACATTTGAGGAAGCTGCAAAAGCAGTTAATGCAATTCCTTGAAAAGCTGTATAAAGCTATGTCACAAATGAATGATTTATAAATTACTGAACGTCCTTCTCATCTAGAGGATATCTTTTAATCATGTGCYGTAGTTTCCTCCGAGTGAACTCCAAAGAGCCTGCTGCAGAGATATACACAGAAATCTGCAGCATGTTAACAAGGTTGGGGTCACTCCAAAGAATTGTGGGGGGAGCAAAAAAAAAAAAAAAACCACAAAATCCTCACATTCTGCGTGATTTTACTTTCCAACCAATTTGATTAAATGCACTATGGCTTGCTGGTAGGGTGTGAAAGGTCACGCCTTTTATATGAAAAGCTGCAGAATTTTTCATCCCTCTAATGTTGTTTTTTTTTTTTTTTTTTTTAACATAGTTAAAATAAACTCTGGTAAAAAGTTTCCCAACAGCGTATGACAGCTCAATTTAGAGGTGAAACCTTTTAATAAAATCTCATGGAATGGATGCTTTGGTTTATGCACTCTGTTTGTGTTTCCCACTGGAGTGTTTAGCATTGTGAAGCCGTGGTTTCTTTCTTTACTGCTGCAGAGCAGCACCACGAAGGAGAGTCTGGAGCTTTGGAAAAASGGAAGATGCAGCTTAGCTGTGGTAAAATTGTTGATGGAGGAATCTTAATTTACAGGGAAAATGCTTTCCTCTTGGCTTAAAAAAAAAAAATGCTATTGTGCATTAATTTACATTGCAGATAATTAATTAAAAATGAAGAAAAATATTCCACAGAGGCTTTTTAGAAAGGACTCTGGGGTCCAGAAATAGTATTAAGAGGGGAACCAATTAAAGATTTATCTGGGAATGAATAATTTTGCTAGGACTTTGTCAGTGGAACTGGCTGAAGTCACATTTGTTGTGGCTTTGCCTTGTTTCATGGGCATCCATAAAATCCTCCTTWTGTTTGCTGAGGGACAGACACATCAGGAAGAGGTAATCTTTCCATAAGAAAACGTGGTGCCTGTCTTACCTAATATGCTGCCTAAGTACCTCCTTTAAAAAAAACAAAAAGTGGCAGTCTGTTTCCTAAACACCCAAATTTTTAAAAGTGCATTTAAAAGTGCATTTCATAGAAAATGTGGCTCAATCCCACGTTTAGAAATGCAGAGTTCATGCACTGCTTGAGAGCAAGGATGGCAACAATGGTGAGGATCAGAGCAGGACCAAGTCTGRCAGAAACTATCTGTTGTTTGAGATTGAATTATACTGAATTATACTGAGTCATACTGGCTCAGCCTCTCCATACACATTTYTGAGAGCTGCCAAGAACCAAACATTCAATGCAGTATAAATTGCTGGGAGGAAATATCCCACTGGACAAATTCTGTGCAGTCCCCGAAACCACAGTCCTGCCCAGGGTGTTGTTGGTTGTAAAAGAATTGCTATTTTAGCCTTCCATAGTGGCTTGAGAAGATTTTAGCCCTCAGTTTACAGTTTCATGGTGTATTGTTTGTCTTTTTTCCTGGGTTTCTGCAGATGGGAATGTGGTTCTTCTTGACATGTTTTGGTAGCCTTTCCTAATTTCACACAGAATTCCATAAAATTTTTTTGCCCAGTAAAACATGACATACTGGTCCAGAGTTAGATTCATCTCTGTTTATTGCCCTCATTTGGCAGCCATCACCAAGACTTTTGGGGTTTTCCCCAGTGTAATGTTAAGAGAGAGGCTCTAAAAATATTTGGGATTTTATTTATCTATTTGTGAATATCAAGGTCACTAAGGATGAGTTACTACCCCTAAGTGCTCAGCTGGCTTTGGCCCTGTACAGAGTACAAGAACTAGAAAAGTTGCAAAATTTTTGTATTAATTTTGTACTCAGAGACTCAAAAGTAAGAGGAAATTTGCACTACTSCTTGCAAATATTTAACCAAATCTTTTTCAATAAACTGTAAAATAGTGTGCAAATTTTCTGGGTGGCACAGGAGGGAAAAGGGAGACTAAAGTGTCTCTCTTAAGATGGACACTTAAGGTGTTACTCCTTCACTTCCATCCACTTTAATCTCCTTCTGAAGCCATGGCACTAAGGACTCAGCCTAGGAGTGACCTGATGTAAATGATGTGCTTCCACTTGATCTGTTGCAGGAATAGACCTCAGGCCTGATATTTAAATCAGTATCTCACTCACTTCTGAAATAAGATGTTGAATCCATTTTTAAAAGACCCACTTTTCAAGCCACATCAGCCTTCAGAAATTTCTGCCCTCTTTAGTAAGAAATGCTGAGAGCTCATTGCTTGGAGAAAAAATCAGGACTAAAGAACCTCAGCCTAAGTTTTGGAGCGTGTCTTAGACTCAAACTTTTCAAAGTCTAGCCCTTACATTTTATTCAAACTGCAAGAGGATAGTTTTATTAATTTCAGCTGGAGGTTATTTTGCCTTTTATCTTATTTTTCAAGGCATGTATGAGCAGAGGGAAAGGCTTCAAATCTATAGCTCATCAACTTTAAGAACTTTTTTTTTTTTTTTTTTAAAGGCAGGATTCATATAATGTAGAACACAGGACATTTATTCATTAAACTCTTCCCTGGGGTCCCAGAAACTCCAGCCTTCCTACCATATACTGGGAAGAGGGAGGCAGATCAAGCAAGGCAAGGGGAAAAAAACCCAGCCATTYCCAAGAAGACCTTATTATCTTTTTAGCCTTTTAGGGGTGTATCTACTTCATTCTGTGGTTGTTCTCTTTGCACTTTTCTGACACTGCTTTGCTGCTCAATAAAGACAGCAGCAATTAGGAACTGCAGAAACCWTCTCACCTCCAAAATAAAAAATGAACGTCGCTTGACAAAGGTGTGCCGTGTAAATAGTGTCTTCTAATGATCAACCAAAAATCAAACATAGTCCTGGGAGGTGAAATRGGATATCCTGGCCCCTTCTATTCATATCTCCAAAGCCTGAAAATAACTAATGGATTTATGCTATAATATCTGCATGTGAGATATCTGAATTTTCTAAGATGGCTTATTTCAAGTACATATATTCCTTAAATGTTTTCTGGTTGGAGTGATTACACAGGTAATTTAGGAGACACTGAGACAGGGCCTCTGCTGGACCTCATACTTGCAAACACGAAAAATTGGTCAGGAATGAGAAAGTCAGGGCCAGTCAGCCTTCACTGCAGGAACCTTGAGATGGTGGAGCTAAAAAATCCTGAGGCAAAAAAGAGCAGGGTCGCAGCTCTGGGTTTCTAAAGAGCTGGTTTTGCCCTTTACAGAGACCTGCTTGGAGAAATCCTGTGGGRTGAGGTCCATGAGAGAAGAAAGGTCCAGGGAAGTTAGTTAATTTTGCAGAGTCACTTCTACCAAGCTCAAGAACAGTCCATCCCAAAGTTCAGAAAGTCAAGTCAAGGTGGCAGGAGACCTGCATGGATTAAGAAGAAGGTAAAACTCAAACATGAGAAGGAAGAATAGGGGAGGTGAAAGCAAGATCAGAAGGAATGCATAGACTCAAGTATGCCAGGGTAGAAAAACCAAAGCCTAATTGGAGCTGAATATGGGTGTATTAAAAGTGAAAGGAAAAACAGTGAAAACGTGGGCTCAGTGCTGAATGAGTCTGGTGACAGGGTTTATGGAAAAGGCTGAGGTCTTCACTGCCCTGGTCTTGACTGGTAAGACCTCACTTCAGGAATCCTAAGTCTCAGAGGTCTGGGAAGGACTGGTACAATCCTGATTTACCCTCAGGGAAGGGGGGATTAAGGTGTATTTAAAAAATCCAGGCATCTACAACTCCATGTTGCCTGATGGAGTGCACTGCAAAAACCAAAAGGCTCCAGCCAAAGCCACCTTGGGTTTTAGGCTGCTCCCCACAACGGGGTGAGAGGGGTGTTTAAAGCACCAAAACTTGCTCACAGCCACGGAATTGTTGGAGCAGCACCATGTACAGAAGCTTCCTGTTTGATGGTAACATTTGCAAACACAGATTCAGAGCAGGTCAAGCTGTAGCTGTGCCTGCCTTTGCCCTGTGCCATATCCTGTGTGGAAAGAATGCCCTAAAATTAATAACATCACAGCTTCTTGTAGCTGTTTGGTTACAGGTGTCTATAGCAAACCCACAGACTGTAGGAGAGAGTTGTTTTCAAGTTGTTCCTACTTGCCTAAATCATTTTTGAGAAAACCTACTTTTCAGTAGGTCTGCTGCCTTTTTTATTTTTCTGAGTTTTGCAACTGAATAACAGGCCAAAAAAATGTTGATTCCATTGTGTTCTACAATCTCAATGACCAAAGCATAATGCCTTCCTTTTTCCCTCAAACCATTCAAGAGCCAGGTAATTTGAACAATTCTAGCATCTTCCTTGCTTTTGTACTCACACAGTAAAAACCTAAAATTATGCACAAGATTCATCAAAGCTGAGCTCTGYTGCTAAGAAGTGTGTAACTCAGATATAGAGTGAGCCATTTAAAGAAGTTATTGATGCCAACATTAAATTTACAATTATTCATAAAAGAAAACCATTTGAAGAATTCCCCACGCTGCAAGTACACAAAATAGTTTGCTACGCATAAGAAGTTACATTTATTAATAGCCTTTTTTGCCAGAATCTCATTTCACCAAAGGAAACTTCACCCTCCAATGGGAATAGGAGTCACATGAACGTCACAGATGCTACAAGTTTATTCACCATAACAAAAAAAAAAGACTTCGAACTATCTGATAAAAAAATGATGTTTCAAAGTAGGCAGCTGTCTAGAATGTAGGACACAAGAAAACTTAGCTGGGAAAGATTTTTGCAATTAATGAACATTATTAACTACACCTTTCCCCCCCACCCCCCCCTTGGGTTCATAGATACTGCTAGAAACGTTCAATGCAAATCTTGTTTCTGTAACATTTAATTAATGCTACATATGCTGTCAAAACTCCTTAATTGATGATATTCACTTATTTTGTCGTATGGTATATAGAGATCTCATATCTAGGCCTTAGCTTTTCAGCCAACTGGGCTACTACCCTATTTGAAAACTTTTTCAGAAATATCATGATTGTGCTGAATACAGTTTTCACGTGGCCCTAGGAATGGGCCAGCATCACCACCTCCCTTTTTTTTTCAAAGCAATCTCTGTGTGTTTGTCAAAGTCTTCCCAGGAATGAGGAATTCATAATTTCTACTTTGAAGTAGTCCTTCCATAACAGGCTTGTACCTTTTGAATGTAACCAGCTTCTAACTTCCTTTGCTGACCTGGAGTATGTTCAGGCATCTTCTGTCCAAGGCAGGATCTCAAATAACTCAAGAGACAAGACCAGAACCCCACTTTCCTTAATTTTCATGGTCCATACAAAGCATTCAGGGTCAAAGACTAAAACCATTGGAAAAAGACTGCAAATATGGCTCTGGAGTAGTATAAAAAGGCACCTCTGTAAAGCTAGAATAACCTTTTCAATATGTGTTCACATCATTTAGTGATATGCTTTTGCTCAGAAGAATACAGTTCTGAGGTTCAGTTGTGGTCCTCTACAAGTACTCAGTTAGGGAAACTGTGCCTTCAAAATATGTGCATCTGATAAACCCAGAACTAATGAAGAGCACAGAATAATAAATAAAATCTGACATTTGGTAAATTCTGGTTGTGGTTTATTGCCAGCAGAGGCAGGAAGTAGTCCTAGGCTGTGCTCTGATTTTCTATTAGTGGTTAAAGTCCATTAAGCATGCTCCTAGATGCAGCCCATTAAGCACRCTCCTGAACATATCCCAGTTTAGTTTCATCTGAAGGGGATAAATTCCTGTGGCTGGAACCCTCACCACAGTGTCAACCATGAGGAGTGTGGGCTAGGATTTCCATTGGCCTGGTCTGGGCTAAAACCCCAATGAAGATGCACCAAGACAGGGCTTTAGATATCTTCTATTGCATCAGGAACTGCTGCTTTTATCTGGTTTGAGGCTGCTCAGTCTGCAGTCAGGGGAAYCTTGACACACATGCTGACCTTCATGGCTCTAACTTGGGTCTTTGGGTGCTTGTGACCTAAAAMAGCTGCCTGTGAATGCTCTGTGCTCAGAAGGAATCCCTGACTTGTGTTTATAGTGGTATTTGTAGTTCAACAGTAGTACTGTCAGGTCAATTCTCTGCTTTTACAGTAAGCATACATTTTCTTCCTTCTTGCACCACCATCTCCATAACAACTCGTCCTCAGCCTATTCCAGGACTTAGCCAGGCTGCTTAAAGGGCAGTCAAACAGACTTATTTTGCCAGGCATGTCCATTTTATTTACTGTCTAATGCAAAATAAGCCCCTTTCCTCTTTTATTTTTTTTKTTCTCCCCATATCAGTTTTACTCACCAGGTCAGGCTGTTCTAAGACCTCCATCYGAACGACTCACATGGAGATGAAAATGGCAGAGCAGGCATATGAATCTGGCTTCTCACAGCAGATGGATGTCTTAACTACTGACTCTTCTGAAATGAATGAACTCTGTTCTCCTCTTCTTCTTCCCACTCTCGCTGGAAATTAAAATCTGGACCTGTGAAAWTTTTTCCAATTAAAGTTTCAGTGATTTTGGCATGTTCTAACAAAACCATTGCATCAAAAATGCCTTATACATAATTGGTTGAGCCAACAGATGTCACATTATGGCTTAAGCCCTCCTGAGCAATAAGGATCAGAAAGTGGCATTTTTAATAAAAGAGCTTTTTCGTCAGTAAACCCGAGACATGACCAGTAGATAGATTAATGTCTGTGTGCATCCAAGTTGCCCACAGATGGTAGAATAATCTTGGACTGGTTTTCTTGGGCAATGACTTGAGATTTTCTTCATAAAACATTTTTTTCTAAAAGCCATTAAGGTCTGTCAGATTAAAATAAAATCTGCAATGCCTTGAGGAGTCAGCAAAAAAACCCCAAAAAAGTATAAAATTAATTCCTGTTTATATGTCAAGCTCAACTCTAAYTTTGTTTTCAAAATATAACCAGTAGCTAATTTCCCAGTAACCACTCTTACAGGCACTTGAAAACCCATTGTGCAATTACAATAATGTTTCCAATATATGCTTATCTAACATTTTCAGGTATCTTATCACACTTTCAAATCATTCTTGATCTAAACCTAAACTGCAATAAATAACACATTATATCCAAGGGCACATTTGGCCATTTGATGTCGTAGATTTGAGAAAACATCACTTATGTTTAGGAATCAAAAGAAGGCACCCTGCTCCTCATTGTCTTTGAGCAGATATTTACTCTATTGTAGAACCATGTGTACAGTCATTCCCCAYGGGATTTCAGACCATTTTGCTTTTTGGCTGTTCCTACCCTGACATGCTGCATGCCAATTCAGCCTTGTTCTATTTGCATCCATGTGATAGGATTGATCATGCAGTAAGTGTGTTCCCATAGTGGAGYAATTTTTATAGGGCTTACAATTGTGCTGTATTAAACTCATCTGAGAGCCAGAGAAGGAAAAAAATCCTCCATGATTTTGCTTGCCAGTCATGCCAAAGAATTAATTCTAAAAACTAAATTAATTTACATAAACCCCATCTCTCCCTGCTATTTTTTGTGATCAGCATCAGATTATTTGTTATACTCTGTTGTCAGATGTCACTGGCAATGTACCAGCATCAGAGTGGCTATGCTTCCAGCAGAAGGAAGTTTGGTAACCTTGACAAATTTTCTTTGGTTGCTTTTACAAGAATTACATGCTGCTGTGGCCAGAACAAGCAGTGAGCTGTGTGATACATTTTGTTGGAGGCTTTGATGTCTATCCTCCCTCCTTTGGAATGGGAAGTAGATGATTTTTGCAAGCTACATATTTTATAGATATATATATAAAATGCATGTTGTCT
Organism: Alauda arvensis; assembly: GCA_902810485.1. Lineage (NCBI taxonomy): Eukaryota > Metazoa > Chordata > Aves > Passeriformes > Alaudidae > Alauda > Alauda arvensis. Next base: position 441,694 of record CADDXX010000424.1, on the reverse strand, counting down.
TATTTGCATGTATATATTAGGCTGTATACACAGACCAAAACTGATGTTTGTGAAAGCCTCAGAAACAAAGGAAAGGGAGTTGGAGAATGTGGAGCAGTTTTCTAATGTTAGTTTACAAAGCATCAGATAATCCAAGGAATGGTGATAGGTGTCTGAAACATGGCCCAGAKTACTCAGAGGATCAGAACTCAAGCAGGAGAATTTTAGTGATCCACAGGCTTCTAGCACACAGATAGATAACACACTAAGTCTTCTCCAAAGACTCTTCTCCTTAAGAGAGCTTTAGCATGTCTAAGACTCACAGGAGATAAAAACTCCTCACCACCTCCCACTCAGGATGATGACAGGGAGGARCAGGAGGATGAAGATCAGAATGACCACTTGTGCAGATTTTGCAGCTTTACTTGGCATATGAGAGTGTCCAAAACCCTTTTCTCACCTYGTTCCCCCCAACCTGCAGTTCATCCAACCAGGAGGACATTTTCCCTTCCACAGGGGGGTTTTAGTTCCTCTCAAAATTCATGCCTTGATGAAAAAGTCTCCCCTTCAAAAGTTCAGTCAAAASCAATGCTTATCAAGAGAAAGTAATTTCAGCTTCATTAAGGAGTGGAGGGTTTGGGGGTTTTTTTTAAGGAAAAACATTGGGTTGACAAACTAACARCCAGCTCTAGATGATACCATTTGTAAGCCGCAATGCAGTCATGTAGTGCTTAAAACCTAATTGCTCATAAAGCTGAACACTCCTTTACATGTGCTACTGCCACATCCTTCACCAAACCYCAAAAGGGGCTTGGAGCTGAAGATGGTCTCTAAACTCTTAAACCTTTCTTTCTCTGATCAGATTTCTTTACAGTCTGCACAGGAGAGTTAATATATTTCTCCAACTGACAGCAAAGACTGAGCCAAAGTCTCCTCCTCCTCTTGATTTACAGGAATATAATAATTCTCAAGTCAACTGAGCTAAAACTGGTGTAAACAAGAAGAACCAGGCCCCCAGGAACAGAAGTACTGCAGGAGCAGTCATCACTTTTAAAACATGGCAAGGTTTCAGAAAAGCACTGCAGATGCTTTGGCTCTGTCCCTCATTCAAGCTGAGCATTGCTTTTTGCTGCTGCACTTTGCTTATTTCTACCAAGTCTCTTTAGGCATTCATGCTAATACCTTGTACTTGATAGGAGATGAGTGTTTTATAATTAAGCACACATACATGAAATACCCAAAACTRCATTAAGCTTAAACACATTTTCAAAAAGTTGTAAAACACTCTTGCCAGATCCTGCGCTCTCAAATGGATTAATCTGAAAAACAACTGGGACTCAATTTAGACCTTCCTGGCAGCAAGCAGGAGAAACGTCAAGCTCAATATTTTACTTTATTGAAGACCCTCTTAGGAGTCCATCAGAAAGAGCTCTATCTGCCTGGTAGCCAGAGATCAGTGGGAGGTAATATTTAGTTTATTAATGTGGCTTTGATTTTTTTTCACACTGTTGATGAATAGCAGTAAACTAAGACCTTGATCCAATTTCCCCTTCTCCCTTTTCTGCAGAAGAGGCAGCGAAACAGATAAAGTTAACAAGATCTTGCATAATATCAAAGTGCATCCAGCAGGTCCCAAGTTAACCAGACATGCAGTTTATTTGTRCACTAGGATGTCTGCCCTAAAACATATGCACAGAAACTGAGCACAATTTAAGAGACCCTGTGCTGGAGTCAAGGTTAATTTTGAAATAACCCTTCAGTCTCAAGGCAATGGTATGGATTAGTAGGTGTCTGTGTTGCACAGAAGAGTGGCTTTCACTGGTACTTGACAGTACAGGTAAACCACTGTAGAGTTCTGATCATAAATAGGCTGCAGCTTAGTTACCAGCAGTGGATTTAAAAAAAAAATAAAAAAATGGAGCCAACACAAAAGGCAGAAAGTTTCTGCCATGTTTTCTTGTCAATAAATCAGAATGAATTGCAGATTCAGGCAGAGATGCTGTCTAAAATGTTATGATTCATATCTCCCATCACATTACATTTGACTTATGCTGTTATTTGTGGGGTTTAAGGTTGTGTTGCTGGGGAGTGAGAATATGTTGGGGCTAAAACAGCTGACTGGGGTAAAACTCATGTGGAATAAATACTCAGAGCATGAAAACACAAGTAGAAAGTAAAGGTAAGAACTCTTGACTAATCCTGTATGACAGTGAARCACATATGGAGTTCCTGACTTCCAGTGATGACTTCAGTGGGGCTCTGGAGTGCCTGACTGCTGTTGGCAGAGCTGTGGACACTTCACAGGCCACTCCTCATAATTAAAAAGCTCACAGGCAGGCAACTAATGCTGTAGAAAACTCTTTAGACTGGTGCTCTGCCCTTTCAGCAGAGAGATACTTCACTGATAAAGCCTGGATTGCATAAATCCCAGGCCTGTGCTTGGTTGCAGCTTGCACTAAGGGTTTTGATGGGATTTGCTTTCTTTTCCACTAAGGACAAAATATGATATGATACATCTACAATCAAGAAGCAGAAATAACCACTGACCAATGAACTTAGAAATACAGACATTACTTCAAAAAAACAAAACAAAACCCAGAAGCCAACTTACAGAGGTAGAGCAGTATGGCACTTKAAAAACCCATATGAATTTGCAATCTGTAGTGATAAGGAAGAGAAAACATTAATTTGAATTGAATTGTTGCGTCCAAGTCTAAACAATTAAGCTTGTTTCCATCCTTCTCTCCATTTTGAGGGAAGCAGAAGTTCAGGARATAATGAGTGGCTGCAATGATTTATTGACTCACTGGTGGCTTAAGAGGATGTCAGAAACATTTGTGGTTTTTGTCTCAAAGCAAGSAAACAATTGGACTGTGCAATACAAGCATCAACATAGACAAGGAATCACTTCATCACATATGATAAGCATAGAATAAAATACACAGGTGCCCCTAACTCTGACCTCTGATTCAAGAAGTGGTGTGTCCATTTGAAAAAGTGGATGATTCCAAAGGGAAAAGCGTGATTCTTACTGAATTTCTTTTTAATATTAGAGAGGGTACTTCTTTGAAGACCCAAGATCTAGAAGTTTAAAGTGCACACAAAAAGAAAACCAAGTCTACTTTTAGTGGTAACATGGAACTCCTTTTTCAACAATATTTTAAGATTGTTTTATTCCTTCCCCTATTTTGTGGGGGCTGCTATAGGACATCTGTTACTTAAAATGGCTACTTCCCTTATTACATATTGGTAGCTCTAATAAAATTGTGTTTATCCACAGATATATAAAACAAACAGCATTTTTCTAGTATTTATATATAGTATTTACAAAAAAGGTTTCCAGTGTGGAAGTCAATCCAACCTAATCACAGATTTTCTGTCACATTTACCTTGGTACCAGGACTCCTATCCATCTAGGAAATTATTTCTTGTAGAGATGCAGGGCCAAATTCTCCCGTCGGTTACACCAGCATGCACTTGGAGTGCCTCCAAATTAGCTAAAAATCAACAGAGGTAGCTTAATATCTTCTGGTGTAAATCAGAAGAGTATTTGGCTTCTGATCTTTTGATAATTATTCAAGAGTAAACAGCTCTCAGTTGCAACACAGGAGAGCCCTGGAATGTGAAATACCAGAAAATCGCAAATGCACTAAAACCATAAAAATTAAGGAATCCAGCACAAAATGGCCCTTGTTTACTGTTCTACCCACTGTCATTTCTTGCAGAATACTCTTTTGACCACTGACCTGCACTAGGACACCCCCAGGACGCCGGTTTATTGTGTTTGGTGCCTTGTAACTGCCAGTGCATTATGAGATAAGAGTTTGTAGCAACACATGGCAATAGGGGATCTGTGCGCCCATGCTTCATTACTTCTTGACCTTTCAGATGATACCCAATTGAAAAAGGATCAGCTTTTACATCTGGCAAAAGCCTAATTTACTAATGTGCTGTCCTCCTGAGTCACTGCTGCAATACGTCTGCTGAACTTGGATATCTTGACCCCTCTCCGTTCCTTGTTGCTCAGTTATTTAATTTTGACACGCACACATAACCTTGGGGCTACTTTGGAGCTTCAAAATTTGGGGTAGAGGCATGAATGGACTTTTGAGGTGGAAGCAAACCAGTGATGGATTTTTAACCTGATATTCTCAAGGCAGTCATTCACCAAAAAAAAAAAAATTATGACAAAACAAAATAAAAACCAGACAAACCCCATAACAAAACAAAAAGAAAAAATTTAAAAAACCACAAACCTCATACACTGCCAAGAAATTTAACTTGGCTCAGTGCCTCAGCATATTAATTAGGCCATTGCTTCAGAGTCTTCTTCCCTTTAGAAGAAAGGAACTGTGGGTTCCATGTCCCACCTGCCCCATCAACTCTGACCCCACACTGTATTTGCAACTRCAAACAAAGAGGGTTGTCTGAACTGGACCAGGGAGGGGAGAGGAACCTTGGCTTTAACTCTCATTAGAAATGGACTCTTTCAGTTAATATTCTCTTGTGGTTTTTTTAAGTCATCTCAGTTTCTGAGATCCAGTTCACTTCTTAAACCACAGAAGTGCTGGTGCAGAAATGACTGCCCATGAGTGAGGATGTGGGAAGGAAAGCACAGGGTGGTGGCAGTGTCAGTCTCTGTTGGCTCAAAGTGGCCACAAGATAGTGTTTCATAGAAAACATATGYAATGACATCAAAAGAAACCATTTTCTAAAAATTAAATGTCATCATGTGATCACATATAAATTTTGCTTCATTATTAGCCATCTGCTTCTTCTAAAATTTACCCRTTTCAAAGCTTGAAGCTATTAACCCCCAAAATTTCATTTCTGGATCGAGTTCATTCTTCCAGCTTTTTCTTATACACATAAGACTATGATCCTACCCTGAGTATCTGGAATACTGAAACACAGAGTATAATATATAAAAAATTATTTTAGAGGGTTTTGGGTTTTTTTTTTTTTTTGCATAATAATAGCTCCAATGAGCAGTACAGCCTTACATCTTCCTTTGCTCTTATTTTTTTTCTCTTGACTATTTTTAAGGGTGGGATTTTTCACAGCTGGCTAGTCTGGTGTGAACTCAATCCCTTTTCTGAAAACTTGGGCATGAGTGACTGTCCTGTGCTCTCCAGTACAGCTGCTTCCTGTGCATGTGCATATTGAGTCTGATCAGGTCCTCAGCCAGCAATACTCTCAGACATGATCTCTGATTTGAAAGGCTTGGCCTGCTTGGCTTTCTTATAATGGGGTTTAGCCAGTCTTGCCTCAGTAAACTGGGATAAAACCAACAGCCTGGTTGGGAAATGTCTTTCAGTGTCAGAAATCACTTTACCAGTAGTTACCAATTCATAAATTACCAGTCAGCTCTTAACCTGGGACTGGTCCTCCTGCACTTAAGAGAGGGCAAGCCCCAGGTTAGCCTCCACTACATCTTTTTATTTGTGAAACCAAGAGGACAGAAGCATTAAGCCCATGCTAGTKCCAGCTRTTCCCCTGCACATTCCCATGTCCCYCCAAAAGGTTTTATTGTGTGCATTTTGATGTTTCAGTCAGTGGGCAAGGTGGGTTCTACCTTCAGCACAAGCTTTGCAAACACCTAGGCTTCGTTCTTTGAGTAATATGTCTCACCTCAAAAAGATCCAAATCAGGTTCATCTGTGCAGTTCCGTGATTAGCAAAGTTTGGTGCAAATCCTCTGATGTCTCCAGGGCCAAAGGCAAGAAGTCTGGATTTCCCCCAAGACAGAATTTGTGRAAGTCCTCTCAGATAAGGAAGGCGTTCTGCTCCCTGTAGTCACACACTCCCAYGGCTTTAAAAATGGACAAAGAACCAAGCAGCTTCCTGAAGACAGGCTGGGAATACTATGGGAAACAATTTCTTATCATCTGCAAAAGCAAGYTTTACTTTCTGTCTTCGTGACTCATTCACAAAGATGTCCACCACTCATTTCAGCACCATGTCCATTCCATGCAAAGCTGCTGTCCTGTGGATATAGCTAAAAACTGACTAAATTGAAATAAAGAACTGTGAGTGCAAGAAAAAAGTGGGAAGAAATCAAATGGTATCTAAAATTTTTCTGAACCAATTGCACAGGGATTATCGTGTGCCAAAGCTCGTAATTTGGCAGCACAGAAAMTACAGTCCAGGAACAAATGCTGAACATCCCTACCAACTATTTCTCTTTGTTTGGGATCCRTGAAAGCAAAGTTAGTGGAAAAGAATGAAACTGAAGCCCACAYAGGAAAGAATATGCTGAACTGGTTCTGTAGGCAAAAACAAAAAAAGGGCTGTCCCAGGTATTCTTAGGGGAGTGTGGTGTCTATTGTGATAAGCATTGYCATTTCACAGAGATGGAGACCACACATTTAATTCATTTCTATAGGAATTTTAAAAGGTGGTTTCAAGCTACTCTCTGAGGACCAGGGCTGGTTAATTGTAGCCCTGCTGGATTCCACATATCACAAAGGGCTCAACAAGAGCTAAAGAAAGAGAGTTTAATCAGATCTGGAAAAGATGGTTCTTAATGGAACTGAATTCTGYAGAGGATGATAATCATTAAAACTGAGGAGTTAATCAAAAATCCTAAAACAAGAAAGGAAATTTGAAGCATCCACAAAACATTATCCTTCCTCTTAAAAAAGTAGGTGAAATTTAAAAAAAGAGCACAATTAATAAAATGTTTTAAAAGCAAAACACAAAATGGTSATTTCCCAGTCACCTCCTCAGCCASAGAAAAGGGGAAGTTCTTATTCCTGAGTCAGAATCACAGGACAGGTTATTGCATGGTGATTACTTTGAGAYGGTGATTAAAGGAGTAATTTAAAACACTAGGATTACTAAAGAAAAGGGGAAGTTAAAACTGCCTTGGGAAAATTATTCCACATCCTCTACAAAGAAGGAAAATAACCTATCCTTGAATRCCACTCTGGAGGACATAATTAAAGAGGAATGAGAACTCCCTAACAAAGGAAAGTGTTTTAATGGGGCAATACATGAAACACTGTGCCACAGAAAGGGAAAAGCTGGAGTGTAGGGGTGTTGGGGTGGGGGCAGGCTCAGTTCCAGCTCCAAAGGCAAACTGTGGTCCCAGCAAACGAGGGGGGAGTCCTTCCAACCCAGTATCACTGCCCTATGTGCCCCTTTAATAAGGAAGTGGAAGGCACTTCTGAGACTAAATGATGAGACTGCAGCTGCTTCTTTGCTGACACCCTTCTTGGCCACCTGCTTTGCCAAGATGATTTTAGCACAGCATCATGAGAAAAAAGAATGAGCCTGTGCTAAGCTTAAACATGCTAAGTCACTAAAATGTAAAATATTTTTGTCCCCAATTACCAGTACTAATGGCTTCCTGTCTTCTGCAGCTCTGCTGCCTTGATTTTCCAACCTTGGTTTTCAACCTTGACCAGCTGGGCAAAWCCCAGTGCTGCAGCTGGTCTGAATTCAGGGTTGATCCTGCTTGGAGCAGGAGGCTGGAGCCCTGAGCTCCTCCCCTMCCTGAATGACCACGACTTTCTGTCTCTCTGGCTAAGGTCACTGTRAAGTGAGTGCTCTCTAACACATTATCACACTGATTTTAGAGAAGAACTACAATAAGGTAGAAGACAGTGCTAAAGGAATGCAGGGTTCCTACTGACTTTTGAGTGTTGCTCAAAACACAGATGAAAATCCTTTGGACAAATCATGTGTTTAGGAAAACATTCTGATTAAACAAAACAAAAAAAATCGTTTCACAAGAGGGCAACAAAAATAGAAAGTTAAGGCAAATTCTCATTGGGGTGTGAAATGAAACCTAATTTAGAAGAAATATCCTTAAAATTGGTGTCTTCTGTCTTGAAGCAGTAGCCCCAAATAGCAAGAAAAGCTAATGTAAATCCTACACCACTAAGTTTAGGGGGTTTTGACCCTGCAAGTATCCCATCCACCTCATAGCTGGTTACAACCTGAATTTATTATACCCGACTGTCATACCACTATTTAAGGTATTAATTTTCAGGCTGCAGCCTGAAACACCAAGTCTTGGGCCACAATAGCTGATATAATGGCATCTCATCTTCATAATAAGATTTTTTTTTTTTAAGCTGCAGACCTTATCAACCCATCCAGCAGGCAATAGCTTCCATCAAAGGRCTTAAACCTGCAGCCAGGGCCTTAATCTGTTCCTTGGGATTGCTTACTCTAAAGGGCATGCTCTGTGAAATATTACACTTTCCAAAAAGTCCTGTCACACTCACAGCACCCCAAAGCTGTGCCCTGTGCCTGCATGAGCCAGATGCCCCAGCTCCTGACCAGCACAGCAGGGTGACTGCAAGGACTGCTGCTGCTTCTTCTTGCCCAAAGTGTGGGGCAGACCCACGTGAGAATCTCCAGAAGGGGCAAATTCTATTTSTACTCCCCAAGGCTGGAAGCAGACATGTCTTGGATACCTCTCTTTACACTTACCCCCCCACTTGAAACTCAGTTCCTGCTGTTTGTATCCAGAAAATACCAGTAAAAAACACACTTTTCTCCTGAAGACRCTGTAAAACTTTGTCCTTAAACACTGCTTTTTGTCCTTAAACAAGGAGAGTGATGCCACAGCACTTTTGGCAGTATTTGAGAGGAAGGGCCTCRTACCCACGGCCTGTAAACCCCAGTCACTTATCCAACATGTATATGCATGGGTCATTATCTTTCCTGTATTTCAAACCAACATTTTGCAGGAGAGTATCCATTTTCCAGAAAACATTATACA
>CADDXX010000424.1:420482-427982 GCA_902810485.1 Alauda arvensis | reverse complement strand
CAGCACTGTAAAAAACAAAGTGGCATGTTCCCCAAAAGTCCACTCCTGTGAAAAAATATCACAGGCTGAAAGTGATCACAGGAGCAAACTGAGCAGGATTTACTGCAAATCTAAACCAGACTCATACTTGGGGCTCACATTTGTTTTTCCCTTACTCCTGGTAACGCACATTAAATATATGCAAAGCAGTATAATGTAGAAACCAATTTTCTTTGGCATTCTTTACCCAAGGAAGGAGAAAGAAGACAGTTACAAAAATACCACGCTYTGCAAATGGAAGGACAAGACTGGGGAGAGACAAGAAATAACTTTAGAGGGAGAGAATATGAGGGGCTGAGCTGGAGAAAGAACCAGGCTGCTGGAATATAGGGATTTTAGAGCCAGCCTCTCACTTCAGGCAAGGCAGGTGCACAGGCTGTGACCTTTCTGTGAGAGGGGACACAGTGACTCACTGATGGCATGGGCTGAAGCTCTGATTTCCTTGGAAGTGCCTTCCACCAGGCTGCCTGTATGGCTGTGTGTGACTGCTCCTCCCTTTGTTCAGTCCATCTTCACCACACTGTTTTCTGATAATCCTCTCTGCCTGCTGACACAGYCCTGCCTGGCACGTGGGGCTGGTCCTGTAATTTCAGCTTTGTAAATAATTCCAGCACCACGACACAAACATAAGACCAAAACCATAAAATCTGCAACTCTGAAAGCCTCAGCTTTGGGATGCACTGAGACATGATATGGAAGAAAAGAGAGTGAATAGAAGGGAACAATAAATCAGGAAGAGTTTATTTTGTGGTTTTTTGGGGTCCAAAATTTTCCTCTGGCACAAGCTGTGTATGACATTTAATAGAGAAGGAGCTATGTAACCCTTTGGTAAAATGAAGCATTTACTTAAGGACTATTCGTAGGCAAAATCAAAACTTAAAAGGCAAAAAAAAAAAAAAAGAAAAAAGCTGCAGTTTAAAAACTTCAGTGCTTTAGAGACTAATAAATGGCTGTCCATTTTGAATGGGTTCCAGCACTGACGTGTTGTCTCATCAGTAAATAAAGATGTTAGCAGTTTACTTTTCTTGACAATTAACAAATTGTTTTTAAATATCAAGACCAAATGTTGGCATTCTCCATAAATCTCTGCGTCAAACAGGTGCCCACAAGATACACTTGCCAGACTTAAGTATATATGAAAGCCAAATATAAATACAGTTATCATGGAGCTTTCAGTACTTAGAGCCAAATTCGACACTGATGTAATAGCTCTGAATTAAGTKATGTGTCCTCAATGATGAAACTGGTTCTTCCTTTATAATCAGATTCCAYAACACTGCTTTTCTTTTCAGATATCATGGAAGTAAACACTTCCTACCATTCAAATTCATTAAGCAAAGTGGCTTGTAGCTCTAGGTGAAAGCATGTTATGGAGGGAAAGGCAAGAGAGACCCTTTCCTAATATGAAAGGAAATGCCCTTCACATGCTTAAAATCTTCAGTTGTACTTAATGATTAATYCTGAAAGATATTTTCTTAGTCTGGAAGTCAGATTTCTGGTCRATGCTTTCTCTGGGGCTAAAATGTAACTTAAAATGGAAAAATACTTAGCAGCTGAAAAAAAAAATACGTTTTAAAACAGTTGCTAGCATTCTCTGTGATGAATATCTAAGGGAATTTAGAAATGAAAAGGACTGAGATGAAGAAGTTTAAGAAAAACGAGGCAGGCCGATACCTTTCTTTCCCAGGTTTATTTTGCTTACTCCTACCTCTGTCTCCCTGTAGCACCTGGGTATTTCTTTCCCACTTCTGGTCTCTTAACCCTTTCCATAAGCTACAAGCTGTTCCATTCCCCCCACAGCTATCACTTAGTCAGCTTAAGTGATTCTATAATAGAATATATTAAAATTCTTATCTTTGAGCTGCCCTGATGTATCATCATACAACGGGATCTGTCACTGTGTTTGAACATCCTTATTTAATATGTTAGGATGTTATCTGCAATATGTCACATCACTGTCCCTGGCTGTACCCTAATACAGGAGGAAAAGCAGAGGGAAGAAAGCAGGAGTGGAGGAACTAATCCTGAAAAAACACTGGGAATTTGACAGAGTTCACAAAAGACAGTGTCAAACATTTTCCAGTAGAGTAACCTTTGGACTCTACCAGTTCCTCCTTCTCACCATAGGAGGATTGAGATGATTCAATAGTACTTTTAAAAGTACTTTTTAAAGTGTTTTAAAAATTGTGTAATAGTCTTGAAAGYAGTGTATAAGTGAGCTATATATTGATACTCTGTGGTGCACTCAGAATCAGAACAGAAACTGAATATCCAGCAAAATGTATCGTTCCTTATTTTCCTGCTATTCCTTATTTTCTTTCTGCTGAATAGTAAAAGTAATGAGTGTCAGTGGTCTTGTGCAGATGTGTGCAAAATTTAAACATGAAATAAACATGCCTTAAAATGTTTTAGAACATTATGCTGATATATTTTAAACTGGGATAAAAAACTTTCGTCCAGGTGGCAATGGATCAGTTAYTTGTACTGAGGGAGTGAAGGAAAGGAAGAAAAAGGTGATACTTTCACTTAATATAGTGATTACTGATCYGTTCTCACTCAAATCAGTGCTCCAGTATTTGTTAGGACAGTGGAACACATGAACACCCTGCAGTTGAGATTTCCAGGAAAATTATTTTGAGCTTTGTTTGTAGGTTTGATATATTCAGGTAATAGCAGAGATAAAATAAAGCATGTTCTGATAACTCAACTTGCACATGAATTAATCAAATACACACGTATCTATARTTAACATAACCAAATATTAATTGTCACAATTAATGCCGTTTTGTGTAAATGTGAATACAGCAAACAAGAGTTTTGGTTCCATGCAAGATCTTGGAAACCCTCAGAGATGAGCCAAACAGCAACAGCAAATGCAAACACTGGCTCTGACATGGCACCTGTCTGGTAAATATGGATGTGTGTGTGCTCCTTCATCTTGTCGAGGGAAAATAACTACTGTGGAGTTCAGAGGTAGAGATGTGCATTGGCATAAACTTCAATGCTTTTTGAAAAGCAGGGATAGAGACAAGAAAGCGCTCTCCTCCATGAGGGAAGCAGGAAGGTCATTTCTCTGTGAGAGAATTGCTTTTGTGGTGACTTCTATCTGGAAAACAGTGCTCCCCTAGCCTGAGAGGATGSTCCCTGTAATCCCCAGGACTCTTTCATAAGAATTCAGCAACACTGAARCTCATCCTCCTCTGTGTCATTTTTTTACCTCTGAATCAATTTGGAACCAGAGGGCCCAGGATACTTATTACCTCTCTTGGGAAGGATAGTTAGAACTTATCTTGTCTAATGATCCTCGCCACACTGTCTCTGGGATTGGAAAAGACTGSCCTGTACCTCTGGATCAGACCTTATTCACCTGCTTTGTAGTTTTTCTTACATCAAATCTCTGCCCACTTCTTTCATCTTAGCCAAGGAAGGGAAGAGTTATCAAGAAGATTGCTTTAGATTCTATGTTGAAGTMCTCTGGGTTCATACTCTTCCTCATYCCAAAATCCTTCAAGGACCRTTGAAAATGCCAATTTTTCTCTGCTCTGGTACTTGATATATGCRAAGTGTGATTTTCAATTCATTAGTATGAGAACAAGTAACTAGATTAACATRACTTCACTGTCATACTGGTCATGATCATGGTCATTAGATCAGAGTTAACTTCTAGTCTAACATTTAAATTGCACCTTGGTTCATCACAGGTGGCAGCTTTGGCAGAAACCTTTTACATGTTCATAAACTACCAGTTCCAGGAAACAACTGTGGTGTTGGGATACACRTGGCATAGGACTCTATCTAATTTTCTAGTTATAAGCAAGCTGTTTTCCCAYGCAGCTTCAAGCCACAGCTCACATAAACTGAATTACGGGATGTACTGGTTTGAAAGCAAAACCAGTGAGAGACTAAGTCAGAAATACAATTTAATAGGAAAAATATAAAATAAAAATGATAGTAAAAGGAACAAATGAAAAGACCCTTGGCAGAGTCAGAATCCAACCTGACACCCTGTTCGTTAGGGTGGTGGTAGCAGTCTGAATAAAGCAGTCTTGTTGAAGCAGGGATCCTGTAGAAAGGTCTGGCAGCTCCTGTCCTCTGGGAGTCCAGTCGGTGCCTGTGCTGTCCCAAACTGCAGATTATATCCAGGTGGGAATGCTTGGCTCCTCCCCACTGGACAGAGCATCTCACAATGGGCTGATGTCATTCTGTGAGTCACACAATGGGTCCTTGATTGCCCATTAAGCAGAGATGGCTCCTGAGGGGAGTCACCTGTGAGTCATTGGGCAGGGCACTGATGGGCCATTAGCAGATAGTCCTGAAGGAGGGGGGCAGGGAAAACACTGCCCCACCTGGCTCCAACAACCCAGGAAGATGGGAATAGAATACATACTTTTAGCACATCTTACATTGCAACCTAGGACACAGGACACAGATCATGCAAAGAAAATATTATTWAAAAAGAAAAAAAAAGAAAAAAAAAAGGAAAGAATGTGAGCTTCTTCTCATTCTGGACAGCTTTAAAGGTCCTTCTGATGAGCCCCTGTCTTCTCCTTCATTTCCAGATGTAGTCTCATGTGCTCTCGTGACTCAATACCAAACCATCAGCACTTTTACACTGAGTTTTAACACCAGCCAACAAGCCAGGTCCAAAGGAGTAACCTACAGTGCTGCTGTAACTTTTCTAGAACAAACAGAAAGCATTTGGAACACTTGGCTACCTCTTTGGTCATCCCTCACTCCTGTGACCCATGGAGATTTGTGCATATGGGGACAGGAAGAACACACTTAAAACTACAGCTCCATCCATATTCATCCAGAAGGCACTTTTTTTTCTGCATACTGGGGTTTTTTTTTGCTTCATTTCATTTTTACCACCACTCTGTTAGATGCAGTTCTGATTATGACCTGACTACCAAGCTCCCCAGACTGAACTCCTGCACCGATTAAAAGCAAARGCAGTGTGTTTATGAAAGCCAGCAAATCTGTGAGTCAAAAGAAGGCACCTYACCAAAGGGTCAGAATTTGATATAAGAAAGCATCCAAAAGCATGGAAGAAAGGCTACTCCTTGGGTAAGGAGATATATACAAARCAGAGATTAATAATTCATTTCTTTACAGGCTTTCTACTCTTGACTTGAAGGAGGTAAAATATTTTGAGACCCCCAAAAAGGCAGGGGAAAATATTATATATTTCCTACCTTCTGTACATTTTAAACCAGTTGACCTCAGTAGGGTGRAAAGGCCTCCCAGGCTCATGGCTGAAAACAATTTTGAGTGCTCAATACAAAATTTAATAACTATTAGCTGTGAAAGAGAAAAAAAGGAGCTTCCAAATTAATGCCTCGGTTCACCTATCTCAATTTATAACAGCATCTTTGATCAAGGGATAGAGGAGAGGAAAGTTAACTTGGCTAAATTTCAAACTTTTTAACAGGGTTGTAATTTAATATATTTTCCTACTCTAGGACTTGCCCAGCATAAGCTGTTGTATATAAGATATTTTACCCTGGTATTTTTACCATGCTGTTCCTCTCTCAGATTTCAACAGACAAGGAGACAGAGGAGGGGTGCATTTACTGCAGGACATTCCCTTTATCTCTTGTCTGGTTACAGATTCAGCTAATTATACATTGCCTGTTCTTCAATATAGGGCAGATGAGCCCAGGTACTCATGGACATTTTTGTATTCCTTGCATGAAGCAGAATATTCAAGAGCTAAAACAGTGTTTAATAAGTTTTTTTTTTTTTTTCCATGGCATGTTGTGAAGAGTTTTGGGGAGTTAGCTACTGAAATATCAGCAATCATTTTCTTATGTTAGGTGATAATGTTGTAGTTAAAAGCCTAAACAACTGCCCTGAAGTCCGGAGTTATATTCCAGCCAATAATATTTTGAATTTTTTGCAGAGTGAGTTGGTGCATAACTCTGTGTGTTGTACAATCATTTGCCTGTATTTTCCACTCCTTGTGAAAAATCTAAGCCTTTATTCCATGTCTTTCACTGTGTGGCACTACCTACTTTCATATCTTAGCATTTGAAAAACATTTCTCTRTCTTCATAAACTTGGCTAAATTTCATTAGAAGTGAATAATATTACATTGATGGATGATCACAGAGAAATCAAGCAATAATCTAAAGCTGTATCTAACTCCACTCCTTAAAAAAATAGCATTATCAGCAATTAGATACTCCCTTATAGTCTTCCTGTAGTCAAACAGACCTAGAAAATTACAAAATACTTCCTACAAATAGCAGCTTCACAGCATAAGTTGATAGCTATGGATCATCTCATCACAGTCTTCTGTTGAAAGAGCTATAGGTGAAGCACCTGTCTTATCTTAAAAGATCAAACCTTATATTTTTTTTAACAACAGCATTTACTTTAGATTCAGTCTATAAACTTCAGCAAAGGCTAATATTTACACATTTTTTTTGTTTTTATTTTGCTTTTCTGAAATCRCTACCAGCACCAAAGAGAGGAAAATGCCACCATAATGATAAAAAAAAAAGTAATAAATCTATTGAAAACACACAAAAGTCATTTCTCAGAAGATCCCCACCATAGCTATAGCCATAAATTCACCCACAGAAAAAGTGTTATTTCACAGTTTTATCAGAACCAAAATACACCACCAATTTTCAAACTGCAGTAGTTTCCTGCTACAGATATTGGTGATTCAGATTTGTTCTAGAAGGAAAATAAAGCAAAAATTAAACATAAAGAATAAAATAAATGTCATCTRGGAGGAAAATTTACAAAATAGCAGCCTGTGTTATTCACAGTCCAAAGAGAACACATTGGTTTAGCACAGAAATGACAGTAAAGCAAAATACACAGTTCYCTCTTCTGTTTCTTTATGATATGTAATTTTTGTAGACAACATAGTAATTGGTTTGTCCATTAGCTTGATAGTAACATCAACTTATTTTCATTTAATACCTGTAATAGCTGTATATTTCTGCACAAATGTGTTGCTACACAGGGGTTTAATGAAAAAAAATAGCAAAAAGGAAAAAAAGCCAATTCCATTGTAACCATTCATATTTAAAGCAACCTTTTCTTAAAAAAAAAAGGAAAAAAAGCCAATTCCATTGTAACCATTCATATTTAAAGCAACCTTTTCTTCATTAGAGCTGCCCTAACCTCCTCTTAAGGAAGGAACAAATCATAATCAATATACAGTTTCAAGAGTGAGGCTGTAAAAGAAGAGCTCAAATGAGCCCAGGCATATTTATATTTACAGATTTGGGTGGATTGATGACTTGAACTAGGCTTGGAACCAGGAAAAAAGGCAGAGGTTTCTGCTGTTTCATCATCTTGAGCTGCTCCAGGCAGATGATGAAAGGATGAATTCCTAGCCCTGAGCTCCACAACTTGCTCTCTAACTGATGTGCACTGTCTGTGGTTTCTRCTGCTCTTAGAGCAAGCCCATCCCAGGCAGTCTCCCACCATCCTTAAGTTACT
>CADDXX010000424.1:386303-420349 GCA_902810485.1 Alauda arvensis | reverse complement strand
AAAGCACAAACAAGGGTGGGCTGAAGGGAGGAACAAGAAGGATGAGACCTCACAGGCTGAAGCTGGAATTGGACAAATGGACCAAAACTTATCAAAGTGTGAGACCTCATGACCAGGGGTCCATTTTTGTGACCATTCTGAGTCCACCTTGGGTGTAGCCCTGGCCAGGCTCTTGTCCTGCCCAAGGTGTATCCTAGAGCCTTTCAATAAATATCTCCTTTATTCTCCAGCTCTGTCCAGTCTCTGTTCCAGCTCAGCCTTCCCAAGGCATCACTAGAAGGGCTCTATGTGAGAAATGCTGCAGATAGAAGAACTTCTTCCATAGAAGAACAATTTGTTTTAGCTCAGAGGACCTACATTTCAGTCTTTATGCAAGATTCTTTTCAGGCAAAGGTATGACTGACTTTGCTAAAAAAAAAAAGGATGCAAGGGGGTGCCAACTTATCAAAATTCTTCCCATCACAATATGAAGGTTAGAAGCAGGCTGAAATAAGATGTTTGTTCATTATAAACCTCAGGCCTTTAGGTGCTACTGCGTGGTAGAAAAACAAATACATTGATAGATTACATAGTAGAACAATGCTACCTCCACATACCCAGGGAAGTGTTTGGGGATAGCTTCCTTCTTATTTTTAGTCATTTGGGGGGGTTGTTGTGCACATCAAGGACATATCCCAGTTATTGAATTCACATCCAAAAAGCACACGTCTGAACCCAGTCACTTTCACATCTCGTATGCCGTCTTCTGCTTGAAAAAAAAAAAAAAAAATAGAGAAATCTGCTTAAACAACTGCATCTGCTGGCAAGGACAAAAGATGTTCTGTTGCTGCATTTTGTCAACAACATAAGGAGCAAACTGGGGAGGGCGTTACAGCTGAGGGACACAGCCTGACAGCTGTGCTGAGCACCAAGCACCAGACCCTGCACACGGCCTCCCCCAGCACAACTGTGCCAGRAGAACTCACCTAAGGAGAGAGATTGGCCTGATCTTGCTGTTAATTGGGTGTCTTTATATGGCTGGTATTTATTTTCAATGTATTTTAATGAGGCAGGGGTAAAAGACCGAGCCCCCAAACAAATAAATAACGCGGAATGGATTTTAAAGGTCACTGCCTACTCCCTACTTCTTTTAATTTTGRTGCTTGGACTTTCTTCTTCATCTCTTGGTTCAGAAGTGGTATTCTTCTACTCCCACAGCTCAATCTCACTTAGGCCTCAATCACACTTGAAGATGAGCCACTAAGGTCTCCATGTCATCACACCGTGTTTTAAGTGGTCTTTTCCTTAAACAACACTTTATTATGCAGCTTCAAGTCGTTGGAGATTAATGAGTTGCAAGAGGGCAAAAATGCAGACAAATGGGGAAGACAGAGCTGGAAAAGGCAGGTGTGTATTGAGGGAAGCACCCAGACAAGGAGGCTGCTGAGGAAAGATGTATGCAGATGGAAATTAAAGCAACTAAATGGATTAAAGGAGCAAATGAGGAAGAAAGCAGAAAAGACTTCATGAGAGATTTATTCTACAGGCAAAAACTGGAGAGGCAAAAGCTCCTCTGGACCATGAAGAGGACTAGGAAAATGAAAGGTGGGACTATGACAAAGAGAGARGCTAAGGAAATTGCAGGCTATGAAAACATCAGAGGCTGAGTAGAAATTCTGAGACAATAGTGAAATAGAATTATGCAAAGCAAGAGCTGTTGAACAGGAAACAAAACAGAGGAGAGAACAGTGATTCAAAAATTAAGGATGAAATTCTGTTTTAGAAGAAAAAAATGCAGAATATGGGCTGAACAGGTTACATGATGCATACATTCATGTCACAATAGGTTGAGGGTGATAGCAGAAGGAGATTATTTCAGGGGATTGCTGGCTGATCCTTTCATGTTATTTTTTTAGTCAAATCTCCTGGCTCAGCCTGGGGAGYAGGCTGAGCCAAAGGTGACCCTTGTTTTTGTCCTAGGGGACAGCTAAGATGGAAGAGGGGTGGCTCAATAGACAGACTCACTTGAAGAAAGATGCTTATAGATTACATTAAACTAGAGAGGGCTTGACAGGATTGCCTCAGCCTTTTCCTAGAGAGAAATCAGGTTTACTTTGGATTCGATCTCAGAGTTGGGTGCAAACATGCCCTTTCAGACAACCTTTCAAAGCAGGGCCACTCCTTGCCCTGGATCAGCCTCCAGGCAGGCTGGATTGTTTTCACCTTATCTTGGAAAAACTTTCCAGTTGGAGGCTGTCAACAGGGACTCAGGATGAATCCTGCAGAGCATGATGCAACCCAGGTCAGACAATAAAAGGGTGCCAGAAAAGGGAAGTAACTATGAAAAAAAAAAATAACAACCAAGCAAACTAACTAACTACCAAACAAAAAAGCACAGTGGAAGAATTATTGCACCTTCTGGTTCAGTTATCCTGGGAACAGACAGAAGCTTTTCACAACCATCATCACCTTGTAACACAACCCCTGCCTTTTAAATCACTATTCTACAGAAAGTGCCAGTAGATTAGGACAGCACAAATCTACCACCAAATATTCCACAAGAGTAAAAATGTGGTGTCCACTGTTCCTTTAAAGCCAAGGAGCAAGTTTCAAAGGTGCCTGCATTGCCACCAGTGATGAACAACTACAGTGTGCCTAGTTCCCATGAACCTAAGCCTCCTGTTTTGTTTCCAATTACTTCAAAATTATGAAATTGATATTGAAAGAAAAGACTAGRAAAATGACAGCCAGTTTGTTGTAGAAATTTGTGGAAGGAATTTATGTTAATTGACACATTTGCAGGAATCGCGGAGTAAGAATTATAAATAATGGGGTTTTTTTWAAAAGCTTTTGAAAATGGATTTAGACTACGAGGTCATTTAGTTGATAACCAAAACAAAGACTCCAAAATTTCTGAACCTGGGAAGAGCAGATATAATTTTGAGAGGCCGAATCCATCTGTGGCTTTGATTATATTAGGGCTTTTTTGGTTTTTTTTCCTTTTATTTTTGCAAAAGGGAAATCATTTAAGAGCAGTGTTTCTGATTTTAAAAAATTATATCACAGTTTAGAGTCTCAGGCTCTTTATGTGAAAAAGCATGGAACCATGATGTAAGTTTGTGTTTCCAAGTAATCACCTAGTTATAGAGACAACATTGAAAAGAAACTAATGAAATTCCAAGGTATTCCAGGATGGCTGTTTTATTCTGATCAGTGGTAGATTGCACTATTGACCAAGTGTCAGACACAGAGCAATCCAGTGATTGAATAAAAGTGGGTACATAATTGGAGCAGAGAACTTTGCCAGGACTRGCTCTGTTCCTTTTCCTCTAATACCAAAAGAAAACTTTGCTCATTTCCCCTCTCCTTCTCTTTGTCATCCACACCCTCATTCTCCTGTAGAGTGCAAATACATTTCCATTCACCTCCTCCTGCTTTTCCATTGCTGCCCCCAGATAAAATAATGCAAGGTGCCTTAGCTGGAGACACTGATGAAATGTTGGAGAGCAGATATTAATCTGTTATCTGTTCTGTAGGTGTGAGATGTGATGAGGATGACAGAGGATCCTGCTCTGCAGGCCTTAAGTAATTTGAGCCAAAGATATTTAGATCTGTCTTTGGACACTGCAAATCAGTTATTATGGGAGGGGGAGAGCCCTTGGGAAACCTACCTTGAACCATATTTCAAATGCCAGGGGACTTGCATGAAAATTGGGTAATGAATGAAATTCTGATTGCAGAAAAATCGCTCAGGGATGTGCCTGCTGTTGCATGCCACTGCTCTCTATGTAAACCCTAAATGCTTAATGATGTAAACTTTTGTACTGCAGATTTTGTAATGCATTCTCTCCATCAAACTGCTTTTTCCTCTTGGGCAAGGGGGGRTGTCGGTTGGAATACTAGTTTTGTCCGCTGGAAAAAGATAAATAATTCAGCAGCTGCTGTGATGGTTTAATAGCACACRAGCCCAGGTGAGAAGGAAGTAAACTTTCTCACTGGGATGTCAGAGTTAGCCTCACAGAGAAGCAACAGTATGTCTGGAGCTAAGCTGTTGCCAGGTCTGAAGTAAATATATTAACTTCCCAAGAAGAGATGTCTTTGTCATTCCACCTAGCATTTATCGTGCAGTTCTTTGTCAGGATTGAGTTCCAGTGGAAGGAATTTCTTTCTTATCAAAGGCAGAAAGGCTGGACTCTGCACTTCTTCAACCCATGAACAACACAGCTTAAACCAAAGCCTCAAGGTCCATCTGGGGGCATTGCCCTTTTGCCAAGGCTTTTAGGATGCAGATATTGAGGGGTTTTTTTTACCATTCCCCATCCTGAATGTCTGGGTTCCTGCAGCTGAATTTCAGCCACCTCAGCCCTGGCCCCACAGAGCTTTCCATCCACGCAGAGCTGGGCCACCTCTGGCAGGCTGTGTGMCACCTGCTCACCCTCTCAGCTGCACACCATTCCAAAGACAAAACACACTCCACTCTGCTCTCCTATTCTCTTATGTGTCATCAGAGGTGTGGAGATTGAGAGGTGGAGGGGTGGGGGGAAGGGCAAAACTGGAAATTTGAGCGGCACAGAATAAACACATGGAGAATTTAAAAATGCAGAAGGAAAAGGGGACAGGGTTCCATACTGGCAAATGGCACAGAACCCAGATGGGGCAGCATCACAACTTTTACTGATCACTATTTGGTATTAAATGAATCTGTTTCCTAAAATAARCCATTAACAGCTGAAGGTTTGATTAGGAAGAATTATGTGTTCCTTGCTACATTTTTCTGTATGAAGGAAAAGATGYTTTATGAGAAGGAACTTATCCTCATTTTTAGGCTGTTCTAGCTTTCACATTCAAATGCRTAATGGAGACTTATTTTCCAAATAAAACCATATTTTCTTCCAAGCCTATTTCACTGACCAGGCACAGAAGAAGTTGTGTTGTGGGCTTTTTTGTTCATTTTGTTTTGTTTTGATGAATAAATATACGATCTCTCTTTTACAGACTGAAAAACTGTGTATAAAATTGGAGCCATCTGCCTCAGACAATGACAGGAATGYTGGCGAGAGAGCAATACCTGTTGCCCAAATCTGTTGCTAAATTGCTAGTCCACAGCAATTTGCTCTGTATGCCAACAATTTTATTTTCCAGTATATCTTTTTATCCAGCGCCCAGAGTAAAAGACTTGTGATCGTTTCGGTGGCACACTAACCCTGAAATGGCAAGAAATATCTGAGACAAAAGCAAACTATTTGATTTCTTTAATTCAGCGGATAAAAATACAACTGATTAAAACACACTGAGATTTAGGAAAGGCTGCTCAGTCAGGATAATTCCAGTTCCTATGCCTTGTATTTCCCATCATTTCTTGAGACACAGGCATGGAAACACTAGATTTTCTTTTTGCTGTCACTAACAGATGAATTAAGGTGAATCATAAAAAAGAAAAAAAACCAGGTATGCATTTATCTGAACTTCTAAAAAGATCAGATTCACTGCATTATCACTCACTGTGTGTTCCCTTTGAGGAGCAAGTGAATTCCCATGGCAAGAATGTCACCAAAAGCAAGCTTTAAATACGAATTTAGGCAGTTCAGAAGAGTAAGGATCCGGAGTATTGCGTGCCAGTACTTAGAGCTGACAGATAACTGTAATCTAACATTAGCACAACTACAATCAGTGAACCAGAATTCTTCTTTAACATTATTTTTTTCCCCCATTTGATTACATGACAAGTATTCATTTTCATGTCTGTGCCAGATCTGTGCAGAATTAACCCCATATTTCAGTGTAATGTTGTTTTATTTTGGTTTTTTGTTATTTCACATGTTATCTGTTAAATATCGTTGTTGTGCATTATGGTTACAGCCCTTGAAGTATTTCTAAATACWACATATCAGCTTACACTCCTGGGAAGCCAAAAATGTCTGGGAATGTAGAGAAGAAAACAATGAGACTTGCAAATGTGGCAAACATTGCAGTGTTGCTACTGTTGGTGTCTCCTCACATGAATGGATATRGGGACTTCTGTTGTAAACTGCAGGAACCCTACATCCAGCTAAAACAAAATTTACCGTGTGTTTGGTTTTGGGTTATGTTCATGGACTTTGGCCAGGAACACCCACAGAAATAATTTATTTCTTCCACYAGTGCTGAGGAGTATCATAGGATTGGAGAATCACAGAATGGTTTGGGTTAGAAGGGAACTTCAACATCATTTTGTTCCAATGCCATGGGCAGGGACACTTTCCACTGGACCAGGCTGCTCAAAGCCCCATCCAGCCTGGCACTGGACACTTCCAGGGATGGGGCATCCACAGCTTCTCTGMCAGGSCCTCACCACCC
The DNA here is from genome assembly GCA_902810485.1 of Alauda arvensis. Lineage (NCBI taxonomy): Eukaryota > Metazoa > Chordata > Aves > Passeriformes > Alaudidae > Alauda > Alauda arvensis. The sequence goes on along the minus strand of CADDXX010000424.1, from coordinate 414,034 downwards.
CCACAGCAAYGAATTTCTTCYTAATATCCAATCTAAACCTGCCTTCTTTCAGTTGGAAGCCATTCTCCCTTGCCCTGCCACTACCTCACCTTGTCAATAATCTCTCCATCTTTCTTGGAGGCTCCCTTCTGGTACTGCCAGGCTGCAATTGGGTCATCCCAAAGAGAATATCCACGAGCATATGAAAGCAGGAGATGCAAACCTGATTKCTGATTTGTTATTAAAATGTGATAMCCTTCATTTAACCCTCAGGAATGTCATCCACTGTGAACCCCTATCAGAAAATAATTGTGTGGCTTCACTGGGGATATGAGTGGTTCCACTAATTTATTTTTTATTTTGTGATAGAGCAACAGGTAAGCTAACATTTAAATATGTATGTTGTATAGATGCATTTGTACACTATCCCAGAAAACAATAAAGAATAGTGAGAAATATTTTGGGTCTAACAAAAGTTGAATGACAAAACTGAGGTATTTTTTAAATGGCAAGTTTCAGGGGCATTGCACTAAGAGTAGGCAGTTTTTGAGGGAAAAAAAAACAGGTAAGAAAAGATGTATCTCAGAAGTGAGCCTTTAATTAGGTACATAGGGGAAGGGGTTGAATATCAATTTAAGCTTTAATGTGTCTCTCCACCAAAGAGTAAGCAACCTCTTTGTATGGGYGTTCAAGGGCAAACATCTAATTTCCACTGGTGTCAAGGACAGGCAAAAATCTCAACATCTCTCCACAATAAGTGTTTTCTCCATAGAWRTAAGTGCCACCAGGTCCRAGGGAGTGACTCCAAGTGTCACAGRCTGCCTMATGGGCTGATGCCARCCACCTTTTCCACACGATCAGCACTGGCCTCACCACCCCAAGCAAACCTCTCAACGTGCTCCTGCCTCAGTTTCCCCASCYGCAGAGCAGTGGCAACATTTRCTGCAGCAGGGCAACAGCACCAAGGCTGCTGCCACGCCGATGAGTGGCTCAGAGATCCCTGAACATGTGCTAACTTGGCACAAAAAAAGTGTGTATTTACAAATGAAGATGTACTCCATTGTTATGAATATTGTGTATTACAGGCTGCTTGCATTATCAATTTAACGTGCRGGAAGATTCAATCAAAGCTGTTTAAGACCTTGAAAAAGACGTTGCTCTGTGTACACCCTGATAGGCCAAGTGTTGATTCAGCCTACAGGCACGCACAAATAATATCTCCAGTCATTAGGGTTTAGCTTTTTTTTTTTTTTTTAAAAAAAAAAAGCAGTTTTCAAACTTTGAAAAATCCTTTCTGTGTGTGATCTGTGAGTTGCCTTCTACATTGGGAGCTGATAAAATGCAGGAATGTTCACATTCATGAGACAATAGCTCTGACTGAATGCTGTAAAATGAAATAGTCTCTTTCAGTTTTTTTCCTTTCAAAAGGAAAATTGCATAAATAATACATTTGGGCCTTGCAATACAAAACAAGCACAATAGCTACTTTACAGCTTTCATCAAAATGAAGGCCATCTTTTTCATTTATATTATGAAACTGGTAATACAATATCATCATCTCCGATTGGCTGAAATCACCTAGACGGTGAGCTCTCCTTTCCAGATAATGCCACTCACTCCCCATGTCAATGGAATGTGTAATGGTGGGACATATAAGACAAATTTTTTGTCATTGGTTAGCAATGAAGCTTAAAAAAAAAAGTAATAATGGAGATTTATTGAGGAATAAGCAAAGCTTCCCAGTGAAAAAGAGTAAGACAATATGTGAAATGTTTCTGTATTCCCTGTCAATATTTTGCTTCCACATTTCGGTTCCTCTGCATCCTTAATATGCTCTTTTTCAAAGGGGAGAGGATATGCAATGATGGAAAGGGCAGCTTACTTTCAGAAAGACTCTGTGATAAAAGGTGTATCCTTAATTTTCGGGTTAACATTAGATAGATGTCACTCCACCAGACAGAAAAAAAACCCTAAAAACCCCAAATAAACAAAAAATAACAACAACAACAATTTAGGAGGTGTCCCAGAAGGGCAGGTGGAAAAGCTGGAGTAGTTCATGCTCCATTCCCACCACCATCCAGAGGGGWGTTTCCCCTGCTCCCCACTCTCAGCTAAAGCTCCTTCTTTGACAGCTTTGCCTTCTCCACTCACTCTGTTCCTTGCCTTTCATTTATTGACCTCAGTCCTGGACTAAACCTGACACTGAACCAAACATGGAGCATGACTAATCACACAAATCTATTCRCAGTCATCCTTAGGGAATTCTCAAGCCCTTGTAGCTACAGTTATTTTGCATTTCCCTAGCTCTTCCCTGTATCACGAGAGAACATGACATCATGTCTGGGTAAGGAATGATATTTTCTTTCATATGATCATTGCTCTGCCCTTCATCTTCTCTCTCCACTGTGGTGTCATTCTTTATTTCTCAGATTTATTCAACAAATTACACATCCTGAGCTGATTTTTCTCCCTCACAGTGACTTTTCAGAATRGGATGTGCACCCAGAATGAAAACCAAAGCAAAAACATACCAGCAGTTTAGATGCCAGACATTTGGTAGAGCCACTTCTTAGACTGCAAGGGGACATGTTGGTATTTTCKGACAAGTTTAGTTCCAGTCTGCTCCTGCCCACAAAGCATTCCACTGGAACCAGGAGCAAACTAATTGTTAAATGTCCTGGCCTTGACATGCATCAGATATATAGAACATTTCACCAACCTTTCCCAGGCAGTTCTCTACTGAAGCTACACATCTAAATGTTGTGGAAGTACCAAAACCAGCTCAGAATGAGCAATGCTTTGTTCTTGGAGTGGACATTTCAGTCCCTCTTGCTGTGTGTTTGCTGGGTCTCCCTTAGTCAGACTGGTGTGTGCAGAGCTGCCTTTGGGATTCCCTGGGTTTTGTCCGAGGTCTTTGACTACACCTCATCAGACCTTGAAAGGATTCACTGTACCAAGGCATCCCACTGGCCTATTTAGAGACCAGCACGATGTGCTGAGTTAAGAAACAAGACCTCTCTGACCTATGTGACACAGCAATTCCTTGAGAATAATTTCTCCATTACTGTGCCTTGACTTTTCCCGCTGTAAAATGAAATTTGGCTGCTGTGTGAGTGTTCTGAGCATGACTTGCCATTTTTTATTGATGGCATTAGGCCAGATATTGTTTAACTAAACCCCAGTTGTGTTTGAGGTGGGAGAGTGTGCTGCTAAACTTCCATGGTTAGTGCAAACCCTACCGAGGGCTCTGTTTCTTCTGCACTTAATCACTCTCTCATTGATTTACAATTCTATTTTCTGCAAGGACAGACTTTCCTTGTTGTGTTTATTGAATTCAACAGTATGGGTTCATAATCCTTCTCCTTTCTCACTTTAACATTAGAGAGAGTGGAAGCTTCTCACTTTCAAGCTGGGAGCTTTCAGTTCCATCATTAAATGCAGACTGGAACAGGAATTCCTACCTCAACTTTTTAAATTGTATTTTCCCCATCAGATTAACAAACCCAAATCTTCCRTGCAGGCACTAAATTCAGGCATTCTAAATCCACAACTGGAAAYTGAACATTGACACATATCTTCTGGGCAAAGCTGCAGCTATTAGATGTTATTTGAATGCCAAGGTCAACCATTAAAATTATTCCCTCTTCCACATCATTATAATATTGTACTACAAATGTCATCAGGATTGTGACATGGATTGTAAGACTATAACATTAATTTTCAGCTGGTTTGCAATTATATTTCTTTCAGTGTGGAAGTGTTAGCTCTGATTTGATAAAGAATAATGCTGTGTCAGTACCTRGGAAGGAGAATTGCAGAGGAAAGATCCCAGGTACTGAGAATTCACCAGGAGAACTGTGTCCATTGGAAAAATGGCCTTGGTCCAGGTCAAATAACAACATGTGTCTGTTGAGGTATAAAACTAAAATGTACATGATCAAACAGCCCATGRACCATTTCAAAAGAGGTACTTGCAGCACATTTCTGGTTCTGTAGATATTTTTCCTCTGTTTCATTGGACACAGCATTCTCCACTCTTTTTGTACCAAYCCCCAGCACGGTGCTGAGGCAGAATGTCCTGGTTCCCTTTGTTCTCACYTTTTCTCTGGGCTCTGCAGTTGCAAATCCTGTTCCTGATGTGGTGACCACAGCACAGGTACAGGGATTTCACAGTGAGCTTTRGCCACTTCTGCTCATCCAAAAGCTCTTTCAAGGTTCACTCTTAGCAAGAGCCTCACAGTAAAATGCCAACAGAGAGGGAGTTAACTGGGAGTAGTCAATGCCCTGGAGGGAGAAAAAAAAAGGTCTTTGAAGACTGGTTGTAAATAGTATCTGAGCACAGGAGGCTTAAATCATGTTAGATGTGGACTTGTCCATTCTGCTTGATGTCAAACAAGAACCCTTTTTTTCTTAACTCTGTACTTATGGGTACAGAAACCTGTGATGACTACGTCTCTGTGGAGGATGAGAGGACTCCTTGATTCAAGGAGTAACCTGTTGCATATAGGTAACACTTTACTAAGGCAAGGCCTTGTAAAACCATGGCTCAGGCCTGCTGCTTTGGCTAAGCAGAAAAGAACAATGGGAAAAGTGACTCAGCTGAATTAGAGGTAGAAAAACAAGTTATGTAACCATCAAGTCTTCACATCCTGGTGCATGGTGGTTATTTGAATTATGTTTGTTATGATTTAAAAGAATATAACTGATAACCAGCTAACTGCTTTTAAAAATGGGTTTTTACAATAAAGGGATTCTCCTTTACACCTGCCTGGAGACCCTGTGTCACTACAGACCCTCACCTCACAGTGAGATGGAGTTCAGTGTGGAGGGTGAACACTTCATGCCCAGGGAGAGGAAGTGCTTTTGCAATCAGCTGCACRAGCAGCCACATGAAAACCTCTTCTTTCTCAAACAGGAGGGGCAAAAAATGTTTTCTTGTTCCCAGGTTTCTCCGTGCTAGTGCTAACTCTGAAAAGGGAAACTGCAACAGTGAAATACACTTCCTATTTTTGTACCCYATGAGCTCTTTGGGGTTTTGATTGCGTCCTCTACTACTATTTTTTTAGATCCTACTACTACTATTACTTACTCACCACCTCCTAATCATCTTGAAATGATGAGATAACATTAACAGCAATTAACCAGCTCTCCTCTAAAAATACACTGTTTGATTGTGTAACAGTTAGGAGACGTGAAGACAAATAACTTAATTACTCCACACTTGATCTTTTCGTACCTCAGCGTCGTCCCTTCCTGAGGGAGAGGCCAGAGCTCGAGGAGTGAGGAGGAAATATGCTACAAAGCATCCTTAGTGTTAGAATATGAAAGTGCTGGTGAGTGGGTATTATTAGCTAGCAGTCAGCTCATAGAGAAGAGAAATTGTGTCTCAGCAGAACAAAACTGAATGCACATGAAAAAACAGTGCCTCCTGAAAAGCACAATAAACTGTACTATGAACCCTCCAGCCTTTAAACGAGCCTGCAACACAATAAATCTTCTGTTACTCCTCATATCAAAGGTTCTCTACTCTTCTGTTATGTCATGCATTCAAAGGTAGTACCTGAGCAGCATTTTGGGGAACAAGTCACCAGCAAGTGAGGTCCAGGCTCAAAGTACAAGCCAAAGAATTGTGCCACATCTCTGCTTGTACAACTGGCTTGGAAAAAAAAGCCATAAAGCACTGGAGGGGCAAGGAGAAAGCAACCCTAAGACAGAGAGGGAGAGAAGGAGTTTGCAGGGACCCCAGAGAGCAGGCAGAGATTCCTGGAGGCAGCTGGGCACAGGTTAGGTGACCAAGAGGTGATGCAACAGCAGATGTGCAGGGAGAAGTCAAAAGGTGAGAGGGATACAAGTGAGACTTGGCATCAAAAGGTGCAGACCACTGACCTAACACAGAACTGCCTTTCAGAAATTGTTTCTCAGTCTCTTTTAGTGGACTTGCAATTTGCAGCTTTCTTCAACGTTTTTTTTAATTCCAAATATTCAAGTTTTTTGTTTAACATCAGGAAAAACAGGCAAACCCTCATCTAATGAAATTAAAGCTTTTTGTCCTTAAACACCACTCTAAGCAAGTCTTCAGAGTACAAAACTCGTTGCTTTTATTAAAAGTATGGAAGACATTATGAATTTCGAGATACAAAATTCAGTCAGAATATTTTGTGTGTCTCCTCATCTCTGCTCCAAATTCCTATCGAGTGGCTTTTGCCTATAAACATATTCTTAGCCCATGTATTTCTGGCATATATTTTTATACCTGAAATACACATAAATTGCATTAAAACTCTGTTTGCTGGCCAGAGAGATCATTATCACCCACACTGATGATCACATCATACAAATCTGGGTGCCCAGGAAATCTCTGGAGCCAGTACCTAGAAACAAGTTCAGAGCAGGAGCCCAAAYTTGGTGCTCAACCTTTGGTGCATCCTTCAGGGCTTCTTGGCTCCAGAGGGTGTCCAGAAAGGACAGTCACTTGGAAAACAAAAAAGGGCAAAAGCAACCACTGGCAATGAGTCTGTTGTTGAAACTTTGATATCAAACATCATCCGTGTCATTTCACAGAGCAATTTTAACCCTTGGGTTRCCTAAACCAGCCTCACCTAAGTAATCAAAGGTTCACTGGCACCCCGGTTTTCATCTAAATGTGTAGGTCAGAAAACAAAGATGAGAGACAGATAAAGACACAGGTAAATAGTTGTCATTGTGAGCAATCTGAAACCAAATTGGGCTAAATTTCTTGGAGAGTCTATATGTGGTTATTGTTTGAGCAATTCCATGAAGCTTTTTTTATTTTTGGCCTTTACTCTCATAATCTTCCAGACACTTTAGAGATGTCCATCTCCATGTCAAAGGCAAAAAACCCTCTGCCTTTCAAGGAAATGCTCATACTGGACATGCTCACAACACATCAAGAAGAAGACCATGAAAATAGTGGGGAGGTGCCCATAAATACAAGATTTTTTGGGGAAAAGAAAAAAGACAGAGTACATTTACTGGGAAGGGACATTATATATTTCCATATCCCCAGTTATGCCATGTTTAAATCAGACAGACCATCTCTCCACTTATTCCAAACTAATTCTGAAAATACTATGAAGTCTCTGTTTGCTTTGCTGTCCTTGCTGTGGGTGGCTGAAAATGGTTCACTGACACTGCCAGGTGAAACCACGTAGTTTAGTTTTTACACAAACCCACCTCATTTTCTGTTTGGGGATCAATACATCAGCCAYCTCCAACAACAGCTCACAGAAAATATTGGAGAGCAGCTTGTACATCAAAAGCTAAGTCTGAAAAAAAAATAAATTAACAAGCAAGAAATTAAATCATTAAAACTCATCAGTATTTTGCCCAAAATATTTCATCGTAATACTTCACTCTATCTTGCTGCTCTAGACAGCAAAGCACGTTGCACAGGATGATAAATTACATTATCTTCATTTTACAGATGGGAAACTGAGGCAAAGGAAAGCAAATAGACTTTCTCAATGAATTGATAATAGGAAACTTATTTTCTGACTCTCAGTCTGGCAGTCTATTCAGTAGACTATCCTGTCTTTAATTCCTATTTGAAAAGGGTGAAAGAAATAAATGTGCTGTTATGTTAGCTTTTGCAAATCCATTTTCCCTTAGCACCAAGGAAAAAAAAAAAAAAGAAAGAGTCAAATGCTTAAAATAGTTAAAAATATTAAAGCACACAATAAGACTATTTAGTTGCATTTACAGCTGGCAGGAGGCTCTGACGTCCTATTTTTATTTTATATTTTTTTATAGCTAAAGATTTCATTGTACTCCCTGAAAATCATGGTAGTTTGCCGACAAGCTTGCAGCTTCAAGTGCTCATTTTCAAGCCAACTGTATTTGAAAACAATGTTTGGCACTGAAAATAAGCAGAGATATAAGAAAAATATTAAAATCGCTATGGGAGTGACAGGAAAAAATGGAGTGAGACAGATTCCTCCAGCCTGATCCTTTATGATTCTTTTCTAGTTATTGAGTATATAAATTTCAATCCCCTAGTACAGCTGAGGGGGGAGAAAAATACATGATTATCATATCACTCAAAGCTGCACAACTTTAAAATCAGCTCCAATATAAATTCACTCTCTATAAAAYGACTTTTAATATTCTTTTCCATAACATAAGTATTAAATTTTGTATGATTAAAAATTTATTTACTCTCTCTTCCTTAATTTAGATTTTTATTTGTTATCATCGCCATTCCCATCTGATCTCAACAAAATCTCTCTGCACTGTGTGGCAAGAGTGCACCACTACCTGTGACACATCACTGGGCTTTGAAAGCTAAGCCTTAAAGCAAATTAAAAGTGACCACTCCAGCCTGGTGGCTCAGACAAGGTGCATTRTGCTGCTGTTTCACAAAGGGAGAAAGGGGAGAAGGCAAGGGAAGAGAGGATCTTTTTCCTAGGTTAGGAAAGCACATGTGAAAGAGCTACATGTCCTACAGCAAGARCCTGTGACCTGGTTTACATTGTGACCCACTGGAATTTTGTCATATTAGCTCACCCTGCTCTTTTGTCACTCACTGGGTCTGAATGTGTCCCAAGAAAAGTAAATAAAACAAAATAAAATAAAATGAAGTGAACATCATGCAAAATTATGTTCATTCAGAACATCACACCTGAATCCTCTTCTCTCCAGGACAAGGCAGCTCAGCCTGTGCCTGCACCAATTACAGAAACAAATTAATAAAAAATCCCTAACAACCTAAAAGCTGGTATGATCCATGGTAAAATATGGTCAAGTAGATGCTGGCAGGAACACAGCCATAACCCCCAGTGAACCAATATCCGTCACAGCCCATGACAGATTTTTTGTGAAATTACTTGGGGTTTGTCAGTACTTGTATTTTTTCCGGTCGTTCACTCTTGAATTTTTTGTGCATGTTTTTCAGTGGAATATAAGGGAATGGAAGGAGTGAATTGCTGTTTCAATCTAAGAGCTGTTCACTCAAAAGGTGTGTAAATCAGATGGTTTAATTGTTCARTATTCCTGCTCTCCATGTCCTGCACAAATTCACATTGGCACACTACACCAAAATATTGCAAATTACACGTGTTTCAGAAAAATGTAAGAAAGGTCATATTGGAATMTGTCCCTCTGACCCAGCATTATCCCATGGGATCCATGTCTCTCAAGCAGAGGAAACCATGATATTTCCTGGGCAAAGCACCCCAGCTCCCACTTCCCACATGCATGGTGTGGACTCTCTCTGCATGGAGTGGCCTAATAGAATTCTGGATGCACATCAGCTTTTACTGTCTGCCACACACTGCAGTCATTTTGATCAAGCYTTTTCAGCTGTGAAGAAGTGCCCATAAAAGCTGCTGGCTGTAAAAAGTCACCCAGGTGGCCGTTCCAGGTTCCATCAGCCTAWCCTGGAGGGACCAGCACGGCTGGCTGACACATCACCAGCCTTCTGCTCCCTACCTCGAAAGATTTAAACATACTCCATAGAAAAGTCAGATTTTTGAAATACTAAACTCGTACTCTACGTGGAACAGTTTTCCCTGCACATCAGAGAATGGGCCCACACTAAAAAGAGCCAATGATGCCTCTCCTGGAACAGCAGCTCACACAAGTCCCCAATAAAGACCATCAAGAAAAGCCCAATTTGAAGTCARTGTCCACATTTTCACCTTAATATAAGCTGATTTTGGCTTACTGTCTCTATGTACAAGTAATATCAGATTTGTCATGGAGCCTTTATAAAAGATATATTTTAAGCCCTCTAAACTGCACAAAAAACCCAAGGATGTTTTAAAGAGCTATGCTCTTTTTCTTTCACTGATCACTGTTAGAGCAAATCATAAAGGCTGAGCCATTCTTGCCAGCTTTATTGCTTGCATATATTTTAAATAAAACTTTTATTCTATTTAAAAACACTTTGATGTTACTTTTCACGCATCTCTTTTTTCCTTTATAAGAACGTTATGAGAAATTATTTTGAGAAACACTGACACAAATGTGCAATATCCACRTTGCTTTAGTGTGTGAAGGATGCTCCTGAAGAAGGTGCAAAAGAACAATTCCCCTCCAGCCCTTGAAATGTGGTTGAAGTATTAATTGAATATTTGTAGGTGATAATTAGTCTAATTGTTTAACAGTCCAAGTATTTGTCTGCATCCAATCCAACAGAAGATGCTTTTATTTCATGGTCCTTAGTTTTRGACCAATGAAGTGCACAGACCCTTTTGGGGAAGATATGCACAATTTTAGGCATCACACAGCTRGATAATAATCCACTCCCATTGTTCAAAAATCCTCAGGTTATTCAAGCCATACCTTAAGCTCTTTATATTCAACAAATAATACAGCATTATATACAGCAATAATACTATTTATCAGCCTGGAAAAGAGGACACTGTGATCTGACCAAACTGCAGCCTTCCAGTGCTTGAAAGGAACCCAGAAGAAATATGGGAAAGACTTTTTGCAGGATCATGTAGTGACAGGACAAGGGGGAATAGCTTCAAACTGCAGGAGTGTAGGTTCAGATTAGATATTAGGGAAAATTTCTTTGCTGTGCAATCTTGGACAGGGGTCAAATGTCATAAATTAAGTTGCAAAGATGCAAGAAGTAATATTCCAAAGACAATGTTCTCCCCAGCTTCACACTGGGGCRGGGAGGGGGATGTGTGGAATTCAAGCCTAAGTGTAATGAGGGGTTGTAGGAAGGAATCAGTGTCATTGTGGTGAAACACTGAGTGAATGTGGTGACCTTAAAATGCCCTTGGAGAGGGCCAAGAGCAAGGCAAGTTCTCTAGGAAGGAACTGTATACTGGGCTAGAGGATTTGAGACTGCACTGGATGGGATATGAAGGGACTAAGGCTAAAACTATTGTGAAATTTCTGCATCACACAGGTCCCAAAAAGGTGGGTGCAGTCAGCTKCTGGTTGGCACAGTCATCACCAGGAGCCTAAAGACAAGCTACTGTACAAGTCCTGACTGCACATGGCATTCAATGCCATGACTTAGCTGACATGGTGATGCTTGATCCCAGTGTAAATAGGGGCACTTTTCACAATAAATTTTAAAAATTGCAATATAATAGCAAAACAGGTTGAGCCGAGGAATTTTAAAAATAATTACAGCGTGATATTAAATATTTCATTCTCTTASCAGTGTAGGGTAAGATGACAGATAGCAGATGAAATTTTAAAGTTCAGTCTGTCTATCTATCTATCTACCTRCAGCAACTGTCTCGGCATTTACACCGTGGTCATCACTGCTTTATCTGAGGAGCTATCAGAGCAGTTGTGAACTGGGGAGTTAAAAGAAAAGACCTCTTTTTATCTCAAAGGTCAGGTGGATGCTATAAAAATACAGATATGCAGTTCTGTAAAATCTTGCRGGTTAAAAGGTACATCCATTAAAACAAAACACGTGTGCAGATTCGTGTGTGTCCCTGCTCCAGCCTCRCTGCAGGGACACRGCTGGGCTGKGCTGGAGAATGTGGGAGGTGACATCCAGGACACCCTTTTATTAATTTTTATTAATTTCAGTTACTACTATTCATGTTGCTCTGCTGGTTCAGTTTAAAATATGCAAATAATAGAGAATAATAATCTTCTCTGTGAAAGCTGATCCATCTCTTGTCCTTAATGGGACACCCAGAGAAATTCAGGCAGCARCAGTTCCCCATGAAAAATAATCCCAGGGTCTCCTCCACCTCACCCACACCCTTGTTCCAGCTGTTGCACATGACATGGGACAGCCTTGCAAAATTTCTCCTTTGAAAGGCAGTTAAACTCTCACTGCTTGCAAAAAAATGGAAGTGATCTTCTGTCTTTCATGACTCTGGTCAAATGCAGAARGAAAAAACAAGGAGAGTATTTTTTTAATGCAAATATTACCCTCCTCTTTTACAGTCTTTAGCAAACAGGCTTGACACTCAATAACCCAATTAGGTRAATGGAAATTTTTACTCAATYTATGGCTGTATAATCAGGCAYAGTGAGGAAGAAAGTGACAATGCAAATGGGGAAGAAATCAAGGAGATTTGGCTCCCTTTGTCAAAAGGTTTACAACTCCCTAACAGAGATGTGTTGAAAAACCTTAATTTAATCTGCSCCAATTATTAAAAAGCATCAGTAAAGAAATTTATTTGAAAGCAAGAACTTATGAACAGAAATGAGCCCAGTTTTAAGAAATACAAAGATCCCATACTTTCACTGATTTCAATCAAGCCTTAGGGAAGTTCATGATATGGGAAAACAAAATGTCCACACACACAGAGGGGAAAAAAAAAATAAAAAGCACTCCTGTGTTATGACATTAAATTCTAGGTCTAATGTTGTGGTGGGAATAGTTATTTACACTGCTGGCAAATTTCATATCGGAAATCCYAGTCCACTGAGAATACTCTCCCCAACACTCTTTCCCCCCCAAAAAAAACCTAAAACACTTAAAATTCCACTTTTTTTTTTTTTTCTATGCATGAAGTTTCATTAACTATGTTCATAAATACCTACATCTGTGTAGATTCACAGGTCTGTGTATAGAAATCTGTGGCTATATATCACATGTGGAACYTCACATGCAGACACAAACCTTGTGCTGTTGAGGCATTTGTGTTTATCTGAGCCCATTTCCTGTTGGTAACAAAAGTAAAATCTCAGAGCACTTATTTGTCTATTTACCCACGGATTTAGGTTCCCTACTCCTCATACCCAGACACTGTTTCCCAGATCAGGTAGCTGAGTCACAGAATGAAATAATTCTCARAGATCAGGAAAGCAATATAAACTCGTGGTAATATCACAAGGCAGGTTAAACATACATGATAGATTACAGTGACATACCCAAATACTGGGTTATGCAATAATACTTTTGGTAGCTAGGCAACTTTTTAAAATCCTCCTAGTTAATTAATTCAAAGTCACAGAGACTTATGTTTCTCAGTAGCTTAACCACTTCTGAAATGTTTCCTAGCCTAACTTGTCAAAATRCATGCCATAACAAACTTGAACCAGTTTAAATCCTGAGGTATCTTCCTGATGTTTAAACAGCTGACTGTTTCACTGCTACCTTTCCTAATTAAACTGTACGTTCTGAAAATAGCATGGTGACAAAACATGCTAATTGCCAGCGTTTGAGTGACCTCCCGAGACTGGCCATATGTTGGGAGGAACTGCTTAGCAGTGACTCGTTTGTGTGCTGGATTTGACAGAGGCTTTATGGAGATGGCAAAGCCAAGTGCTCACTACTCCTGCAATGGAACTAATTCTGGACTGCTCAGTGCATTTAAAAATATGGATTCCATCTGCAGARGCAGCCCCTGACTCCGTTCCCACTGCAATCAGTGGCTACAGGTCAGTGCTCCCTGCTTTGGGAAAACCTCCCTCTGGCGACCACAAAGGATTCACTTCCTAATGAGAAGTTCCCCTCTGAGCCCYGGTACAACTTGGATCAGTAACTCCATGATCACACTGGTGCTCTCACGCTTTTAGAGGGCTCCAGTCTTTAAATAAGKGCTAGCAGAGGCCCTAACACACTTCCAATGTTCCTTGTTTCTATGTTTGGTTTCTTCTCAATTCTATATTGTGCAAGATAAATGCAGCAGATGCAATGATTCTATCTAAAGTTCCACATAATGCAACTCCAGCAGTGTAAAATAAATGCAAAGGCCATCCAATGCATTTTCTTGGGTTTGTAAAGTCACTGTAGGTGTTTATTACAGAAAAACCCCAAGGATCTCAAGCACCCTGGTAGYAAGTTACCACTCCCATACCTCACCTTGGAGCATCTTCATCATTTTACRTTCAGTGTCACTGCTTCATAGCAGAGTGTCCAATAAAACCAAGCAAGAGCTTCACTAATGTCCTGAGAGAGAGCTTATTGTCAATGAAACAACTCTGCTTCTTTAATGTTCACAGTGTGAACCTACAGATAATGCTTTTAATGGGAGCTGGGTATTTTTGGTGGTTACTGTGCTTTGGAATCAGCAGAATAGTGTTTGCTGTTTAGCTCTACCCAGTTTTGTCCCACCTGCTGAAATGGCCATCCTCTTCTGGGTCACCCAAATACCCTCTCTGGGTATGTGACCCAAAGTCTGAGCACTGCAGAAGTTTCCAAATGTACTCTATAAATGGAGCAAAAGACTACATTTTTAATTAGACCCATAGAAGAAYAATTCTTTGCCAAAGCAAGCCAAAAAGGCATGGTCTTCACCAGCATCATTGCATCTATTCTTAATCAGTGCTAATATAACACTAAAATTGAAGACAAGACACAGTAGGGGGAAGAATAAATTTGGGGGTACAAAGGAAGGAAAGCAGTAGAGAAAAGGAGAAGGAAAATTGAAGAGACTTTAYGATATACATTAAGATATTAAAAGGAAAAGCCATCGGTTGTTAGCATTCAACCTTAATATTGTATTTTACCAAAGAGAGAACTAAAAGACATTAACTCATGTGTACTTTCTGATTTGTAAGTGTCACGCTAAGGGTTAGAAGATGAACCAGTAAAGGATAAATCTATTTGGAAACTTTTGTTTAAACTTCCTTAGCATGTCTTTGACAGCAAAGCCAGTCCTTATAAACTCTTCCTACAAGGACTTTAACAAGACATTTTAAAGATAAATGCTCACAAAATATTAGCACRGAGAAAAATCTGAATATTTAATCATTAAAATTTTCACTGAAAATTTTATTCTAAAGCTTACAAGCGCCTGTCTGACAAAAATTCATTCCTATGCCATAAGCAAATAGAAATAACTTRAAACCAAACTCACAGTCATTAGTTCACAGGTTATCCATATGCTGAAACAGAGATGTATGAAAGCTATGTGAAGCTAGGAATACACTTAGATTATGTACAAATAATAATCAGAAGGAAAGGTTAAATTTAAATAATTATTCATTGCAGCAAAATCAGTCCCTACTCTCCATAACATGTTTCTGGAAAAGACTTTTGGATTAAGTTCTGTGATGATGAGCTTTAATTTCATCTTGCATGTGTAGTTTTATTTAATTGTTAATAATTTTATCTAGTCTCTTAGCGTTTAACATCACAACTTCACTGCACTTTTGCATTTGTCACCTGAAATAAACGCATCCTTTCCTCTTTAATCCCTCCTCTTCATTGAGGTGTCCCATTTCTTCATTCTCAAAAAGAGAAATAAGCRAGGGAAAGAGATTTTTATACATTGTACCTTGTTTCATTTTCATCAATACACTTCAAGCCTTTCACAGAGGGTCTTGGCAGCCAAACTCCTGAAGCACAGATTAAGAAGTCCTGAAGACATCCTGAATTATGGTCATTGCTACAGAATTTAGTGAATTGAACATCATGACTGCAAGTGTTCTCAGAAAGCAGTCTAAGCTTGCTAGACTATTTTTTTCAGACTCAAACCTGTAAATTAAATTYTTTAATTWAAAAAAATAGTATTTTTAKAAAGTATTTTCAGTGTCAGGTGTTCTCTTCACGATATCCAGTASAAGTGACCTTCCACYCCAGATTATTTTGTTTCTTCCWGTGRAGGCAAACAATCCCTCAGATTAACCTCTTCACAGCCCTGCTGTGAAGTCCATTAACTGGATTCCACTGTTTTAGGATGGGCCCGTGCAATTCCCCTCCCTGTGCTTTTTGGTTCCTCCTCTCTGCTGCGTCAGACAGGAGCTGTTTGTTTTTCCCCCTACACTGTGATTTCTCTTTCACCACCAGGTCACGGCGTTCTTGTTTATAAGCCACTTGTCACATTTCCAGACTGCTAGTATATACTTTCTCTAATGGCCCATTATATATAGGTTTAGCAAGAATTCTCTGCAAACACCCACAAAGCCATGCCAATTACCTTCCTTCTTTTAAGCTCTTCCCAAGGCACTCAAAAAAAACCTCTTGCTTCGACATTAAACTGCCATGCTCAGAGCTGTTTTCTCTTTCTCTCCCCTTTGCCCATCCCCACAGCTGTTCTGGGTTTGTGCAGTGCTCAGCACAGGGCAGCTGTGTCCTGTGACCATCAGCTGCGGGGACACTGAGAAAAGGTCATCCCTGAAAATAAAACCCCTGTGAAAAGTGAGGCAATGGAGCAAACCTCTTCCTTGCACTGTTGGAACTCTTGACATAAAGGCAACAAGGAAAATGCTAACTTATGCTGYCATGCAAACACCAGAAACTCCAAAAATAAAAGTACCCCATCAGACCCTGCACTACATCCCTCAAAGCCCTGCGTGTGCCAGTTTTTTTCCAGCTTTTCTCTCTGTTCTGTGAGTAGCTGGGACTTGAAATGAGAATGAGGAAGGTTCATCTTTTCCCAGCCTTGCAGATATCTCATCACCGCAGCATTACTCCAAGTAATGAAACACAGACATTAATTCAGAGTGTTACTACCTCCCCCAGCCAGTCCAGAGGCACAAAGCAGAACTGCAGAAGTTCTGCAGCGTGTATAATTTACAAGATGTTCTTAAATTAAAAAAAAATATATAAAAGCCTCCCTTAATAACAAGTGCAAGATCTGATGTCTGAGAAATATATTCTAGTCTGCTTCAAAATGTTGGCATTTTCAAGACAAGACCATTTAAAGGGCATAACCTAATGAATCATTAGCACCAAAGCCCATATAAATTAAAACTATAATAAGATGCTTTTAGAATGATCACCCCCCCCTTTTTCTTCTGTCCACCCTTGTTATTTCACTTTCAGAGAATATCCAGAAGTACATTTACTTAAATGTCTCTTAAAAATGGCTCACTCTGATAGATTTGATGGACTCCATTTTTCTTCTGTCACAGGAAATAAATTGGACCTGGTGTTTTTAAAAAAGAAAAAAATGTGTCAGATCAGATTCCTATTCTCAGTAGAAGGGAGAAGATATTTCTCTCATTATCAGGATCTGCCCTAATTTCAGATTAAATTTTATATTATATGCATTAATTCATATATTTACTTTTTTTCTACAGGTGTCTGCATAAGGTAATAGTATATTTGTTCACACATTGATGTTTTTGTGGGGTTTTCTGAGAATTAAATAATCCAGGATAGGTTCTTCCCAGGATTGTATCAAAATTCTGCAATATTCAGTCATTTAGGAAATGGTCCAGGAAAGAAAAAGGCAAAGCAAAACAAAACAAAAAGCCCCACAAACATAAACARTCCTCACATATTTTAGCTCTGACTGGTCTCAGCTCTGGCCCAGCCAGACAGAAAAAAGCCACAGTTGCCAAATTCTCAGGGAACCACAGAGAGGAAGATTTGACCACACTCCCAATGGCAGGATTTGATGTGAGAAGGAGGAGATGTCATTTCAGACTCTGAAGCCTTTCCTGAACTTTATGTRCAACCCACCCACAGCACCTGGCAAGGGATAGGAGCTGCTCTCCAGTGTCACACAGCATCATTTAATATGATGGAAATGCAAATTACTCCTTTCTGAATAAGCTCACATTGTTAATTTATTTTTTTTTTACTGATATTCTTTTCCCCCACCCCCTAAGAGGAAAAGCAGTATCTCCTTAAASTGCTTCCTAAAACACAACTATATCACTGTGAAGGATGGAGCCAAAGAGAACCGTTCTTGGGAAGTTTATTTGTAAAATCTTGTCAGCTCACCTGAATAAATTTCCTTATGTGATTCTGTGCAAATTAGTTCTCTTTGATTTAACTGGCCTGGTCGTTTTTTTGGTTTTTTTTATTTTCCCTTTTATTATTCACACAGACAATTTGTGGGACTTTTTACCTTTGAGACACAGATGYCTGCAAATGTGGAACAAAGCTAACCCAGGGACAAAATGAGCAGAATCAATAAAAAAGCCTTAAATGTCTGAGGTCACGTATCAAATATAGACATGATAGATATGATTTTAAAATACATTTAATTTCTATAATGGTTGAACTGACAAAGCAGCAATCTGAATTTCTCACCCTGCTAAAAGATGCCAACATTTGAGGTTTGTATCCAGCCTGTATTAGAGGTGGGGTGAGAAAATTGGGGGATTAAAAAACAAAAAGCAAACAAAACAAAACAAAACAACAAAAAAAAAAGGCAATCCAATTTAGGAGTTCTAGTTCTAAGTCATTTAGTTGCTTCCAGAAACCCACCCACATGGACAGAGATGAAAATGAGCACCTACAGTCTGAGTGCTGGTACACCCACTTCACCAGACTGCTGTTAGTCATTTCTCCCAAAGTTTCTGTAGCACAAGCCAGCATGTGAGCCCAAATATTCCATTCCTTTCTGTGTTTTCATCTTCTTACCCATTACTGACAACTGAARGGTGAAAGAAGTGCAAGCTAAATAGAAGTACTAACTAAAGGAAAATATTTTCATGTTTGTTTTGATGTGAATGGTTGAAGTGGGATGAGCAGAAGCCAGGACTGAGTCTATGGAGAAAGGGGAGGAGACAATAAGATTTATTTATGAGAGTTGTATCACTGAATCATTAAACCAAACAACACTGAATTATGCCAGGTTGGAAACACTCTCACACTGGCAAAAAGATGGACAGCAGTAGCATATTCAAATCTTCTGCTAATTTGTGCATTTTCCTGTTTTTTAAAAAAAAAAATTCATCAGGATGAGCTGTGTGATCTTTTTGCTATCATTTTCCACTAAGCAGTATTTCACAAATCTGAAATATCCAGGGAATGTGGAATTCCACACAGTGTAACATCTCTCTCAGGACACAGGTATCCATCTCTCCTGCTTCCCTGCCAAGGGATGGGTCTCTTCAGCATTACAGGGCTGCTGTGCCAAGGAGTAGCCCTCAGAATTTGGAGAGGCTGATCAGAGCTATTTTGGCCAAAACCACAAATCATTTCATTTTTTCCAAAAAAGGAAGAGAATTTYGTGAAACTGATCTGGCAAGCAAGATCAGGAGCCTAAGGAGAGCCCAATTAAATTCAACAGATTCTCTCTGATGTGGCAGCAAAGGGGAAGAAGCACTTAAAGGAAAACTGAATCATAAAATAAAAGATAATCTGTTCACTACACACAATTACAAGGAAGAGTAAATCATTACAAAAAAGGCTTAAATATGTAATCTACTTCATTCATTTTYCTCCCAAGTATAAACAAAATGCCTTTATCCAAAGTTTTGAGGGCTTATAACTAATTAAAAATATTCATAACAAACAAAATTACTTGCTCAGTCCAAATAACTCCCTACCCACATAAATCAAATCAGCCCAGAATCACAAAAAAAAATCCCAGCTTGCCTCATGCTCTTCAACCCTCAGCAAAAAGCTCAGCAAAAAATAGCTATGCAGCATGTTCTGAAAGTTAAATTTGGGCTATTTTGGACCTCAGGGAGAATAAATTCTGAAATCAAAGAATCTTCATGGAAACCCCCTATCACCATTTCCTTTCTATTAAGTGAGRAGCTCGATCATTTATGCATCTCTGCAGATGATATGCATGGTAATACACAGACACCTAAAAAAAATACCCTGCTAAAAGGAGCAGCTGGGATAATTTCCAACAACTTTCACTCAGCTTTGAGCAGCAGAGAGCAGAGGTGTAACATCCTACAGCCAGGCAGTCACAGTCTGCACTAGAGTCAGTGTCTGAATCATTTTAAGGTGTAGGTCACACGCATTTGGCAAACACCCAAACAACAAAGTGGAAAAGGTGCACGTGGGGCTTAAAGAGCTGCCATCCTTCAGCTCTGAAAGACTGAAGAACATCTTCTGGCTTGAGGTGGGCACTGGGTCAGGTTTTTTTTTCTGTCTTCTTAGGATTCAAGGAAATTGGTACAATATTCAAACCCCCTCCATATGAAAAGCATATTTTAATGCCTCTCAAAGGCATTTTGTGAGGTTTAGTCTAAAAAAATGTCCAAGCCCACGACCTGGACCTTCTGATTCTGAGYAGTTTCTCAACAAAACCTCAGTGTTGAGAACCTGCCTGTTTCTTTCTCCCAGTTTACTCTCACCACTGTCACTCCTGCCTGGGCTGAACCTTCACTGTTTTCTTGCCTTCCACACATTTGTCTCAAACACTCACTAAGGTCACATGAAATGGGGAGAAAGAGTTGTGTGTCACTGGATTTGTTGTCACTGATTTGCGTATGACAGCAAATAAAAGTGTGTGCAAAGCCCAGATTAAGGTCAGTCCACCTCAAGTTCATCAAATTAACATGGCTGCACATATTTTATGCTGAGGTGGGGCATAGCTGATTAATTCAAACCACACCTTTCGTTGTCAGAACATAACCTMAGGTTGCCTACCAAAGTCTAGACAATTGAAAATGTATCAGCTTTCATAAACTTCTGGAAATAACCCAATTTTGTTAATAACCTACAGCCACAAAACTGATACCAGGCTGCCAAGATGCCAAACATCAAAGTCTAAGAAAGGTGGACGTTTCCKAGTGTTTCCAACTCTTTACTCTCATATATTTAAGTGATGAAAAGAATTGTTTCTCTAATCATTGTCCAAAATCTTGCAATAAGCAAAGTGATTCAGAGCACTATTTACATAGAAAAAAAGTTAAAAAAAAAAAAAAAAAGAAGAAGAAGAAGAAATCTGCTTAATGCATACTTGTACTTACAGTGTACCAGAGAAGAGTCAAAGCCATAAAATTAGACTTCMAACTTTGCCAAGGACAGAGGGAGCTCACAGCCACTGTTCAAAATGAGAAATATTTAATTATGCAGAAACTAATTAATATTAGAATTACAGCCCTTTCCTTATGTAGGTCTTAATCCACACTTTGTCCACCTCTTACTCTGGAGCTCTTGTTCAAACAAACACGTACAGGCTCTCCTCCAAATTTCATATTCCAAGAGGATCTTTATGCGGTGACCTTATTCTGATTATTACTCCGCGGTTTTTACCGTCCCATTTATTCCCCAGCAAAAAAAAAAAAAAAAAGCATTTAAAATTCCAGAGTAGCTTCACAAACTTCACCTGCTGCTGACAGTGAAACTCCTGGGTTTCCAAAGGTTTTTCTGATAGATGGTGCCATGGGAGCCAGAGGCATGCCCCTTCAGAAGTGTGAGTGGAGGCAGCCCTTCTGAAATTCAGTGTTGGGGGCACGCTCTGCAGCCTGTGAGCCTGTGCCCAGARAAATGGACACTGAGGGGAAGCACAAAGCCCAGAACCCTCTCATGTTGCTCAAAGGTGTGTGTGGACAGCAGCAGAGCAGAGGTCCTGCAGATACCTACCAGTGGTAGAGGTGGAGGTTCAGCAGAAAGACATCTGCCCCTCTTGGGTCGGTACCTGAATGTGCATAACCCCAGATTTATTTCATTTTTTTTTTTATCAATCATGCCTAAAGTTGACATGTAAATTAATATCTAAGTGCCTTAGTTAGCAGACTCAATTTCRAAAAGAAAATTGCTGTGAATGCAGCAGATCTCCTCTAATTTATCTGAGAACACCAATTCAGGGCTGGAAACAATGAAACAGCCACAGCTCTATACACCAGTCTCTGTGTGTCTATAATTTAAAGGTACCTAATGCACTCTATTTTAAACTTCTATTTTCAGTTGTTTCTAGCTTTGCCAGACTCCCAGAATCTGCACTGAAATTTTCTACAGCAAAAGTCTGCCTSAGGCTTTCCTTCTTCCCCTTTTGTTTTCTGAGTTTCAGTTAAAACTGCTTAGCTATTTCTGAGAACAAAGAACTAGGAGAAAAACATGTTGTTTTGTCCATTGTTAAAAAAAAAAATATATCCTGACTGTGAATCTCTGCTGTCTCCTTTTGAGTGGGATGTAAAAGGTCACGTAAAAAAAATCACCCTCACACTTGGGATRTGAGCTCTTACATCCCTGCGAAAAGCTGCCCAAATTTGGCAAAGTTAAGAGCCTCCCAGGGATTTTTGGTTCATATGCATCAGGAGAGACTTCAGAGATTAACTTTTATATTTTCCCAAGATTCAGCTGCCACTTAAAGGCTCTAATCCYTTCCCAGCTCTTCTTCCTCCTGTCTGCCTGGGCTGCCCTGTGGCCATGCCCATGGCCTGAGAGCAAACTCTCCGTGCTTCTCACCTATCCCCACCCAGCTCTTRGGGAAGGGGCTTCAAAGCCCTGCTGTGCCCCTCAGCTCAGCCTTTCAGGGGGAGAAAATTAAATAAAAGGGAGAGGGGAGCTGCGGGACATGAAAGCAAAATAGCAGAGCACCRGGAGACAGCTAGGTGAGCTAAGGCAGAGGAAGACAGCAGTCAAAAGGGAGCAGGGAAGTGTTACATAAGGGAAAATGTAAGGAAGATGATGGTACAGCCAAAATTTAGGAGTCCTGCATTGTTTTCAGCAAGTGGAACTATCAGGAAAGTGGGCATCACATCACACTGCCACTGGCATCAATGCTGTTCTGGTCCACAGCCTGAAGATTCAAAATTGCTTTCAACAATCTTAAACTCCACGTGATTCACTATTTTGGACTTTTTTTATTCTACCCCCTTGTTTTTGTCTCCAATAGAGGAGGTAAATTTAACATATTTATGATGAAAAGCCAAGTGTACCGGTATTCCACWCAGGAAATACCAGTATTGCTGTATTTACATACAACCTCCATTTACTTCCCTTATGAATACAAATCATTACACTGCTCTTAGCTTTTAATAACACAATCACCTGTCTAATTCGCTGCATGAGAGAAACTACCTTGGGAAAGAAAAAAAAACAACTTTAATTCTATGRTGGAAAAGGCTAACATCTATAGGATCTATATCTTATACTTTACAAGAGACGTAAATCAATTAACACAAGGTAYCACAAGAGGAAAAACAAGGACAGTTTTCTGGTCAAAGTATCCAGTTTTTATCGCTGAAAAATAAATAGGATTCTCTCTCTTTTATTCCTTTGTACAGTTACTAACTGTGTGCTCTTTGTTTGTGAATTCCTGATGCAAGGCACCTGGGGTCAGGCTGGCAAAGGTGCCAAATACTCCCACCTGAAATGAATAGGAACAGTGCTTTCAGCATATAAAGGAACCATGAGATACCAAACGTTTTAAGAAAAAAAAAAATAAATAAAAAAAGGAGTTGCGAAATGTTAGCTGCCTGAAGTGGGTAGGTCCTGTTGAAAGCTGCAGTGTCAGTGGTTTAGCTTTCTCTTTCTGAGATGGGATGAATCCCTCTCTCTCACGAGGATTTTGAAGTACTCAATTGATCTTTCTTTGTGAATGGCTTGCATATGACTTGCATACCTGGGTAAGCACACCGCAGGGAGGGGAGAAACAACACGAGGTTTTGTTTTATTTCTGGAGTTTGAAGGTGCTGGTTTATATAAGGCCTAAAACCTAAAAAAATGGGATGTTTCATAACTGAATGAGCCCTTGTTCCATGGCTGGACTAATGGCGTGTGTTCTCACTTCAGGACTATGCCACAGCATGCTTTTCYTAGGGGATGCATCAGTCTTRGGTCTTTACACAAGATTTGTTCTTMACTGTTACCAYAGGATTCTCTAACTCTCATCTCTTYGYRTCCTTTCACCASAGGGTCTTGTTGAATCCTCATCCAGTGTCCGAGTCCATGGGAGAAATCATGCACGGTGATGGTCAGGATGCTTTTCAAAGCAGTAGTTATAGGGTTCCCCCTGCAATAGAACGAAAATTGGGCATAGCTGTTTCTCTACTAGGATACCAGGGGCATACAAATCTGATAATTTTCATAAAATTCATCAATAAGTACAGATAATTATTGGCAAACAGCCTAGAGCCATCGCAGCTGCTGGGGCTCTGAGCTTCTCAGGTGTTAGGTAGGGTCAAGCTTGGATAAAYACATGACTATGGATCCCCTGGGAAAAGCTYGGGAGCTCCAGGCTGCACTGGTGGCTACTCAGTAGGTGGCATTATATCCCTAAAGATGGTGCCAAGACCGACCCTATTTCCTAAAAAACATCTTTCACACACAGTCCGTATCTTTGGCCCTCATTTGCACTTGCATTTAAGCACTCCCACCTCATTTCCTTTCTGCAGAGGGCACAAACTGAACCATGAGTGCTCCCAACAAGTCCTCAAAGAACTCTGTGCTCAACCTCCCAGACTGAAACACCTCGGGCACGAAGGAGTTCCTCAAATCCCTATTATCTGCCTTATCAGTGGCCTACATTTTGGTAGCTGTGCTCCAGCTGGTGGCTTGTGTGTGTCAACCCTTTATCACTCATAAAACATTGGGTATTTGTAGCTAAATTTCCTCAGCTGAGGGGTCTGTGAAGCTTGCAGGTACCAGTCTTGGTCCTGCACAGAAGAGCCTGAAGTTATTGAAGGGACCACATTGCCTGTTCAGCTCACAGCTGAGGGCTCCACTTGCYGGTGGGGTTCTGAAAGAATTGGAGAGATGAAACAAAAGGCAGAATCTGTAATGTTTCTTGGGAAGGAGGCTTTGAAGGCGAGATTTTGTTGGAGAGAATGTGGGCACTTAAGGAGTATACCCATTGCTGCAGCATTTAAAAGAAATGCAAGTTAGAAATGGTCTTCTGTGAGAGTAAGCCAAAACTTGGGAAAAAGGGACAAACTACAGCCAGATCCCACAGAGACTCATAGGGCTTTTTAACTCAACTTTCAGTGTGTATTCCCACTGACCTCCAAGGCATAGGTTTCATTGCRAGGGGATGGACGGACCCATTATTTCTTAACTGACCTTTGAAAATAGGATTATTTCCTAAACCTCTGAAGTACTTTGGCAAACTTTGTCCTGAGTTGTTTCTGCAGGGACAATRAGCCACATTGCATTCCGAGTTTCCTGCTACACCCCTTTCTCTCCTTACACACGGTGTCTCCTGTTCAGGACTTGACAGGGAGGGTTTGAACATAAGCGATCGCTTTTTATTTATGGGTGTCCTTTTGTTTTGTTTTTCAAAAGARTGTGTACAGAGAATGCACAGCACCACAAAGGATATAATAACTGTGAAAGAGAAACTTGATGCCAGTCCCTAGACTGGCCAGGCTCCGTAGGTGAGGCCCTGGTACCATCACAGCGATTACTTTGTYGAGATCGAAACTTTAGTTTGTGGAATTCAGCCTTAGAAAGAACAAGCTGCCTGTGCTTTGATATCCTCCAAGGGAGGGGAAGGGGGGAGTGGCAGGAGATGGCAATATGCCCGAAAAAGCCATTTAGAAAACTGGCAAGGCTTTAATTTTTTTTCCCCTATGAAAATCTCGCCAGTTGCTGCGTTAGTCTTTGAACCGCGCTCTCACCGACACTGTTGCTTCTCCTACTTCAGAGTCAGTTTATTCAGTTGGTTATGAATGACTTTCAGCTGCTCTGTAAATTGTTATTGTCCAGGCTCCATTGCAACCAGAGGTCACTTGCAGTTTCCATTATAAACCCAGGTTTCCAGGTGTTTATTATAACTTGGCAGTTTTCAAATCTGGGTTAAAAATTAGTACACTTTTTTTTTTTTTTTTTAAGGCCAGATGGGCTTTTTATCCTTTCTCTTCTTCTTTTCCCCACCTAAATTTTAACCTTTTAAGGAGCTGGATAAATTCTCTATCAGGAGCAATGTTAAAAAATTGCTATTGGCAAAGAAATTAATTTCTCTAACACCACTAGTTTTTTGAGAGTGATCTTTGTGAAATACTCTTCATCAGCCAGTTTGATATTTTCACTTTTTTTTTAACATTCTGTTTATGGGAGTGCCTTCATTTTGTGCAATTCCTATATGGCCCTGATCCAACATGTGGCTCAATCCGTTGCCCAAAGTCTCAGTGATTTYGGTGGGACTTCATGGAGTTTTTCCCTTAATCCAAGCTTTGAAAAGGGTCATAATTTATTTGCCAAATATCTTATAAGGGGGTGGTGCTAAAATTAGTGCTCATTGCTACAGAGCAAAGACAGAAGATTTCAGTGCAAAAATGTACACCTATTCACTAAGTTCTGATGACGAAATCCTAGAGTATTCTGGTTTTTTAAATGGAAAAGAAACCRAGACAACAAAAGTAATATTTCTCACCTCTATTGGAACCTTCTTGATTGATCTTTGGGCACTGAACACCTGAATTTCCATCTTCTGTATTAGAAAAATACTTGAAACTGCTAATAGAAGGTCAATAAAGAAGTTGCAACACTTACATTCATCTTTCTTAGATTAAATTTAGGAGATTTATTTAAATTATACTCTATGTTGCCAGAAAAAAAAACATCACTGAAATACCTCCATCACATCATAGTTTATAAATGTGCTGGTTGCATGGGCTATTTTTTTTTTTTTTTTTTTTTTTTTAATTTTAATTCTTCAACCTCTAAACAATCTTGCTCCACTTCCGATAATGCTCTTCAGTGACTCCCGTGCTGCAGTCTCGAGTGTGATACAAGATACATGACTCTATTTATCACTCCTCAGTGTTCTGTATAATCTGTTACAAGCACATCAGCTAGTTTTACATGGGTGCACTTTTTCATAAAAAAAAAAATAAAATAAATAAAGAAGGCTTGCTTTCACCACTGCCTGTATCTGTGAGCAGCTCCTTTCCCAAGCCCTCACTTGGCAGGGTGAGGGTGAGAGGTGTGTAAAATCCATTGGCTCGGTAGCCAGCACGAGGAAATGCCACTGCTTTTATTGATTTAATGTTGCTGCCTCACAACCCTCGCCGGTGTGAGCAATTCTCCTTTGGAAATCCAGTCCCACTGACCTCACTGGGATGGCTCTGCACCTCGGGACAAGCAGGATTGGACCCCAAAATCGATACAGCTGCTACGGCGGCGTTTTCACAACTCAGCATCCCTGTGATGTCACTCGGTCCTCAAGAGCTGGGGCTGAGCTGTCACCCTGGCTTCCACAAGCAGGCCCACTTGAAGTTGAAGGATTAGGCACGTCATCAACTCCGAGGGGTCTGCACTTTTATTTATTTTATTTTTTTTGACTGRCAACAGCCTTCCCTGGATGCATCCCCACTATCTTGCCCGTCTCCCTTATCCAACGTGGCAGTGAGAACAAACCATTTGGCAACAAAATCCTTCTCYCCCCCCACCTAGAAGTGATTTGTTGTGGGTGACTGGGAGGAGGAGGGCAGGGTCCCTGCAGAAGGGCCCTGAGGAATTCAGTGTGAGTGCTGAAAATGAGCCTCACTGCTCCGTGTGCATCGAGTGCCACGAGAAGCCCGTGTGCCACSCTGGGACCGTGAGCTCCAGGCAGGAGAGGGAGAGGCAAGGGACCCGCCAACTGCAGGGGATGGGAGGTGTTATCAAATTCAGGATGCACTCTCTCTCCCAAAACTTTTTTGTTTGTCTGATGGCCTTGGGCTTTTTCTACTGTAGCTTTCAAATCTCTGGCAAACAGCTCGCTGCAGCTCCACATTTCAATCCTTTGGGGGTTAAATAAAATGAAGGTAGCTGTGAACTCTGTTCTCCTTCAAACTAATGGACTGTTTTTTCCCCTTCCTTTTTCTGCCTCTCTTCCCCCTCCCTCCACCCCACCCCTCCCAAATAGCCCCCTTTGTCCACTTTTATGAATTGAAACATGCACACACACTTGCACACGCAGGGAATCCTGCCCATTAATTAAAGGACTTGTCAGCCCCAATCCTGGATTCTTACAGTGCAGGAAATGTCTCCCCTTTTAAGTGCAAAACCATAACATTACCATTTCCCCAAGTGCTCTCTGTTTTAGGCTGCTTTCCTAATTAGAGGGATGATAACAGCCCTGCTGATTGGCATTATAAAAGCACTAGTTTGGCTTCATCTGTCCCAGGTGTGCTGTGTAATTTTTTTCTTCTCACCGTTTCAGAGCAGTACCTCTCTCCTTCATTGTTCCTTAAAGTTTTCATCTGAGGAATTAATACAGATAAAAAGACATTAGAAAAGAACCTCCACTGCCAAAGCTCATCAGTGGAACCTTTTATCAAAAGTA
>CADDXX010000424.1:354335-377906 GCA_902810485.1 Alauda arvensis | reverse complement strand
TTTCCTGGGGGAGGGGGAAGAGGAAGGCAGCCAGGCAAGCAGTGCTGTGCTCTGCCACCTGATATTTCAGGAATGAGCAGTTTGGATGGGTTTGTGGATGCTGTCAGCCTCTGAAAAGGCCCTTCCCATGTCCTAGGAAATAAATGAGTACTTAAACCGCAGCCTGTGAAAAGCTGGCTGACAGTAAGCTGCAAGGTATTCTCATTGCCAAATTAAGGGAGAGCTAAAAATACAYGAGCGTGGATCTGAAAAGTGCAACTGCATTGGAGATCTTATGGGAATGTTAAAGGGGAGAGAGAAGGTTTGTGAGGTGATCTGCACTGGGGTGGCTCATACAGTACAGGGGGAAAAAAAGTAATAAAATGTTTTTATGTCARAACTAAAGGATTTATTAACAGGGCATGTGAAGAAAAGGACATTTTCACATTCAGAGACATGTCAAACACTTCTTGACTTTAGAGCCCTTCTACACTTCCAAAAACAGCATAACTTCTTTTTTTTTTTTGACAACAAAGCAGTTTGGGGAATTTTAAATAATAAAATCGATCCAGTTTCATGGCATGTAAAGTGAGAACAGATCAGATCTATCAGAGGAGAAAAGCATTCCTTCCCTCCAAAAGCTGCTGCAGATAGAATCCCTAATCTGAAGATGCTGGCAGTGGGGTGTCAGCACCACCTTCTCTCTCTGCCTCAGGAAAACAGACATGCAGGGTTGCAAATAATCCTTCCACGGGGTGTTTGCCCCTTTGCAGCTGTCCCTACAAGAAGGTTTTGGGCTAACCAGTGTGAATGACAGGGCTCTGCCTACTTTCCTCGTGTAGTGAGCATCTCAAAAGCTGTTCGGGCTATGTGCAAGCTGCAGTTTTATTTGTAATACAATAACCTCATGTTTGCAGCAGATACCTCGGGAATTATCAGGCTTGATTACTGCAATCTGCTCAGACATTCACTTGTTTGGCTGTGTTTCTGTGGCATCTTGTTCCCTTCAGACAGCTCAGGACAGTAGATCAGCCTGGATCAGAGACTGTCAGCCTCCACTCTCTAACCCGCTTCCTTATCAGGCGATGAAATTTTTTACATTAAGATTTTTTTTTTCGTTAAAGCCTTTAACTGTGTTAGCTCCTAGTTTATTCTGGTTTCCCTCAAGCTAAAGATTAAAGTCCTAGAACAGCCCTTCATGCTTCTAAACTTTTTTATTTTTTTTTTACTGAGTTGCAAGAAGTTCATACAAATTGTGGCTGATTTTGTGCATTTGTCCTCTGCAYGGCCAAAGAGAGGGGCTGGGGATAAGCCTGTTGTTGGCACCTAGTGGATATTTACACTCTACTGTGATAAGCAATGTTACAGATTAAGGATTTTTGAGCAAGTGATGTTATTAGAGTTTTAGCAGGACTTCCCTTTCCAGTCTGGTATAGGCTCCTTACCAAAAATCTCTGATATTTTCGCTGCTTTCAGTCATTTATTTGTAGTCATCTTACTCTGCTGTTGCGTGGATGTACCCTGGATTCAGGGGAGTCAGCTGTCAATYGAAGATGCTGTAAAGGCTCAGCCTTTGTCTCGTGGTGCTTTTTCAAGAGGAAATGTGTGTGTTCATTCCCAGATCTGCCACAGACTGTGGAGCCCAGCGCAGGTCACTGGATCTCATCCTCCCCCTTGGGAATGAGAGACAGATCTTAGGAGTCTCTACGTGGTGAGGAGCTATGAGCATCAACTGGGGAGCAATGGGAGGGGCAGCACTGCCAAATTTTATACTGCTTGGCAGGAAAACACAGATCTTACACTTCAGTCATGAGATCTGGGTGTTGTGCAGCACCACTTTGGGGTATCTGCTAGCAGAACTGCCCGCACACCACTGAACAGCTCCTCCACCAGATTAATGTATCACCCCAAGCTGTGTGATAGGCTGCATTGCAAAGAGAGGAGCAATGAGGATTGCTGTTTCTAATTCAGCAATCAGCTTTGCAGGTGGGACTTAGGAGTTCAGCCTGGGAACGCTGGAAAGTCACTTAACTGGCCATGCAGCACCCCACACAAATTCCATGTGTTCCACACACACACACCTGTGTGGAGATCCCTGGGATGCCTCAACCTCTTGTCTTTGCAGTCTAAATACCCACAAAGGCACGCTCTACCCTTGCTTCAAAGGCTACGTTCGTTTTCGTGTTTTTCTTACGAGGGATTTCAAAAAAAGCAACCACAAACCAAACCAAACAAACCCCARCTCSTCTGTGTTCTAGCTCCCTGAGCCTGCCTGTCTGTGGTGGTGTGTGACAGCACCAGCCAAGATCTGCTGATACAAGCTGCCACTGCCAAGCTTTCTTAACTCCAGGTAGTAGAGGGGCTCTTGAATTTGCTTTTCTTTGCTATGGGAATCTATTCAACCTTTCCCAGTTTCTGGGTAATAATAGGGCTCCAAACCCCAAATGCTGGAGCAGGATTTGCCTGTTGGCAAGATCATTCTTTCCCCAGCCCTGACAAATTCCCATTGCAATGTTCAGCTGCGCTCTGGCGAGCAGCATCTTCTTGAAGTCACACCACTGGCTTCAAAACAGTGAGGTAACCTATTACTGAGCAGTGTGTCAGTTCTTCCCTTCCCTCCTGCCTGATGCCCACTGAAATATCCACAGGGCTATTATTTTTACTTATCCTAAGAGGTAACTGTGAGAGAATTAGTCTGAGTGCACTGGGATGGCAGTTAACCAGGGAGACCAGCCTGTGAGCACTTTGGGGCAGCAACCTCTCCCCACTTASTGCAAAGCTGAGGGCAATTGATTTTTGAATGGATCCCTGGAAGCTGGCTGTGCTGCTCCGAGAAACATCGCTCAACTGTGCTCCACTTTTCGCCAGTTCTGTCCATTAAACAGTGTTTCAGGTGTTTGAATGGTTTTTTAAAGCTCTCAGCTGTTACATCAGAAGGTGTATATGGACTTAATGGACACTACTGTACTCCTTGTCCCAAAGTAGCTGTTGGCTAAAACTGGGATTGGAAAGCAGGGCAGCATTTTTTTTATTTTATTTTTTTTCTTGACAAACTAGAACCTCTCTGACCTTGTGCAGATTATTTTAGGATTTTTTTAGGAGGTCCTTAACACTGCAGGTTGCGWCTGGTTGCTGGTACTGAAGTCTTTGGAAATCTCATTGTTTCATTAATGCGTCTAAAATGAACTAAAATATTAAAAACACAAAACACCCTCTTGCCAGCATCAAAAWGTCTGTGTCAAATCTCTCAGAAACTCTTCTTCCATGCCTCTAAAAGCTACAATCTTTTCTTCTTTAAAAACTGAAGTTCTTTTATATTTTATAAAGGTAGTGTAAATAAGTCCAAATATGTGGGTTTAACTGTGTTTGCCATATAGATATCCTGTTTGTTTAAATTTTGGGTTGCTAAGTATCGSAGATGTGCTGTTTATTTAAATTTTACATTGCTTAATATTGGATACYGTGGCTGAAATTGGATGACTTTTCAACAGGACTGTTTTAATATTTCATGCTATTTTTTTTTCAATTTGATTTCCTTTTCAGCAAAGAGACCAGGTAAACGAGGTGTTAAAGAGAAGCCGTGGAACTCAGAGCAGTGGAAGTTTCTGCTCTCAAATTTATCTTAACCTTGTTTTCAGCTTGCTGTGGACTGACTGGGTTATTTTATCCTACCTACACCGCTGACTTCTAAATGAACTGGGTGTGGGGGGGAGGAGGAAGGAAAGGGCAAGAGTTGTTTTTTTTTGTACTTGAGAGAATATCTATTTTCAGTCTTCCCTTGTCTTACTGTGTTTCAGGTATACAAATGCTCTCAGTCCAGCCAGACACCAAGCCGAAAGGTTGTGCTGGCTGCAACCGTAAGATTAAAGACCGATATCTTCTAAAGGCCCTGGACAAATATTGGCATGAGGACTGCCTGAAATGTGCCTGCTGTGACTGTCGCCTGGGGGAGGTGGGCTCCACCTTGTACACCAAAGCCAACCTGATCCTTTGTCGCAGAGACTATCTGAGGTAGGTCACGGCCTTCTTCCGTTCGCTGAGGAACCGGGCAGATCTGCTCAGCCCTTCCTGCAGAGCTGCTCCCACACAGGCAGGGCTGCAGGGCTGAGCATTTGTGGGGATGGGGAGACCAAACACTGAAATATGGAGATCCAATTGAAGTCTGAGTCAAAAAGCGCACACAGGCAGGTCGTGGAGGTGGTTGCCAGGTTTCTGATGCTGGTGTAGAAAGAGCGCTGTGCTGCTGGGGAGGTGGAGGTGTCCTGCTCCCCCTGCTCCTCCTGGCAGCACAGTGGTGGCCAGATGTGCCAGCCTGAAACCAGATGTGGCTTCCACCCAGCTTCAGGGCAGGGTTGGAGCCCCACAGGTGAGGAACGATTCACCCTTCTTCACTTCTGTTCTCTGAGTTTGCCAAGGGATTTCATTTGTGGCACTCAGGCTTTTATGAAGGTTGGCACTGGATAGAAGCTGGACCAGGGTGACCAGCTGACTTCCTCATTTTTAATAACCATGACTCTGAGCTCCAATTCACTCTGCTCTTTGTGCCAGTTGGTGGCCCAGGTGGGATGCTGGCTGACCTGTGGCCACTTGTTAGAGGCAGCAAATCAGCACCCATTTTCTATCTCCTTATTTGCTTGCAGACCCACATTGTCAAAAGTATTTAAGGAATAACTCGTGGCAAAGTACTGATGAGCAGCACCAGGGAAGTTTATATCTCCACATCATGTGTCAATAGGGCTGCTTTGCAGGATAAAGGTTTAACTGGGAAGTTTAGTCTCCCTGGGCTCTCAATAGTAAATAGAGAGAAAAGGCTCCTCTGGGGTGATTCCGAGCACCTATTTCCTACAGYAACACCTTTCCTCCATTCCCTGTGGAGGGGGTCTAATGAGACTAGCTGCTCCAGGCTAAGGTGAACTTCTGGGAATATTTCCCCTGCCCCTTTAGTGAAGCCTTTTACCTTTTAAAGGGACATCSAAGTCGCTAATACATTGGGGAAAAATTAAAATTCTTTTTTGAATGCATTAACTTCCAAGTTCCACTTAAGTCCAGGTATCAAATAGGAGGTTCCCACACACTGATCAGCTCCCAAGTTACACACCATGAGTGTGTTGGAACAGGAGTCAAGACTAAAGCCCTAACAGCTATTGGTTCTCTGGCTCCATGTAACCACCTCTAGGAAAAAAGAGTGGAACAAAACCCTCCACAAACGCACTGTGCATTTGTTGAGCTGGGGCTGAAAGGCAGATCAGGTTCTTCAGATGGGCTTAGACTACTTRATGGTAAAAGTGTTCTGCTACCTATTAAAGCTCTGAACTGAACCCAAGATAGAGTGCTGGGAATTTAGCAGAGAGGCTGCGTCTTAAACCCATTTTGGTCAAGCTGCCAAAGTAGTAGGTAACAAAACCTCACTTTTAAAAACTGTTGGAACAGAAGGGAATTGTTGCACATGAACTTAGGTCGCTTGTGGTCTTTRGGTGAGTGTGTGTAGAGAGGGTTTGAAAAAGGTTTTGGTGTGGGGGAGTAACATCCCAATTTTTAAAACCCATCCTAATAATCTTTATACAACAAATGCCTGCAGGAGTGAGAGAACTGCTATGGCTGTTTCATCTGAGTTCCAAATTTACTGGAGACTTTGAGCTCCCTGAATCTCCCAAGTGCTAGTGCAGCAGATCTAATGTTTTGAAATCAAATGTTTAAAATCAAAACCAGAAATGATGTGGTAGTAGATATGAGCAAAGCATTTCCCCAGCACAGATGCATTCACACACGCTCTTGCTGTCTGGTCTTTGAGGGTGTAACAGGGGTAAATATTTTGCTAACAGATTGTTAAAACTCATACTAAGTGATTCAGAGAAAGGAGATTTTTTGGGGKKKTTTTTTTGTCTGTCATGATCACATTCAAACTGGTGTTTCATCTCTTCATRCATAACACCTTTTACTTCTGCACGTGAAATCAACATACGTGAGAAAGCCTATAATTGGTTTTAAGACATTTCTGATTTTTGTCTCTGGATTTATTGAGTCYTAATGAAGCTATTTTGTTATGGTTTTTTTATTTTCTGAGTGATACTTGTGAGTGCATAGATTTAAACTTAGTATTTATTCTAAACTTCAAACTGATGCACTTAAGGTAATTGCAGATAGTCATTTGCCTCATTGCATCTTATCTACTTAGTTATGCAGTGAACCTATAAAAGTGATCTTTTTAGTGCTAATGTACAAACTAGTTAAATTTTCTCTAGCTTTGTAGTCAAATAAGCTTTCATATTTAGCAACCCACTTGATATGAATTTAAGGAACAAATTACATTGTGCTAATGATCACATTAGAGTTCGATTATGGTTTCAAACTATCTTCTTAGGGKTTTTTTTTTCTTTTTTAACCATAAAGGGAGTCTTCGCTGCATTAAAAAAACTGTTCTGCCTTCCTATTAATTTATGTGGTGCCCTCTAGAGGATATGTGGCTTGAACGATACTATAAAGAGTAAAATCACTTATTAACTTGTCTCTCAGYGTTCAGTATGCCTTTCAATAAGACAGGCATTCCACAGATGCTACAAGCAATCATGGAGCCAGTCTGGCTGCTTCGGCATTCGTGTTTAAGTTCATAAGTGGTGTGATTGTGTCTTTGCCTGTTTGCAAAAAATACTCCCAGTATCTTTCATTTAGAGAAGCCTGCCAAAAAATCTGCTCCCTCCCTGAGCCCTGATGCTCGCTCTYGTGCTGCAGTTGAGCCCTGAGGTCCCCACTTTGAGCTTCTTATAAATACTCCGTGTCTTCAGAACTTCAGAACTTGCTTTGCTTTAGCTGCCTCCTTTGGTAAAATTAGTTAATTATACTGCATTAAAACCTTTTTCCTCCAGACTGGGAGGGATTGAGGGAACGGAAGGAATCTTTAATGAAGCAAYGAGCTTGGAAGATGCTGCGGGTGTGAGAGGCTTTGCCCTGCAATCTGATTCATGTCAGGCGCTCCAGTGGATTGCGAGGTGGCGTGTGCGACACCGGGGCGGCCGCRGCAGGAACCAGCTCCGTTTTGTTAACGAGGATGGGAACTGACTTGAGTAAAGAAAGGGCTCAGCGTTGGAAATAACACACTCTGCGAAAATGATATGCAGAGTATAATTCCCCTGCAGGCCTCTTCTTCTGCTGATACACTCCTGGGTTRGAAAGTGAAGACTTAATTTAAGGAACTTAGGTTTACGCCAATATTTCAAGTCCATTTATAGGAAGTGAAATATGCAAGAACCCTTTCTTTTTTTTTTTCTCCCCTTCTTTTCCTCCAGAGCTGCATGGTGACATCTTAATGCATCACCCTATCCTGCTCTGTCCTCTCTTCTGACTGGCAGCGTGTCCATTTACAAGCACAATATTCCCTTTGAAATCTGTCATTACTGCCATTAATGACCAGTCATTATGTTAACAGCCCTTGGGCTGTTAACATGTCAAACTGGTTGTTAACTGGAATGTTATTACTTATTTAAACCACAGGTATGAGTTGTGTGAAATGTGCTTTGGTTGCACGTTCTGGGCCGCTTCTGCTCAAAACAATAGGGAAACAGCGGAGCCTTTGGGGTGCCAAGGGATTTGCTTTCTGTTCCATCTGCTCATTTGATTTCTGCATATTTGTGAGGTTCTCCTACCCCTGGGCAGCCTCCTAATTTCAGGTGCAATCCCTTCTCTTAGCCTTGCCTGCAAATGGGCAGCTGTGGATGTTTCCAGATGCRCGGTGACGCCTGCTGCACATTGGAGATTAATATCTGGCCCCTAGAAGTGTAAAATAAAAGACCGACAATTACATGTAACTCAGTTGTATTAAATAATGAGCTTCCTCGGATGCAGCAGAAATATGAAAGTACAGCTGTGCTAAGCTAGTTGCAATGTAGGTCAATCACCCTTTTCACTTAGGTTTTTAACTACGCAAACCCCGCTGAGCGACCAATGACTACAAAGTGCTGTTTCATTCCTATTTAATTTTGGCAGCATTTTWCTGAAGAGCAGGCATTCATGCAGCTAAATTATCTTTGCCGTTTCTGGTTTTAACTCCAGCTCCATGACACTAAATGTTGGAGTGCATATCTCTTAGTAAACACAAAGAATATGGTTTCTGATATATRTTTTTTTYYYCCCAAATCCATCTYTTAACATGGAAATTGAATTAGAACTTTTATTACTTTTTGCATAATTTCCCTAGCCAGGCAAGCAAGATCATAAGAAAAGGATTAACAAAACTAATATACTGGGGTGGAATTTTTTGCCCTTAAACACATGTGGAACCTTATTGAGAATAGGGAGGAGGATGACAGAAAGTCTATCCTCTCCCTCCACCTCGGTATTGATAATATTTGTAAATACACTACAGACTTTAAAAGTGCCACTGGACAGCTGTGAAAATGAGTAGATCAGCATTCTTGAGGAAAGGGGCAGAACATGTTGGGTTTTTTCCTCTTCTCCCCTTGTTGGTTCAAAGACCTGAGACAAACCAAGTCTCTAAAACTGGATATTGGAGAAGAACTCATAAACAATGAGACTTGACCACAGAAAGTAGTGTTCAACCACAAGCACTATGGAGATGCTGCCTCTCTAAAATATTTGGCTTCAGTGCAGACTGAATAGAGCAGAATTTAGGCAGCAGCTTTTTGCTGTGCAACTGCTCACACTCTAAAGGCAATTGTTATTTTAAAAAAATTATTGTGTAGTAGTGCTTAGAGAGACTTAAAGTGTCTTGTGGCCTGGTGCCAATTAGCAGACCCCATTCCTCTCTCATGCCACGGGCAGTRTTGCAAGCACCCAAGATATCAGCTTGCTTAAATGCATGTATAAATACTCTATGTGGATATTTTCATGGGCAGCGGGTTATAAATTGTTTTCAAAATGCCTCCTCAACATGTTTCTTGCCCAGCTTGATTAAATAARGGTAGACCTCTAAAGATTTAAGCACTCTGGGTTTTCAGGAATATTGAGGTATTTATGGAAGTGAGGCTTTAGAGCTCCACTTTCTTCACTGAAGCTTTTTAGAACTGAACCCTTATTTACACACTAATATCCTTGTTGCAATGCATTAAAGCATTCAAGGAACTTGTAGTTTGCAGTATAATGCCCTAAAAATATTTTTAAATACTTTAAAAAACAGTAGGTGTAGCAATTCATTTGTTCTAATTTTCTTGTGTGCAATGAATGTTCTTCTAAACTTACATAAATGGTATCATTTAGTGTGTCTTGGAAAGAAGAAAAAAAAAAAGAAGACAAGAATACTCCCTCTTCCACTAATTGCCAAAGGTTTAGAAAGCCWCCAAACACCTTAACAGTTCTTGAAAGGGATAAGGAGAGTGATGCACACACGCRCAGTTAATCCACCCAACTTGCAAAGAATAATGCTTTTGATTTAGTTACACTCYGGCTAGTTTAGCTTGTTCTTATTTTAGCTCATCTGTGATAGCTTTTAATAAGAAACATTCAATTAGGCTGTTAAAATTGGTGTTTAAGTCATGTTGAAATGCTGTGAAATGTGTGTGCTCAAGTTTGACGCTCTTCAGYAGTTCCATGTGTTTCCCCATATCTGCTGGTATTTTTTTTTTTTTATCCCTTCAGAGCTGCCAAATTTTTTTTAATAATTTTGTTATTTTCAGTGGCTCGAAACACACAGTTTAATTTTCAAGAATGTGAATCTTCCCTCTTATATGGCTTCTTGAAAACCAGACGCTTCTCTTGTGTTGTCAAAATACCTCATTAATCCCCTGGAAACGTTCAAAGAATTTCAGGAGACTTTTCAGATGAAAGTACCGTGCCTCTTAAAGCCTGTCCTACAGCTCTTCATTACAGCACTACAGTGCCGTGTATTTTGATGGAAAATTATTTTACTACAAAGGTTTTGCCAATACAGAGCAGCTCAGTAAAGCTTAATAAAAGCAGCGATTTTGGGGAAGCCGAAGTAATTCTGCAGTGCCAGAGGATGGGATAACGTTCCTGGTGAAAGGACAACAATTCTGTAGTTCTGCTTAGTATTTCCTGTAAACTCTTTTAAAAGGAATGAGAATTTCTTGTTTTCATCCTTGTTTTTTGCTTTTTTTTCTCATAAGTGACTTTGTGACCAGTATTCCTTATGAAATCTCTTTAAAATAATATCCATAATAAAGTTATTGGCTTCAGGAATAAATGTTGTCAACTACATAGTGACACAGGATTTGATATCCAAGGTTTGATTGGAAAATTTCTGAATTTTTTACCAGAAGTTTATGTGAAACAAAACATCTGTGCACAAAGTAGTAGAATTATATTTAGTTCTTAGAGCCTAACAGAGAGATGCCTTTAAAAAATCTGATTTCTGCTACATATCCGTTCCTTAAAAATTGCACATTTCTATTTCTTTTGTATTTTTTTGAAATTTTAATACATTTTGCACTGAAAACTGAAAAAAATCCCTCAAGCCTCTACCACGTAATTAAAAGAAAAGGTCTATTACTGAACTTTGTTACTTGCTATTTACCGAATTTTCCAAGTCTTCCAGAAAACATAYAGCATTCCTTCTGGATGTGAACATTTGAATAACATGTAAAAATCAAAATGGGTTAAGATTGTTACACACTTTTTTAGCGGTCCTGAATTTAGAAATTTGCTTTCTTTTTTAATTTCTCACTGAAATTAAGTAAATCTATGATGGATTTAGAAACCAAAATACTCCGTTTCCAAATGAAACTGGTCCTAACTATCACGATCCTTAAGGTATTTTGGGAATACCTTATTAAATGCATTATTTTATTTGATGGGTAATTTCCCAATAGATTCCTCAGTAGGCTAATAGATGCCCTTTGAATAAACCCAAGTAATAGTTATACATTTGGACGTTTTGGTCAAAATTTTGTGGAATTTTTGATGTTCCTCAAACACAAGTACCTGAAGCAATGAGAATACTTTCTCRAAAAGCTTTGCATGTTCTACACCTCCTTCCCTGTAATGTAATTCTGGTGCTGTTGCTCTCCATCYTCCTGAAGCTGCTTCTTGCCTATCCTGAATAAATTGGCCTTTCAACACTTGGGTCTCACTGCATCTCTTTGGGACATTTAAAAATGCCTGTGGAGRTCAGTAGATCCTTCATTTAACAGAGTAAAAAGGATGTCCAAGTTATCTCTAGAAACATGCATCTTTTTTAGCTGTATGTATGAATCTATCAAATTATATAAGCCTTTCAAATCATACATAAATCTCTGCATATCTGTTTGGTGGGGTTTATCCATGTAGAAATCACCAGGGGAATTCTGCATCCCACATTCTACAGGTGCTTGCAGGATGATCACGGTCTCACCTTCTCTAGACAAGTTAAGACTGAGTTTAAATGAATGCTGATAGTTGAGCATTTTGACAGCCCCGTGGCAATTCCCATGGACAGTTGCAGACTTAATTTAGATGTTAAGTTGTTAAATAATCCATAATTTAAAATGCTGTGATGGAGTGCCAGTGTAAGGAATCTGTGGTCCAGTCCCTCTCCACACCTGGCATCAGAGCTGTGGCTACCAGCAGCTGGAGAGTATTTGGCACCTATTTTTCAAAGAGCACAATGATCCCAATTATTAATTGCAAGATATCTTCCTTTGGGATTAGAGTGAACCCTGCTGATCTATTTCATAGCAAAACACAGCACAGAGAAACTTTCCACAAGCAGAAAATCACCAATTTTATAAAGAGCAGAGTGTCTCTGGAATGATGTTCCTTGGGACATTCCCCTGCAGGTCTTGAGTGGTGTTTTGTAATAGAGGAATTTAAACTTTTCCTCTTTTCATTTGCTAAAATGACAATATCTCATGTTGGCACATAGCAGATGAAAGTGGTAATTGCACAACATGCAAAGATAAAATATTTTGGGGATGGGAGGTTAAAGCAGAGAACATTGTGGATTTTATTGTATCTTTTTTAGAATTTCGAAGTGGGGTGGTGAGAGTGAGAATGTCAAATTGTACATTTGAATATGCTGTAATTGATGTATTGGCCTAATTAAGGAAACACTATCCTACACCAGGTAGCAAATGAACCTTTGCCCTTGCATTGCTGCTATCACACCTTCATTTTTAACTAAGCTCAGACTTAATATACAGAAATAATCACATCTCTCTTGATATTCTTATATATATTTTGATATAATGTTCAAAAGGCTTGAGAACCCAACATGATTTTTGTTTATAAGTATCCAAGCTGTAAATATCAGTCTGCTCAGTCTCAGGTTTTGGTTTAGTGAGTAGTGTTTGTTATACTGTAACCCTGCACTGAACAGCATTGTTGATCTACTGTGGGATAAAATAAATGTCATTTTGTTCTCTTTTATAATATTATTTCTTTACAGATGCTTTAAAGAGAAAGATATATTAAAGTTGACATAAATAATTTTAATAATCACCCACTTATGTAAATATGTTCACTCTAAGAAACAGATTTTATTGTTCTTTAGCAAATTCTTATATAGTTCAAGTATTCTTATATAGTTCGAGTAACAATCACTGAACTTGGCTTTATCTTTTAGATGRATTTTAAGGTAGGGATAGCTCAAATGAATTACAGGCTGCAGATTGGGGACAGAAATTGCCATCTTTGTGAATTATTTTCTTACCTTTTGGTTGTTTCTAAATAAATCTTGGGGTTTGTTCTGAAGTCAGGACTGAGCTCAGTCCAGAGCTGCTACTCTTTCTCAAAGTTTATATTAAAAATCAAGACTTTAAGACAATAGGAAACTTAAAAGCTCATTTTCCCATGAAGAACAGACTTCATTTCTCCCTTTCTAATTTGTGTTAAAGAAATTTTACATGGAATTCAGAATTGTCTAGGGTCTGATATTTGGATTTACTAAAAAACCTTTCCAAGTAAGTCTTTATAAGCCTAATGTATAYGTAAAGTGTTAAGGAGGAGGAGGGCAATTGCAATAACAAGCTGCTCTGCACTAGTTTTTGCTGGCTTCCTTACTTAATCTGTAATCTGATACATTTAAGAATGCCCTGTGCCCAAATAACATTAAATCTAATCCTACAAACGTGCACTACATGCTTGACTYGGTGTAGTCTGAATAATCCTGTTGAAAGGTACAGGGCCTATTAATATAGAAACATGCCTTAGTTGAGCCAAATATTTAAAATTAGAGTGGCTCTGCCTGCAAACCCATCTTGAATTGCTGTTTTCTTGGTTTTTTGTGTGCTGTTGACAAACCTCCCTGGCCCCCTGGTCCAGGAAAAGCTCAAACCCAGGGTTCTCATCCTGGCCAGGCACTTTGTTGCTGTGTCTGGGATGTCAATCAAAGCTTTGACACTTGTGACAACCTTGCCCTGTTTGTCTCTGACAGGARGGATGGTTATTTGTATGCTAATCCTACCTACCCCTGCCCCAAATCAAACTGCTGGGSAATGATTTAATGGTCCAGGTCTAGGCTTGGCTCTGCTCTCCACAGTTTTCCTGGGAAACAGCAGCAGGAGGTGGGACAAGACTTCACCAAAAGAGCCCTGAGGTTTTGTGTTGGTGCTTGTGGACCTTGGGTTCTCGATTCACTTTCTTTTCATGCTCCAAAATTGCACTAATGAACATGTGTTGTGTACTTAGCAGCTTTAGGCTTCGAGAAGAAAATGCTCATTTTTATTAAGATACTGCATTCATGCTTTTTAATGCACCATATAGTAATAAAAMAGTATTAAAATCCAGTGTGACATTGAATACTTATAACAGGGMCACTAAAAAGTAAATTAAAACGCATTCTTTCTGCTCAGAACTTCCCTTACTAAACCAATCTCAAAACCTAGAGGAAATGCTGCACACACTGCAGCAAATGTGCTGGTTTTAATGAGCCTGGCTGCACTGTGRAGTTAGCCAAGAGCACTTCCCCCAGCACCTCCTCACCTAATTCAGTCATAATGCGGAGTGAATTGCTGGGAAGGGAGTCAGAGAGCACAACAAAGAGCACTGGGCTGCTCCAGGAGCRCACATCCAAGGATGGGTGTCTTCTGTGCTCTCCTGAGGCTTCTCATGATGACCCCTGATGGGTCCCAGGCAGGGTCCCAATTACTCCAGGTGCAGCACAGCTCCAGCTTTTTCCTGCACTTGCTGTAACAGCTTCTTTCTTTATTCTCCCTRCCCCTCGTGGGTTTCTCACCTGATGATTACAGGTGAAACAGGCAAGTGTGTTTTTGTGAGAGCACCCCTGAAATAGGGGTGGCTATTGCCATTAGGGTGGCACCCAGTGCAAGTTATTCAACAATTTGGCCATGGGATATTTCAAAGGTGAGCACAAGCAGCACAGCCTCTCCCTGCTGTGGTGAACAGGAACTTGCTTTCATCCACTTCTTTTCCCTCCTTGTGCAATAACCTCCTCTGCTACAAGACCCCTGAGGTTTGCCCTGAGTAAAAGCYGGTGTGTATTTGCAAAATTTACTGTAATTTGCCAGATTATCAGTCTTGATAACTGTGTACTGTGTCTGAGCAAATAACTCTGGAACTAACTATCCTGAGTAATCTTGTCATTAATCATGTATAATCTCACYGTGGTGGCAGATAAACAGCTGTCTTCATGACCTGTTGAAAAAGTAATTTTTTATCTGTTTTATGTATGTGCTTGTATAAATATGTGTGCAAGGTTATTGTAGCWGACATACAACCACTTTATAATTCTGTCTGGTTTAACCACCATAAATCCTTTCCTTCTCAGACCCAGCTCTTTCTCCTCATCCTTCTGGTTTTAAGGTGTGCTTTTTGAAAAAGTTAGTTCTTGCCACGAACTCCCACGTGCCTCCTGTTTGGCTTCTTTGCTTGTTTGTGCAGTACCATCAATATTATATAACAAGTGTATTGTTGCTTTTAACAGAGTATCAAAAAACTGGTATAGAGGACAAGTATTTATTATCCACTCCCCCTCTTCCCCCTCCCTAGAAAAAAAAGGGAAGAAAAAAAATTGGAATGAGAAGGAAACAGATTTAGAAAATGATTGCAAGCACGTTAAGTTTCCCAGAAAAAAATCTTGCCTGAGTGGAAAGATGTGATTTTTGTCACTGTAAGCCTGGAAACCACTATCCCTGCAAGGCACTCAAGAACCAACCCTCTCACCCCCAAATTTTGAGAAATTGTTTTATCCATGCTTTTGAGTCCTGGTTCTTCAGCTCCTTAAGCTCTATCTGACCTCTGGGGAAACCAAATCTAGCCTAGACCTGCTGTGTCCCTTCTTCCTTCTGCTGTGTACRAGGGGGAGGACTAGGTATGGCTCTGGTGTTCATATGAAGAAGCAAGAGGAGTGAAAGGGTTAACAGCTGAGCCCCCTTTGCCTGCTTTCCCCAAAATTTCAGGATGCTGAAAGATGACAGATACATCATGCTGCTGCAGGTGACCGTCCYTCCTCATCACCGGAATTTGGGAAGAAAAATTATTAAATTGCAAATTTAAGGAAACTTGTCAAGAGAAGACAACGTCAGTTGTCTTTAGATGGGACCCCTGCTTCCTGCTCCTAAAACTAAATGCAGCCACCAAGACATCTGCATCTGGACAGATCACTCTTCCGTAGATTTGTAGTCTTGCTGTCAGTTTTCCATCCTCCCTCTGCTCAAAACGAGCACCAGCAAACTGGGCAACTCCCCACTTTTTAGTGATTGGGGAAGAGTGACAGTTTGTGTGCTCCGAACTGAGTGGTTTTGCTGCAAGATTAATTCTGGAGACCTTCTGTCATTTTGGATGTGGAGGAAGGGATGAGGGGGGCTCCGTGTGTGTGTGTGTGTGGGAACAGAGGCTGTCCTCAGCAGGCAGGAGTTTTGGTAAGGTAGAAATCCCTGTTGAGAGCAATCCAACATTCCTCTGTGCTCTTCATTGCTGCTGCCACAGCTTCTGCCTCCCCCCAAAAGAAAAAAAAACCCACACAATTCAAAATCCAAAAGAAAAAGTTCCCATTCCATTTTATATCCCACGTGCAGCAAGTCAAAAAATGGCTAAATTATGGCAGCAGATTTAAAATGTCACCACCACCAAAGGACAGGCTTGGAAAAAAAGTTCCAGTCAAGGGGTAAGAAGGAATAAAGGCCTGAATTCAAATCATGTTGCTGTATTTGTCCCAACATAAATGATGT
Organism: Alauda arvensis; assembly: GCA_902810485.1. NCBI lineage: Eukaryota > Metazoa > Chordata > Aves > Passeriformes > Alaudidae > Alauda > Alauda arvensis. The sequence continues at coordinate 361,854 of CADDXX010000424.1, read as the reverse complement.
CTGGGCACACACATGATATTTATATCTAATGTTTCTCCTCGTGGTCCTAACTGCATTGAGCATGCTGTTGTTGCTTCCTTAATGCAATCTSCAAAGGTCAATCAAGTTACAGAGTCAGGCTGATGGGATTAGATATTACTTTAAAAAATGACTGAAAACCTGTGTTTGGAGAAAGGCCCGAGTCCAATATAATTCTGTCTGGTTTGCTCCAGGTCACTGKATCTTTTCCTGGAAACCCTGTGTAAACTGAACCCATCTACTTTAGCTCCAAGAGCGCTTTCTCATTCTCTGGTGAGAGTTGAGGTATCTGCATGTTCTTGGCGAGAGATGAGGGAGTCTTCTGGGCACAGGACAAAAATAAAATGACACGTTCAAGTGCTTTTTTTTTAATGCTCCAGGGAGATTTTACTATCTGAATTGTGTGCAGTGAGCAGGGATTTTTCATTTCATACATCATTCACGACTTGCTGCAGTGATTCCAAAAAGTCCCACAAGCCGAGTCGCTGCTTGCACCAAAGCACAGAATCTCCAATGGATGTTAGGGGTTTTTTTTTTAGGCTTCACCCAAAATTTGTGGTGGGGAGGTACAAGAAAAGGAGTTGTGTCTGAGGATGGTAAAGGATACACTAATGATTATGGTAAAATCCAGCCTGCTTTTAGCTTCCCCTCCTTGYTTGTTCTCTCACTGCTATGAGCTTGATGCACAAGGGAGGTGAGCGGTTCCCCAGCTCTGTCTTTGGTCTGCACATGAAAGTCTCGTGGTAGCACCAGCCAAGGACTTTGTTTTACATTAGGCTGTTGCACTGAYACAGAGCTGTGAGCAGCATGTGAAATTTGTCACTCTTTTTACCCACCCCCCCCACATGCATTTATTTAGGAGCAGTCAACACCTTTTCCAACACTGCAAAGTGTCTGGGATGAAGTGCTAAAGGTGGGACGATTTAAATCCAGGTTTATGAGCATTTCTCATTTGCTTCAGGAGCTTTGTAGCAAATGCATGAATATTTAATTGCTTAAGTAACAAGCAGGTGGGGGCAAACCAATGTCACCTATGAATGCTGCAGTCAGATTGGCCTTCTGTGTCTGTCGGTGGAGCTGGAGTGAATGGATACACAAGGCTCTGGGCAGATGGGTGAGCATCTTGTTCCACAGCAATTACGGCTCGTGTGCCCACCGTGGGCTCCCTGGCTTCTTCTGCAGTCTCAAGAAATCAAGCAACCTAATTACCTGGCAGTCCTTATAGATCAGCTGTGTTAAAGACACAGTTGTCACTGACRMTGCCTCAACATTGTATTCTTTACAAATGAAGGAGBGGAAATGGGTCAAATAATTACTTTTTTTTTTTTTTTAATTTCTTTTGTGCAATGAGCAGTGCAGCTGAAACCTCTTCCCCCTCCATGCTGTGAGAAACTGGGAGAGGTGAGGCTGCAGATCAGACACACAATGGCTGGATGGGCAAAGCAGTGAAGGCTCTGGGCATCAACATTGGCTGATGTGGCAACACATAAGATTCTCTCTCAGCCTCCCTGGTACTTTTTTGGTTTTTTTTCTGGTGGCCTCTTTTTTTGTTTTTTTTTTTACTGGTAGCCCAGCACCATTCTGCTCCATGTCCTTTCCCTGYATTTCCAGCCTAGGCTTTCCAGTTTTACAGCTTCTCTCTGTCAGGGTGAGGGAGGTGCTGGTGGGAACCTCCTCAGATAGGTCCTACCAGAGCCCAAACACACTAATTAAGAAAGAGTTAAATGTGTGGAGGAGCACAGGCAGTTCAGGTAGCTCTGCTTTGCATAACGGGGACCTGTGGGCACTCAGAGAAAGGCAGGAGCCCATGGCTCTGCAGAAAGACACTGGAGAATCTTGAGCTTGGACTGTGAGGAGACAAAAACCTGGGAGTTTTATTCTGTTAGGGGTCCCAGCTCAAACTGTTTCTGTGTTACTGAGCCATGGATAAATTGCTTCATGCAATTCCAGACATCCAAGACTCTGCTATGGGGAACCTGCTCTGGCTGTGTGAGTGTGGGGTKTGTGGGGAACCACGTGGGAACCTGGCCCTGTCAGGTCACTGGGGCTGCCCCAAATGGGCTTTGGGTCCAGCTCAGGAGTGTGACTGCCAGAGTGGCTCTTGGATGGTAGGACAGGGAAGTTTCCTTAACAGAAACCCAGGAATTTTGCACCCAGTGCCAAAATTTCAACCTAAGATTCTTGGAGTTATTTTTGTGCACTTACAGACCTGCACTGCCAAAGGAASTCAGCATAATGTTGACAAGTCTATCCAGAACATCTGCTGTGAAGCATCCTTTGGTTCTGCCAAAGCAGARTTTGTCAGAAGGGCCCTTGGACAGGAGTTTATGGTTGTGTTTCCCCATTCTTACAGCAATTCCCCCTCAGTTGGATGCAGGGCCTGCAGAGTCCATTTATCCTGTTCCAACCCCTTCATCTGGCACTCARCACCTACAGGAGGGCAGGAATCTGAAAACAGGCTTTGTTATGACAGAGATCTCCAGATCTTGTAGCAGATGTTGCTGGTGAGAAGCAATTTTGTTCCAGCCAAACCTTCTTCAGCTCGGCTGAGAAGATGCGCAGAGAATCTCATAAGGCTACAGGCTTTGGCAAGGAAACTCAGCACTTACCAATGCCAGCTACTCTCTATATTTCTTTTTGAAGGCTATGTAGAGCAAATGATCTCTTCTCTGTCTCTGTGAAACAGCTGTAAATTTCTCTTCCTTTAACCAYCCCCCCACCCATTAAACAGCCCTGACAACAGCCAACAGTTATCAGATGCAAAATGAACTRTGTGCCTGGGATAAAGAGTTGTGTATCTGCCTCTCCTTGATCGATCCACTGGACGTTTTGTATGCCAGCACTTTAATTTAAAATATTCTGAGGGAGAAGAAATCCCTGGTAATTTCCATAACAGCCTTTTAAAGAGTCTTGTCATCTCTTAAAAATACATTTTCTTCCCCTTTTCCCTCTCTCCCCTCCAGCTCCACACGCTGTTTGTTTTAACCTTATCCTCTGTATACAGGCTGCTGCTTCAGCTTGTGCTGCAGACCTCTCTGCTTTGGGCCCAGAAGATCTYACCAAGATGTTTTTAGCTTACTTTAAATCAGTGCTGGTGATAATCTCTTTCCAATAATTCCCTGGCACTRAAAACCCCTGATTTTGAGGGAGGAAGTTCTGCCATACATTTGAACCTGGGASTGCAGGATTTCTGCCCAAGGTGTCTTAGAGTTGAGAGAACATCCTGTTCTGTTTATTAAAACAGAGAGAGCTGAAAGCTTGGGAGTGATTTGCCTACAACAGAGAATGGTTTTGTGGTGGAGTGAATTTGCCCAGACTCTCTCACAAATTAAATCAATCCTGCTTGTTTTCTTTTTCTGACCGTGATGATTCCACCTCCAAAGGGAGGGGAAAAGTCATATTTCTTGTAAGGATCAATTAACAAGTGAATAATGCATTGGTTTTTCATCTGGGTAATTCTGTATACTTTGATGGATTTTATTCTCCTGAATAATTCTCTGCACATGGCCCTTTYATGGTGCTTGCAGTTTGGGGTGCTGCAGGAAAGTCATGTTTGAGTTCAGCAAAGCTGATGAGGCTYCTCAAAGTGCTCCACAGCCCTGCTGGTTTTTTGGAGTCAGAGGAGAATTGTGCCAGTGTTGAGATGTTTATAAATCCACTCCCAGCCTGCCTGATGCACAAAAAGAGGCGTTGACCCTGCTTCAGATGGCTCACGTAAGGTCGTGTACAACCACCTAAAGTGTGACAAAGATGCCAGAGAAAAGATTMTCAGGGGTGGTCCCTTGTACCTAAAGGGCACTTCATGTGCCTGAGTGCTGGAAAACTTGCCTYCCCAAGTCACTGGGAGTACAGCAATCTGATTAACTCTTGAGCTGCAGCCCCTGCATAAATTCTCTGTGAATTTTGGAGCTGCTGCTATCGCRGCCCTTGTTCTGTAAAATCACAGGGTTGGGTGCACTTCCCACAGAAAAATTGCCATTTTTCCTCTCCTCTTGCCAGGATGCTCTTGAGTGCAAAACGTCTTTATTTCATGAAATTCTACTCCTTACTTGTTTTGGGGAAAGGGGGCCTGTTTTGARGGGGGAAAAAAAAAGAAAATTKATTACAATACTGTTAGTTAGAGCAGCTCAGTGAAAGGTTTGTTATTTTGTTTTCTCTATTAAAATATCCCTTAATCCACCTTGCTGGGTCTCCACTGCTCTTGTAATATTCAATCAAGCCCTTGTTTTGTGAGAAATGTGACAATGCATTGTTGGCACTTTACAAACCTACAGCCCTCGGCAATAGATAATGAGAGGCAGGGTTTGTGGTTGTTTTTTTTTTTTTCTCCTGTGCAGGACACAATGAAATTTTAGACAGATGAATGCTAAGAGAACCCTATGTACCAAAGGCAATGTTTACTGCATGTAATACATATCATTGTTTGTCTCCTGTAGTGAAAAATACTTGTGTCACGCTGTTAAAATGTACTCCTGACAGAACAGAGCTTGCTATTATAGGGTCCATTGCTTAAAAAAATGATATACTGACAGAAATACAATTTAAGAAAATTTAACACCAAGGGTAGTCGACCATGTAGGCTACTATTAAGGGGCCAAAATTCAAGGCCATGGTTTTATTAAAAAAAAAAAGAGGGATAGTTTATTTGCTAGTAGTAGGTAAAGTTTAAAAAGAAAAAGCCATAGAAGGAAGAAAAAAATCAGCTTGCATTCACTTGGTCTCCAGTGTGTAAAAAATTAATAAAAGCAACAGTTCAATAAGATTTTATTGCAGAAATGTTTAAGTGAAACAGTTTAAGGAATGCTTCAGGTTTTTAAACAGTTCTGCTGCAGAGCAGTGTGGCACCACAGTGCATAACCAATTGTTGCTTTTGGATGCAAGGCACACCCAGCACTTTTCATAAAATGAATAGTGAGTTCCTGGTTAATTTGAATCAGTTTGTGCATTCCTCCCTATTTGGTTTTAGAAGCACAGTGAGATGAGCAGTTCACTGTGAGCAAATGCTGGGTTATGGCAAACCTCACACAGTTAAATCATCAGATGCTGGCTTTACCTTAGTAGTGGTCAACTTGYTGGCAACTAATTTGGATCTGGAATTTATTTGCCCCTTCCCAGTTCTTCACTGCAAATTTCTGACTGCTGGTTTGTGATGTGTAGCAGTCTGTGGGGTACCAACGAGCCATTTGGGTTTTATCTGCCTTCTGCAATTGTTAGGCAAAAATCACAACCTGGTGAAGAAGTTTTAACTTCTCAAACACTAGCTGAACACTTGTGCAGGAGATGAACAGGGTTATGTCTGTATCTGATAGGTCCAGCAAAGTGTAAAATGAGAGTGTCTGAACCCTCAGAGCTCGGAAGCTCCCCAAAAGGATTGATTTTGAGTTATGCATGGTGATGTTGGAGTGCATGGATGCTGCAGGAAAGGCAGGGGATACCCTCCAGGGTGTCTATCCCAACCATACAAATGTGCTTGGAATGAGTTTGGGCTCAGAGCTCTCAGATTTAGCAGGCAGCACACTCTGGGGCAAGCTCCCTATTTGGAGATTTTTTGGGAAATTACCTCTTGTTTTCACACCTGCAATAAGAGATGGGGTTTGGGGGGAAAGGGGGGTTGCTCTTTTTTTTTTTTTCCCCACGGAATATCACACTATTTTTGTGTTCATTAACACAGAATCYTCCCCAGACATGAAAGGAATTGAAAGGTTTAAGTGAAAGAGCAAYAGAATATGCATATTARGTCATTTTTTACAGGTGAGCATTTATTCAGATGCTTCTTATTTTAAATGGAAAAGCACATGGAAAATTCTCTTATATCATCCAGGAACAAACTTCATTTTTCATTAMTTATGTTTGGTCATCAGGCACAAGAAAGTCACAAAAAATAAATGAGCATAACAATGCAGGACAGGGTTTTTCCCTCCATCAATATAATAAGAGGTTTAAATTTTTTTGCTGTTGTTCCTCCCTTATTCCCTTTCCCCCTAGTGACAGCCTTACTTCGGCCACTAAAAGAACATTTTACCATGCTGATGGTAAGATTAATATATTCAACCCTGTACAAAAAACAAACAAACCCCCTAGAAACAATTCTCTAATAATACAGTTATATTCCTGAAGATTGCCAACAATATAACACAATTTATATGAATTAATTSTTAACCCTTCTGCCACGAAAATATTGCAAGGCTGTATGTGCCTTTTAAAGCACATCTAGAAGCTGTCCTCTAAAGAGTTCTGAATTTCTGACCTCTGAGCCTGGAGGTGGTTCTGCGTATCAAATTGTATTAAGTGATGTCATCACTCGTATTTTTGTGGTATCAGGGCCTAAATAGTTGTTAAACCTTCAAGTTAATAGATTATTGTTGAAGAAAAATATTTATTTTACACATGATTGCAACGGAGTTTGAAAGAGGTGGTGCCAAATTTAAGTTCTACTGCATGCTCTGAAGAAATGTTTCTGTTGCAAATGATTTGTTTATTACAAACATAGGTCTGAAATCCATTTTCTTTTGCTATTCATACTTTTTTCTCTTTGTTTGCTTTTTACATTTCTCAGAGATTAGGGCAATAAAAGGCAGCAAAGCCAATTTTGATTTTGTAGTCAATTTTACTTGTAGGTTCTGAATTCTGCAATGTGTGGGTGTTCCAGTCTGCATTAAAATTACTCAGTATTTCAATATAATTTTTAACTGTAGGTTTTGGTTTTTGGTTTTTTTTTAATTCTGTTTCACACACTGTGCAAACAGAATTTTTGTATTTAAAAAAAAAAACAAACCACTTTTATTTCAAATACATACACACATTTTTTTGCTGAATAATTCCTTTATGGAGAGCTTCCTTTTATAGAAGTGACCACTGCAGGTGAAATAGTAGTTCAAGTATAAACACAARATACCAGTGTTTTTGGATAAAACCTGAAAGAAAGAGCAATTAACCTTTCCAGCAGTCTCACATCTGGCCAGCTGTTTGAACCACTCCMCCATGGGGAAAGGTCACCAGTGAGTGYTGGGAAAMAAMCCCAAAAAATACTRAGTGGGGGGAAAGAAGATTATAAAYKGAYTCAGTKTGGAATTGGGCATGCAGGTGAACAAATATTCCAGACATATTTCAATATCTTTAATTCCTAGAGGCCAAGAAGTTGCTGGGTTGGTAGAACCCCACCATRTAAAACAGCTGTAGAAACCCCTTTGCAATTTATGTGTGATTAAACTGTTAGTGGACAGTCCTTACCACCCCCATCAGAACAATTCCTTATTTTCCATCATTTTCTTATGCTTTCCTTAGTTTTGCTGACTTCACCTTTGTGTTTGTCTGGTGCCTTGATTTCAGACTGCAGTTCCAAATTGGTTTCAGCAGCAATGGTGCTGTTGCTGAGACCTGTGTGGGGCCCTCGTGGTGCCAGGGACAGAGGAAGGGATGATTGCACCTGAARTAGTGCAGGAATTGCCAAAAGCTGCACAGCTGCTTCTGTCTGAAGATTTTGCCATGCCAGAAAAGTCAC
>CADDXX010000424.1:342865-354079 GCA_902810485.1 Alauda arvensis | reverse complement strand
AAAAAAAAAAAAGAGAGAAAGAGGATAATGACTATTGCCCATTTGGTGCCAGTCCTGTAAATCAAATACAAGTGGACCTACCAAGCACAATAAGAGTATTTGCTTGTTTAAAAATTTACACAACTTTTTGCAGAAAAGCTTTATGATGTAGTGATAGGATACAGCAACACAARGCTTCTCCCCTCACAAACCAGGCAGCTCTTGCTGTGAACCTGTTTTATACACCAGCCAGGACCTGTGTGGAGGTGCTGTTGCTGARGGTGCTGTGTGTTTTTCCATCAGTGGCTCATCAGGAAATGCTTCCCTGGAGCCCCTTCAGTGCAGGAGTTCTGTACAGGGCTCGTGGTTATGGAAGGAAGGGACCACAGAGTGACTTGTGCCTGCTTGTTTGGCGCTGGAAGTGAGGAATTGAAAGTTGATTCCACTGCCCTACCTGCTGGAAGATGGCTTTCCTCCTCTTCCTAAGCCTGCCTAAAAGAATCAGTTCAGGGGTAGGTGTTGGGCACAAGTTTTGCCTAATTTGGCTGCTCTCACTGAAACTGAAAAGTGCTGCAGGAGCTGGGGGAGCAGGGAAATAAATCACCCTAGGRAAAAAAAAACTGTTTGGGATTTTTTTTTCCTGCTTTTCAGCTGTTAGATCAGCTTCAATTAGATCAATAAGTTCAACAATCATGGATTTGATCTGTGATTCTCCTTCCTGCTTTTGTTTTTCATGGTAGATGATGAATTTGACAGAAAACTCAGAAATGTTGCTGCTCCTTTTCTGCACACAAGTAATTGATTAAAWGTGAGGTCACTAAATTTTCAACTGAATTCTTTTCAATGCAGAATTTTGTCATATGTTTTTTGTCTAATTGAGATGGTCTGGTAGTGGTGCCTATAGTTTTCCATGTRTGGCCTCAGTTATTGGTAGAAAAAAGCCATCGTTCCAAGGATGGTGTGCAATATTTAATTTCAGCTGCTGTCTGTGCCAGGAAGCATTTTAGTAGAGCTGTTTGCAAATATTCAGTGATTATAAACCAGCCATTTACACCGTTGAAACAAACACAGGTGCAAATGTGAATTTCTGTCCTTTACTTTCTGAAGTGTTCMCTGATTCTGGAATTTCAGGTCTGCTCAGAGAGGCTGTGATTATGTTAAAAAAAAAAAAAAATTCTGTTTGATGGCACAAAAAACCCTTTTTGTTGGAAAAGAGTATGGAATCCAAATAAGCTGAAAAGAAGCATTTGTTTTGGAAATAAATAGAAAATATGGAAGAGTATGGAATTATAGAGCAATGATGCAGGGGAAATGGCTCTAACTGCAATATGCTGCACATTATTACTCCAGACTATGGGTTTTTTTCCTTTCTACATTTTATAATCTATGAATTGAGATATCCTGGATAATTAAAATACCCTTTAATTAGTTTTAAGAGTAAGGGAATTTAATAGGCCTGTGGGAACACTCTAAATAAAAATAAAAATGCTAAGCAAAGCCTACTAGTTAACAAGCAGGCATTTTCATTAGGATAAAACACTTCTCCCTGGTATCAGACATTTGTTCCATTTGCAGATAAGTTTGGGGGTGTTTTTGCAGACAGACTCTTACAGTGTGGTAACACATGGTCCAATCCAGGAGATTGGTGTGGATATGATTCATCCCTCCTAAGTCTGCAATCTTTTCTTTATRGAACTAAGGAATATTCAACACTATGAAAACCTGCCCTTCCAGAAATATTGGCATTCAATATTGGCAAAATACTCCTAATTGGATTATACTGTATCAGTACAATGAAACCATCTAGGATGAGTGGAAAACTCGTATTTGCACAAACACAGTTTGCAAAGCATTACTCTTTTTTTTAGCAGGGTTTTTGTCAGCTCAGTCAGAAATAACACCTCCTACCCCTATGGGTTTGCTAACAGGTACACRAGGAACACATGGCAGAATTTGTGGCCATTACCTGTATGAATAACCCATCAATAATTTCGGGTCAATTTAATACTTGCAGATGAASAGTGGGGAAATCCCTTCATAGGAGACTTTTGGGAAGAGTTTGAGGAAAAAGCTCCCTTTTGCTCGTGTGGGGCAGCAGGTGACAAAATGCAGGCTGCATTAAGCTGTGCTTTGTGAGGGAAATGCTGGGTCTAGCAGGGCAGGCCGGGCTTATGTGGGTTAGTGCCACAGTGCTGCTTTGCAAGGCTCACCCTCTGTCCTGCCACACAGAGCTGGCCTTGGGTGTGCTCCATATCTGATGTGTAACTGATTGTTCTGAAACGTTTCCCTGCCCTCTGATTAATACTTCTCCAGCTTCAATTAAAATGTAGCATGAAGGGCTTTGGCCTTATTATTTCCCCCTCTACATGCATGTCTGTAAAGAGGATAATTTTCTTTCTTTTTTTTTTTTTTTAATTAAAATCATCTCAAGTTGCCCTCTTATGCTAAAATGAACCACATCAAAATGAAGAGCTGGAGGGTAGATTTCCAAAGAATTTGGACATGAGAAACCTCTGAGAATTTTGTCTGTTTCTCAAAATCCCGAGTTACGCCCCAAAACTCTTGATGTCAACTTATAGGGCAATTTTTTATTCAAGAAATTTGGAAAAACTGTGCAGTGCAGGGCTGAGAAGTGCTGCAGCTCGAACCTTGTCTAGTTGATTGTGTGTACTGCCTGAGGTACCAGTACAGTGGGTCCAGTTGTACAGCCAATTAAAACAGCAAATTATGAACAGGAATATCCCTTACAATCATTCTCACAGCACTAATAAATAAGATTTTGATGGGCTCCTTTCTAAAGGKGCCTGTCCTAATCCCCTCCTTTACAGCTCTTACAACCAGTAGCTGGTTATGGAAAGGGAAATATTACCCCATTGCTTCATCTATCATCATTCATCATCCTTAATACTGGCTTCAAACTCACCTCTTAAGCTACCAAGAATCATAGAATCATAGATTAATTCAGGTTGGAAGGCATCTTAAAGATCACATAATTCCAATTCCCCTAAAAAAACTTCCCACCTAACTTCACAGGTGATAGGAAAGGCAGAGTGGACCATGTATCAACAAAACATGTCCTAAATAGGTTATGGTGACCATGCCAAATACATCTTAAAATCCTCAGAAAAGTTGGTGACTATCAGACTGGAAGTATTGGACTCCCCACACTGCAATTTAGAAAAACTTTTATTCCTGAAATGTAACCAGAGCTGGAAGGAAAATGCACTCCAGTGGAAGATGAGGCTTGAAAGCTGGGTGGAATGGTGAATTGGGTCAGGGTCTGCACAACAGTATAATGTAAGTGAGAGTGAGTAAATATGCACAGGGAYGGATGTGGCTGAAACAAAAAAGCCTGAATAGTAGAGAAAGGTAACAATAAAAGAAATAGCAATAAAAATAAGGGAAGATTAATAGAATGAGGTAGAAACAGACAAAGACAAAGGACTGAACAGTTCTAGGGAGGAATAAGTAAAAGATCTGCTTTTATTTAAAAAATTCAAGTTAGTATTTCATCTAATGGCTTATGTTTTGCTGGCAGGAACAGGATGGAAAAGACTGAGTTGGGCAATTCTGTTATCTTCACTATTTCTTGTTTCTTAGTGGATGTATTTTGGAGCTTGAGGTTTACAGTACTGGAGCAGGGATACTGAAAATGTTATCCTCTGCTTAACTGTGCCTCAGTCAGGTCATCAGCAATGGCTTGGAGCAGTAGTAGCTCCTTTTTGGTTAGACACCATCTAAAATCTTCTCTACGCTGACAGAAAGGCCTCCAAAAGGTGCAGGAAAATAGAAAATTCTCCTTCAGTGCTGCTGGACTTCTCTCCCTTTAAGGTTATGCATGGGAATGTGTCTGTGGAATATTTTTCAGATGCTTTATGGAGCAACAGCGGCTGGCGCAGGTGGCAGGACATACCTGRCTGGGCTTTGCTGCACCTGTGGCAGGGTGTATTTCCCCAGGGAGGGGGAGATACGGTCACAAACTCAGGGTTGAGCTCAAGTTTGGAAGAAAGGCATGAAAATGTCCAGAGCCATCCACGTCTCTCCTCCCAAAGATTGCTCACTYGCGTRTATTTGAGCAGCACTTYCATTTTTAAGAACAACCTTCCCCTRCTGCTTCCACGACASAGGCATTGCCTTCYAGAAACACACGTGGAGATGCACACACGAGAAGATGCAGAGCCACAGTGGGCACAGTGCAGCAGGGAGGGCCAAGGGGCTGCTGCGCTGTGCAGAACACATGAAATACTGTGAGCAGTTTGAGGGATGGGGAAGATGTCTCTTCCCCATCCCTCAAACTGTGCTGCAGCAGCCCACCCCCTTGACTTCAGCATCCTGCACCAGCCCTGGGGTATCAGAGTCCAGAGCAGGACTCATTTCCCTGCACCAGTGCCTGAGTGGAGCAGGATTGCTCCATTCACACTTTCCTGCTCTCTTATCTCTCCCCATCACCGCAGCCTGTCTGTGCTGGCRGCAGTGCCTGCTGCTCGCTGCTGCAACAGGCGGGCAAGGGATAAGCTGCARTATCAGCCCGTCTGCAGGGGCTCGGAGTGGTAACAGCAGGAGAAACCCAAGGAAATGCCCGTTTTCCTTTCTCCAGAGTGATGCCCGGGAGTGCTGCCTTTGCCAGTTTATATCTGTCATATCCGGGGTCTGGCAAGAGGAGCAGAGGAACCGGTTTCAGAGGCAGGGTGGTGGAACGGAGTGAGAGAACTTTTGCTGAGTTGGTCAGGATTTTCTGGGCTTGGGGATATTGCAGGTGGAGGGAGATTTCATCCTGATCTCTGCAGTTATCTGTTGTCATGTCTGAGATGTAATTTGGTGACCCCCATTTAAAAACACGTGAAAGGCTGTGTGTAGTACAATACATACAGCATATGTGATCTACAGCTAGATGCCATTTCTCATGGAATGATTTTTGCTGATGCTTTTGAGATTTTTCCTCTACTATTCTCTCTTCATATTCCTATCAAAAAAAAAAAAAAAATTCCATATTAAAGCCACAGATAGATATTTCTCACAGAGGGTTCCCTGAGTTTCAGGGGAAAAGAGACTTATGTAAAGTAGTAGACATGTCAGGCCTGATGTGGGTTTGGTTTGTCTGTTAGTTTTTTTATTCCTGAAAAAAAAAAAAACAAAAGCTAGCTCAGGTTTCCCAAGAAATTTCAAAGTAAATATGGAAATGCTCTCCATATAATGCCTTGCAGTCTCTCTCCAATATTTTTTCCTCTAAATCATGTTATCTTGCTGTGCCCTGACTTTGTTCAGTCCTTCTTTAAATCTGAATAAGTAGTATATGAAGAGAAATAAAGTCTGGATTTGATAGTCCTATGGAGGCTGCTTTCCTATCATCATATAACAATGTATGCTGTTTAGGAAAAATTTACTCAAGCTTTTATAATATCCCCCCTGAACATTTGCCTGTGAGTGTCTCCACTGAATTCCAGAGGCTGACAACTCCCATCCTGCTATATTTCCTCCTCAGCTTAAATTTTACCTCAGCGCAGCTCAGGGGGCCCCTGCTCTACATAAATAACAGATAAATTGACAAGACAACCTTGACCASGTTGTGGCCGCATCTCCTGACAGGATGGGAAAATAAGAACTTCTCYCTTTTAAAGTAGATGCATGCTGAGGACCGTGGGGCAGGAACTGTTGAGTGTTAATCCTRGATGGGATTAAATCCCACACCGTCTCTGTCACCTTGATCAAACTGCTGATGAGGGGGATTTTCAGGAGTGTAGAAGACAGTCAGGCAGCCCACSGTGATTGAAAAGCCCGAGAGTTCACCATTTTACGGCCCTTTGTGCTCTGAATCCCCTCCGCTTCGGTCTCAGTTCCTCTCCAAGGAAGGCTTGTGCCTTTCCAGCCCTGCAGGGCAGCTGGGAGCACTCGGGAGTGAATGGCTGGAGTCCAAAGCATGGCTAAAACTCCCCCTTTTTGGGGTGTCTAGGAACAAAGGCAGTAACCCCCAAACACCCTCCTTCCCAGAGCACTTTGGCACAGCACGGAACAAAGCATCAATTCCCCTAACAGAGAGAACACCCGGCTGATCTTTTGGAGGGGAGACGAAGGTGGGCTGCGAGATGGGAGCTGTCAACTCCAGCCTCTGGGCAAGGCGTGCCTCCACCGCCCGGGCGTGTTCGCTACCTCCGGCAGAGCTGGGGAGCAGCAATTCCCCGGCTCGGGCATCGCGGGCGCGGGGCGTGGGCTCCCACCCCTGTGACAGACACATCCCTCCGCTAATCCGACCTGATGGAGATGGAGCGGGGCCCCATCAGGTGTGGCAGCGGCCTCCAGACGGCGATTTGGCCSCGTCGATCTGGTCATGCTTGGTTTGGACACTTAACGCGGGGTCCCTCTCTCCCCMCCGAGCATCCCTTCCATTAGCGAGCTGCCTCCTGGAACAGCCCCGATCCACCGGGCCGCTCCTGAGGGCATCAGGGTGGGAAAAACTCCGGCCAAGGCGAGGGGAGATCTCCTAGAACCCCTTTCTTCGAGTTGTTTGCTTTCATGGGATTGATTCGTGGCGCATTAAGGAGCTTAAGGCTTCGGTATCTCCTTTAAACTGCCCACCTTATCGCCTTTCCAGCTGACAGCTCCCTGACAGCCGCGGTGCGAGCGGAGATAACTAGTAGGTTAGTACACACACACACACGTATATATAATATACAAATATTATACACGCCACTYGCTATTTTCTGCTTAAAAAGGGAGCTTCTTGCCCGCAGTTTTGGTTAAAGAGCAGCCTCTGAGCAGCCACTGATTTTTAACAGCAGATCTGGAGAGGTGTGCGGGGGGTGCCGATACCCAGCTGCAGCCGGCACGACGTAATAAATAGGCAAATTTATGTCCTCGTCTCCCAAATTTCTTTCCTTTTCTTTATTAGGGAGCAAACTATTGTTACATTAAATATTCAAACTACACCAAATCTCCAGGGCTTTCCTTTCCCACAAAGTGTTASCAGTGTTCATGCATATGAAGAACAGTAACCCATATACAAACGGCACCTTTTTTAATGAGCAATATATGTCAACATGACACCTTCTTATGAAATGCAGCTTTTTAGGTTCTGCCTTTGTGGATGTAATAATTGAGATGTTTCTAATGTATGCAGTTACATTACCTGCTCATTGTTTGTGATTTTGTTCCTCTCCCAAGTTTGTGCTGTTTATAATGCTTCGAGCATTTGCCTCAATTCATGCTCAGTTTTATTTAATTAGAAATATAATTTTCTGCTACATTAATTATAAATTTGAGTGAGACAGCACAGAATTTCCCCAAGCATTCTYTTTAGAAGAGGAACAAAAATCACGGAGAGTGAGGAAGAAGCTATAAAACCAGATGCAGGTGTAAAATATCAATACCTTAAAACCTAAAATGCTTTATAAGTATATGAGGAAAAAAATCATTATTTGTAATTATTTAACTAATGTATCTTCTTTTTGTAGTGCAATATTTATCAAAACAACTGGGTTAATGTCAGAAAAATGTCATGGTGACTTCTCTTAGAATCTGACATACTTCCAAAGCATACATGTAGAACCAGCCCTTAAGATGCTGAAATCTGACTTCTGAAAAATTATATATATTTTTTAAATGTTTATATTTTGCTCGAGATATTTTCCCCAAAGCTGTAATTTTTTTCTTTTGCAAACGTGTTGATGATATATACATACCAGCAATGCATATGCATGCAGAATGCAATGTATAYAGTGTATGTGCTTCTTCAAAGTGCCCCCATGCTTTGATTTGTAACTGTTTAAGGTTTTACTTAAAATTCTGAACACTGCGCAGAGCGTAGCCATTTCAATGGAATACTTCAAATAGTAAGTCCTAAAGGTGACACAACAAAGGAAATACCTCAGATACTGCAGCTTTTATTTATAAAGGGAATGCTCACACAGTCCAATGAAGGAAAACTTTACCTGYTTCCATTTCTATAGGAAGAGCAGTTCCATTAAGGCAGCGCTTTGTTGCAGGAATTTGCAAGCACATCGAATGGTTTGGATGAGCAGAATGAAATATTTGCATGCCAGCTAATGGATTGATGCATATCCTTTATTCCTCGTTTCTGAGTACTTTCCTTACTGCAAACATTTAAAAAATAAAAAAAAAATAAAAAATAAAAAGGAAATAATCTCGCTCACCATGCAGCACTCAGTGTGTTTTTAGAAAGGAGAAAACCCAAAGACAGGACGAGGAGTTATTGTGTTGTGTAGTGGGGAAAACATGGCTCTTTCCCTTATTATTCTCTCCTGTGAAACTGGTTTTGCTGTTTCTATTTTGCACGCACACTCACACCCTTGCACACACACACACACACATCCAGTTTAGCTCTGCTGGCAATTTCCTGAAAGTGTCTGCTGGTCTGAGTGCTGTATATCTGAATGTCATTCTTGGGCAAATGCTTATGTCAGTTAGTAGCTGCTATAAATACATTTMTATTTTTCATAGTACCCATCAGTCAGGACTCTTAAGGGACTTTTTGCACACCAGGCTTCCAGTTCTTGTAGTGCAAGGCAAAGATGGGAAAATTGAGGTGGAAAGCGGGGATATTTGCACAAGGCTGCTTAGAAAGGTACTGCAGGGATCAGCAGAGACCTCTAAATATTAAAAAAAAAAAAAAATTACTGTACCTTGGCATTCCTAGTAGCCCCTGTGGTAACTGCTGGGCACAGCACAGCTCCTCCAGAACCAGGCTGGCAGGAAGGCCAGAGCTCTGTGAAGGGACAGTGACACACCTTCTCAGGGAACATTGCCACTTTGGGGCTCACCATGCCGTGTATCATCTTCTCTCTTTTYTCCATGTGCTCTTTCACAGCTCATGCCATAGCTCTCATTCTCTGCCCGGGTCTCCAGGRTGATTCCCATGAGCAGTGAGGTTTCTGGGCTGGGGATCACTGCCTCAGAAAGTGCAATTCTCCTGGCACATTTGTTGTATTCCTGGATACATATCTCTTAGCAAAACAAGACACGGAAACACGGTGTGAACCTTGTGGCTGTACTTCCTACCTAAGCACGTCTGTCTTTGCCTACAGCATCGTGGCATGAAAGAGCCTGCTAATGATTCTTAAATGTTCGTTACTGTAGATCTTCTCCCAGAATATACTTCTCACCTTGAATGACCCATGTGTTGAATTTTAACTAAGGGAACCCACGGTAGTAAGTCTGTCATGATGCTGGCTGGTTTTTTTCCTCTCCAACCCTTAAAAGCTTTTTATTATAGGACTGCTTAAGGCATTCTTCAATTAGCATGTKCTGTATTGTGGCTGGAACAGCTGTTTACCATTTAATAAAGCATGGCATAATTTATTTTCGGAGTCTAGCAACCGTCTTTGCTATTACACCAGGGGAGGAACACAGTAACTGCATTGTTCACAGTGCTGATGGAAGAACTATAGRCTTTATTATATGACCTCACAGAACTATTAACTTACCCCCCACTTATATTTCAATATGTATTTACCTGACAGTCTGTGCATTGATTTCTCACCCAGAGATTCTACATTCTCAGCCACCTCTGGGGCAGAATGAAAAATGTCTGTGTTTTATGTCCCTCGCATTAGGCAGCTAATTATATATTTGTACCTTAATTTCCCTCCCTTCCCCCATCTCCAGGGGCAAACTCCAYATGCACCACTTAGATCTTTG
This sequence comes from Alauda arvensis, assembly GCA_902810485.1. NCBI lineage: Eukaryota > Metazoa > Chordata > Aves > Passeriformes > Alaudidae > Alauda > Alauda arvensis. The sequence goes on along the minus strand of CADDXX010000424.1, from coordinate 344,449 downwards.
CTCCTCAGTCAATGGAGAAACAGTGGAGGTGTTGGGGAATGATAGCAGCTTGCCCATGCTCATCAGGGGCTTTCTGTTCATTTTGGTTCCTTTCTTCCTAGATCCCTCCTTCCCTTTGTGGGGGGATGAGTTGGAAGTGCACCTCAGTAGCACACCTCTGTGGGTTCCTGCTTGCTCTGCAGCAATGTGGAAGTTGAAAGTGATAAACTCATCACATCCCTGTTGCAGGGGACACTGGTTCCCTCCTGGGAGGGACTGCAGGTCACTGCACTGTGGGACACCACAAGGGGTGGTGGCTGCTGCATGGAGCAGCACCCACCTGGCTGGTGAGAGCATGAGCGTGGTGAAAGCCATCCCCCCTGAGATCCCCTCCCCTCCATCCCACTCCTGTCAATCCTGTCAGAATAGTCAGTGAGCCACCTCTGAGGTCAGTCCTTCAGGTGAGAAGAAAGGAGGGCAGGTGGCAAACAGAGCTCAGCAAKGCTTTGTCACGACTCAAAGGGACAGCTCCAGCCCTGAGTGACATCCAGGTGGTGCAGGACATGGCACAAGGCTGTAAACAAGCTYCCAGGTCTGGGAACAGTGTGGCAACAGAGACACCTAAGTGGCCAGTGCCTCCTTAGCTGGGCCTCCCAGCACTGCACTGCATGGCCACAGCACTTTGAGCCAGTTAGACCTACCCCAGGCTGGGAACCAGCTTGGGATATTTGCAGTCTTATGTGAGTTGGAGCATTAAATTTGGCTTTAAGTTGCCTGAGTTTGACAATGAAAATACGTCAGCTGAGTATCTGCAAATTTTTAGATTCAGCCTGTGCGTGTAGATGGATTTATATGCATGATTTAAAGTAAAGCATGTGTAGAAAGATGAAGTTTATATGGTTGCTTTGTAGAAATGGATGTAATATTGATGTTGACTTTACTAGTAGAAGTTTAAGAATGTCACGATGCATGAGTGGTGGTGCAAAGCAGAGCCCTGAGTGCATTGGGAGGTCATTTTTAACTTGAATTTATTTCCACAATATCAGGCATAGATCATTGTGCACCGTGCACAATCATCCCTGCTTTTCATTTGAGTCAATCAGAGCGGTTAAAGAAAATTTAAAATGAAACAAATTTGTGACTTGATTAAAAGCAGACAGTAAATTTGGCCAGAATACTCCTTAAAATTGCATTTTAGCTTTAAACTGGAAGTTTGATGATCTGACTGCATGACTGAGGGGACAGGGTAGCAGACTGTGACATAAACGATGTAGCTATATTTGCTCCYAAGATGAAAAAGGTTTTTTAAAGTTGTGTGATTTAGGCTTTGGAGTTAACACTCCATTGACCGAACAACAAAATTCCCACCTCCCAGAGCTTTTTCAAACCAGAGCTTTAGAAAAGTGGTATTACATCCATAATGTCTGGTCATGCTTCAAATTTTTCCAGGCAAAAATTAAGGCTGGTAATACTTACTTGAAATGAAAGCTCAGATTGTTTCCCAGGACACAAATAATCTAATTAGGGAAGGATATAGAAGTAAATCTATATTTTGTTTTGAATGTCTGGTTTGGAGGTGTTTAAAAATGGAATTCATCCATATTA
>CADDXX010000424.1:339534-342615 GCA_902810485.1 Alauda arvensis | reverse complement strand
ATCCTCAAAATCCTGGGGTTGGGAGCATCGGAGCAGTTCCAACATCCAGTCAATCCTTCAGCCCCTGAGTTCGCTTTCAAAAGAAAATGAAGGGGACTGAGGTGAAAAGGTTTCTCAGCTCAAATTTGGCAAAACTAACACTATTTTTGCAGCACTGCCAAACAAGGCAAGCGCTGAAACAGCCTTTGATTTYAGCAGACATTTAAGCATGCTTCAGCAATTGTGTGTGAATGCCTTCCCTAACACTCTCAAAGCAGCTGGGCTGTTTTGTTTGACTTTTCTCACTCTTCACCTCTTTTGYAGTATCTGAAATTTGGGACAAGGTTTTAACCTAATCTGGACAGGCATCTAAACCATGCTATCTAACCGCTCCTGTGTTATGACACTCGTAATTTTACATTTCCTGAAGTAATTCAGTGCCCAGACAGCCAAGCTCTCGTGGAAATTTGTCCACCTCACCACCTGCAGCTGGGAACTGTTGGAAATTTAGCTTGGAGGCCAAGGGCTTCCATTTGTTGAGCACCCTGTTCTACAGCTTAGCAGTGATTCCCTCTTTCAACACGTGTCAATAAAAGATTTTGAAAGAAAAGAGGTTAGAGAAAAACGGACAAGCAGTGCTGAGGATGGAGGACAGAATCCAGGACTGTTTCAAAAGTGGCCATTTTCTCCTGTGGTCAGCTTGTTCCCCAGCTTTATTCTTCCTTTCTGTGTAGTCTGTGATTATTGAGCCAGAGTTAATTCAAGCAGAGCCACCAAAAGTCTTTTGCTGGATACCAGAGGGTGCAGCCAGGAGGGCTGTGGATGAACAGGGTCAGTGGGAACCCTCTGCTCTTGTTTCTTGTGTGGTTTAACCTCAGTAGGCAAAGTGGGGCAGCTTCTCCTCCCCCCTKGGCTGGAAGCATGTTTAATTTTCAAGAAGCATCTAGAAAATTGTTCCAGGGAAGGGAGGATGGGTGGGAGTGAAATAAGTTTTCCAGGCGTTCATGAAAATGCATGTGGGACAAATTTACCTGCTTCCTTTTCTCTACAATTTGACAGGGAGGRTTTTCAAAAATACCTTGTGGGAAGTAAGAAAATACAGGCTATTTAAAGCCAGTAGTACTYGTGTCCCAAAGTCACTTTGAAATGTCTAAGAAATCTCCATCTAATAAYCTAAATAACATTCGGCATGTAAAATTTACATGTTCTCAAAACTATGCTTTTCAGTGTGCTTTGTAATCTAGAGCCTTRGATAATTTTTTTGTCTCTCTCATTAACTTTTAGATTCTTTTATGTGGTTTTATGCTTCTCCAAATAGCATCTTATGTTGTCTGAAGTATTTGCTAAGGGCCAAATTCTGTCCTTCAGTGCATACAGCTTGAATTGAAATCCTGAATAATACACAAACCTACTAAGGGGAAAAAAAAAAGCTGATTGTCTATTTCAGTAAATGTCTGATTACATTTAAAACCATGTGTGTGTATTATTTCGATCCCTCATGCACTGAGGTTTGGAAGCAGCATTTCAATTTTTTATAGAAAGAGTATCTAGCAGGGATATTACAATGTGAAGATTAGGTCTCACCTCCTTGTAACGAATAAATTGAGACCAAAATTAAGTGAGTTGCCACGGTCACCTACTCAGTTAGGTGAAAGCAGGTTTAGAAATCAGGTCCCAAATATATATATTTTTCCCCCTAATGAACCTAGTTAACCCTGTAGTGAGCATGAGGAGCAAAACCAGTTTGAAACCATGTGAAACTATCTGTAATTACTGCACCACTGGAGAAATCCCATTTAATGTCTGCTTTGTCATTCCTCTATCTTGAGATGGTTTGTTTCCCTTTCATTTTCTGTTGTGCAAACAGATATTTTGTCCTCCTACTGGAAACCCAGGAGCCTTATCCGAGTCATGCAACATTTTAATACAAAATTATAGTAGGAGAAAGAGTATAGTTGGTAGCAAACCAATGGATCTCACAGAAGACAGCTGTCAAACAAGAACAGCAGAACAGAGGGAGCTTGTGGGAGCAGCTGTAACCAACAACATGAGATCCTAAAYCTTGTGAAAGTCCCATGCAATTTGACAGGGAATTAGGGCCCAAATCCGTTTCATCTTGGCACGTAGCAGCCCTGCCTAACGGTGCAGYTCTGTGATGGAGCATTCCCCAGGCAGTGACGAGAACTGCTCACTCAGAGCCTCACCCAAAATCTGTAGGAGTGGATGGAAATTGGTGTCTCTGTGCTTAAATTGGGTCCCTCTAGGAGGCACTTGCCTCGTGAGAATAGTGCAGTCCAGTCAAACTCTCAGATCTTTTGTGCATCTCTCCGCTCTTGCTTTTCTCTGCTTTTCTTGCCTTTCCCCTCTCAACTTTTTCCCATTTCTCATCTCTCAGTACTTAACCTTCAGGTTTGTGTTTAGTAAACCTTCCAAAGTAGAATCAATAGCCTGGTGCTTAATCACACTTTTTTTGCTGCTCAAAATGTCAGGTTTGGGTTTGTTTGTAGAAGGGCTTCTGCGTGTCTTTCATTTTTTAGCCTCTGTGCGGGATGTTCTGTGCTGCTCAAATCCATTAAGAATGAAAGCTTTTGCTGTGGCTGATTGTTCTAATCTYTGCTGGAGCATATACAGGGAATAAATGTAAAATTCCAGATGTTGGTTCAGATCATCACGAGAAAAGATCTGTTCTGGTACTTTAGAATTTTTCTCATCTGTTCTTCCCAGGTGAAATCAGTAAGGCTCAGTTTTCTAATCTGCTGAGGTAGCTAAGGCACAGTCTAACGATCTGTAAGGAGATGTGGTTGAGTTTAACCATTCTCTTACCACAGACAAAAAGGAAATAAGAGCACAGAATGGTACCCAGCAGCTGCAAGTACTRGTAGAAATTACATCCTTGCCACTCTTTTGGTAAAATAGACAAAGCAAGAGACCGTATCTTGGTGAATCAGCTCCATTTAAGAGCCTGTCAAGAAACTGCTTCTCCCCTCCAGTAGCAAAATTCATGTTTCAGAAACTTGTTTGTGTAACAGGTTTGAAGAAAGGTGGTGACCAAAATGGCATGTGGAGAGTTGAGTACGTGYACTCCTGTGCAAAGGACTACAG
>CADDXX010000424.1:329534-337034 GCA_902810485.1 Alauda arvensis | reverse complement strand
CAAAAACAGCATTTCATATTGTTCTTACAGTATTTTATACTTCCACTCCTGATGTGACTATATATAGTTTACAGCCTCATTTACTTTAATGTGCTACCTGAATAACATAATCATAGCAATAACTATGGTATAGGGTTGTAAGGTGCATGAACCGCTAATGCTTTCTGACGATTTAAATGACTTGTTCATAAAATGTTCTTTTAATAATAGTGGTAAAGCTTTTAGCACCAGATGTCAAAAATGCGAGGAATGTTGGCTTTTTCAAGTGTTATTTCTTTTCTAGCTAAAGTGTGTTTTAGTAATAAGCAGCACCAAAAGCCAAGGTTATGTGGCTCTCTCCTGCACGGCGGGATCTGAGGAGACTCTTCCCACTTATGCAAACAGCTTGACCTCTCTCTGCACAGTTATGTAACGTCCCTAAAGTGTTTACTGTTTTCTTTGTTTAGTTTAACAAGATGTTTCTTTTATCAAGAAAGGTCAGTATAACCTGCAGGGGAAAAAAAACAAAAAAAAACATAGCATCACAATAAGTGCAATATTAGTCTGTCATAAAGCAAGACTCTGTCTTTGTGCTGCAAGTCGGGCAGAGTTGAACCACCAAAGGCCAGCCTTTCCAAAAGGAGGTGTGCTGGGAAGTCAGTCAAAGACCAGACTGTGGGGGAGAAAAAACAATAAATTAAAAAAAAACCTAAAAACAAAAAAGAAAGTGAATCAAGAGCCTATTTCTTTCTGTGTCTCCAGGTTATTTGGCGTTACAGGAAACTGTGCTGCCTGCAGTAAGCTCATACCTGCTTTTGAGATGGTGATGAGAGCAAAGGACAATGTTTATCACCTGGACTGTTTTGCATGTCAGCTTTGTAATCAGAGGTAAGAGAATTCCTTGGGTCTGTTCCATAAGCTAAGAGCTGGCTTGGCACTGGTGTGGGCATACATTCCGAAGAGAAAAACACTTTCCAGTAACAGAACCCCAAGATTAAGGCCTGGATGCTATTCCTGGGACGGATTCAGAACATCCTTCATGACCTTGGCCCGAAAACTTTTTGTGCCTCAAATCCCGCATCAATAAAAAAGAATAATGTTACTTCCTCTCCTTCAAAAGGCTGTCTGTCAGGTTTAATTAATTAATATTTATAAAGGTCTTCAAGATCCTTTTCTGCAGAAGAGCATAGCAGTGCCATTTGTCATTATTGCATTAATTTCACTTTAATTCTTCATTTATATCACATGTATTTCTTTTAAAGTACACATTGTTTCTTCCTGTTGCCAGAACTGTAATTATTTAAATTTAAGAGATGTTGTTCCCACCATTTCCTCTGTAGCAGCATTGGACCTCTTACAGTCCTATTTTTATTTCCATATCCAAACTGTAGGTTATAAAAATCCCAGGGATCCAAATCTGACACCCTGTTCTGAAGCATCACCCATATGGCAGAGCTGGAGAAGGAATGTCAAAAATGGGAAAATYGTAGCAACTGATTTTTTCAGAGGTGAATAGAGCCAAGTTTATACCAGCTATATTCCGAGTGGTGGCCAAATCCCATCAGAGATTTCACCAAAATCTCCATTTCTGACTCCACCAGAACTGATAGCAGCTTTGCCAGTGACTTCTATGAGGTCTAGGAACTGAGAGAGACAATTATGTCCACTCCTTAATGTCCCTATTATTTTTAGTAATTATTCAGTTATTACATGATCCTATTTAGCATTTTATAACATTCATATTTTTTGTTTCATTTCTTCAGTTGGGAAGAAWCGCAAGATACACATTTTTAGGGGAGCAATGAAAAATTAAGAAGATAATAGYCTAACATGACAAAGCTAGACACAGCTCTAAATAAGCTTTCCTAACTCACCTTGTCCTACAGTGTATTATTTTTTAACACCGTAGTCATTTAAAAATCAAACATCCCTAAAGAACCATAAAACGTACAGCTGCTAATAAGTGTAGCACACTACAATTATGCTCTTTAAAAGAAGCCAAATTGACCTTTTTCATCATGTTGCTTGGGAAATTAAAATACCAGGCAAGTAATAACCACTGCTTAAACTATATAATAATGCAAAGTAATTATAGGTTCTAATGCTATTTAAAGTCCTATATCAATTTTGCCTTGCCACAGAACTGAGAAGCCGTATTCTGAGCAAGGCAGGCAGAGGCTCCCACAGTACCCATTTAAGAGACACACACAGAGTGTCCTAGGATTAGTTTCCTAAACCCTTCCCATCCTGTTTTTTTTCCAAACCACGGTTCTGGTATCATTATTAAAGCCCCTCATACATTTCTGTTGTCCGCTTCATTTATTACRCGCCATAATGGGGCTGCATATCTTTAGTGTTGGTTATGCACAATTAGCACTTAGTTATTGTCTTGTCACTCCAGCCCATACAAGACAAACTTCTTTAATGTAAGAAGTCAGCTAATCTTCATCAGTCAAGCAAAGCAGACAATGTTTGTTAGGCAGAGTGCAAAAGATTTTCATCATAGTTAGCACTCTTGGATGTGAGGAAGTGAACTTTCTTTTTATTCCTCCCTCCACACCCCCCCCCCAAAAAAAAAAAAAAGCACAGCTGTTATGAATATTTTTAATATTCTTCTCCTACCATTACAACCGTGAACTAATGTACAATTTCACTTTGCAGCTAACACACATTGTAGTGYTCCCTGGGGCCGCTGATCCCCCCGGAAAAGTGCTGTTAGATGCTTCTGAAATGGAGCTTAACTGGGTTATTTAATAATTCTCAGCCTTTTTATTCCTGAGCCTTCAATCTAATCTTTTATTTGATTTTTACTTTGCATGTATTTTGGGCGAAGGGTTGCTGAAATTGTCTTACAGGTGTCTTAGRCTGAGAACAAAAGAATGAATTTACCTGAAATACAGTCTAGTTCACCTAGTGAAAACAGGGAGTGCTTCCAGGAGTTTCAAAGAATTTCAGACATTCTCAAAAGTGACCCTAATCCTGATTCTATTGCAATAGCTCTCATGGAGCCMAATAAAGCAGACTGCTTGTAGGGTACCTTCCTTCCTCACAATTTGGGATTAGTGGCCCCCTGAAGAATTAATTTTGTTGTTTTTCACAAAAAGTCCCATTTCGTGGATGCTCCAACATCGCTCTTCTGTGGTTCCTATGGCAARGCATCCCACTGACTGCATTCTCTCATTAATAGCTTCAAATCTTTTGGTTTTTGTTACTTGTAAAACAATAAACCTCCACATCATTAGACACACCTGGCCCATCACCAGCTTGGGGGGTTTCAGATCTACTATGAAACCTTTTYCTGTTCTCTTTTAAACAGAAAAAAAATCTTGTCACTCACCATTTCATTAATAATTTCTGTTGTCCTTTAGGATCCTTTTTTTCTTCCTTTGCTCAAGTTAATGAAAACCACACAACAGATTCTGAGTAAGGATGTGTTTATAAGACTTCAGTTCAACTTTTTTTTAAGTTTCTGCTGCCCTTTTGTATRCAAAATAATGTTATTGAGGGGTTTTAGATTTGCTTTTTCCTTTTACTCCAGCCACTAATTCCACCAATTCGTGATGTATTTATTGAAGAGAAAATTTTTAYTCACAAACACACCAACAACATCCAAAAATCACCAAAAGGTGCATCATGGCTCACAAGCTATTGCAGGACCTGTTTAGCCTTATTCCCCCATTTCACATTTTCTTCCTCTATKAAATTTTAAAACCTTTGGGCCCTTCTCTACAGTAGTTTTGTAGTGTTCTCTATTTGATCCCACATTTCATTTTCAGTTATCATCTACCATTTAGGGTTTTTTTTTTCCCCTCCCAAATGCATGCAATGTTCATGAGAATACAGAATTGTTTCTTCAGATTGCGCTACTTTGTCTTTACCAACACTGAATATTTTCCTGATGTTCTGGGCCCAGTTGCTCCTTCCAGCCCSTTCTGCTTTTCAGGCTGGGTAATATTTATATTAACACACATCTCCCTGACCCTTGGGGCAGCCCATCCTTCGGCCTTGCCCTTGCATGGCCTTCACATTCCTGCCCTTTAAGCAGAGAGATCCTGGCCCAGAGAGATGCCTGTCCATTTTTGCCTGGTGCTCTTTGTGAAGATTCAGTGATTTTTCTGCTTTTACGGACAACTCCACTGTTTACTTTATTATTTTCAGAGTGTCTACAACTCACCACCCAGCGCARGSCTCGGTGTGGATGGTAATTAGGCYGCCTTCACTTAAAAGGGGACTTTGTTCAGGCCATGAACTCCAGCTCTGAACTAACTCAGAGCGTGTCTGTCCCTTTATTGGCCTCCTGAATGTGACTTTCTCTGAGTGAGGAGAAAAAGGCTTTGTCTCACACACTGTACTCCAGGAAGACAGGCTGTACACACGGGCCTGAAAGAGAGCTCCTGAGCCACTGAGCCTGGTCCCCTGGTGTCAAATAGGCACAGTCTCCTCTTTTCCCTTTCATAAAGCTATTCAGCTCCAGGATCTAATTGCTCCAGCCAGACAGTTCCTGAGATATTTCCCCCACGTTTTTCGTGATACCGATGCTTAAAGCTGTAGCAATTTTGTGAATATTAAGCTCTGCTCCTAGCCTAAAGSTTTTAGCATCCTCTTATCTCTCATGTCTCTGTCCAGCTTACTCCTAATTTGAAGTTTTTCCATCGCCTAAGTACCTGCAGAGCTTAGTGACAGTCATCTTCATGGTGTGAGTGCTCCCCTTTCTTCCCTGTAAACACATTTAACTTCTCCTCAGAAGCCCTTCACCTCACGCCGGCAGWCACCTCAATACACCTAATTTCTGCAGCAAATTTAAAGGTGGAGGGGGGGGGAGGAAGGAAAACCACCGGGAAAATAAACCTGTAAACAGACACTGCCTTTCACACTTTGTCAGGCTGCATGTGTGTGACTGGCTGAAYGGAGTGGGAAATCTCGCGAGTGGGCTCGGCTGTGTCTCTGCCTGACACTTCTGCCTGCAGGGATGATGCCAGCCTGCCTTCGGCTTTCCCACTTCCCAGAGTCTGTGTGTCCTTCCTCTCCCGGCATCTTTAGCACCTTGTTCTCTGCTCCTGTGATGCTCTGCTGGAAAACCCCATCTGCTATCTGCTGGGAGGTGTTTGAATCACCTGTTCCACCCTTCTACATGAAAGCGCCTTTATTTGAATAGGAACTGGATGGAAAATGGTTGCACGCTCATTGGGATTGCTGTCCTGATGTAGMTGTAAACACTTACCTCCAGTATAAACTGTAAAATGCCCACACAATGCTGCCTTTGTTCTCTGTCAAGCAGGGGAGAGGGAACACAATGCCAGGGACATCCTCTTTCAAACACCAATGTTAGATTGTTGCATCAGTGGTCGTTTTATAAATTGTGAAGGCCTGGATACTGCTTGTTTTCATATGTCTCAAAATTTAGAATATAAATTAACACATTGTTCACACACACTCTTTATAAAATAGTTCATCAAAACCACACTGAGTTGAGGTTTGCCATTTTAAATCGAACTGGGATTCTGTGTGCGTGCATTCTGCATGGTACTGGTGAAAATGCACAAACTCAGGCACAGCTCCCACCTTACAGCCTTTGAAATGGGCATTTTGACAGAACCCCAGAATTAATAAACCACAGGTGTGGGCTGATGAACTGTGGTGTRAGAGAGTGGCTTTGTTCTCTTAGTGATGCATATAGATTAACGCTAATGTGACTTGGACTGGAAGCTCAACATTTAAAAAGAGAGGAAAGGGGAAAATGCAGGGCCCAAGTTCCATCACTGATTGCAGAAAGCAGAGGGGAARGGCATAGGTGGGGTAAGCCTCAACTTTCTTAATCCTCAGGAAATCAACWAAATGCTTCCAGATTTTGTTTCTTTCTACAGCGACAAAGTCTGGCATCACCAGAGGAGGCACRCACAATGTGTTCCTTCACACCAATGTTTCTCTTGCCTCCTTAAGTCGTCTTCTGTACCTTGACACACGTCCTGTGCATCAGGAAAGATGACAGACAGCASTGAAATCTCCTTAAATATCTGCTCTGAACAATGAGAGAGCTACTTCTCAAAATGGAAGTTTTAYACTTCTTGTGATTAGTCTGGGCACACCTTCCCTTCCAAACAAGGTGATAAGAGAGGTCATYCTGTAATATAAATGGCCTCCCTTTTGCCATTGTAAAATATGACAGGGGCTCTAGGATGTAGGTTAATTATAATGGTCATTCTACTAATGTCACAGTCGTGTCAAAAAGTACTGTTATCAATTTATGGTGCTCAGTCCAATCTGGCATGTTAATGCAGCCCATTGTATATTCTTCCCCGTTCATCTTGCATGCCTATTAAAAAAATTGGGTGAGGGTTTTAGGGAAGGCTGAARACTACCATCTGCCTGCTAGGGGAGTAATAATCTTGCCTAATTATATACTCCTAACACAGTGGCATCTTAATATGCTCCYCGACTCCGCTTAATATGCGTGCCCAAATTGTGCCCTGATTTACATCCTATGCCAATTCCACAGAAAAAAACCCAAACCTCAGTGAGAGGCTGGGCTTCAATTTACCCTCCCATTTGAAAGCTGAGCCAGGTTTAAATCTTGCAGCGCGCAAACCCAGTCTGAAGTGGTTACAGATAACAGCTCTCTCACTTTATGAGAGGCTAAATCTGGTTTTGAGAGTCAAATACATTTGGAATTGTGAATGGCCAGAATTCATTGTACTTCCTCTGCTCCTAGCCCTGTCCCACTGCACCTAGCAGCCAGCATGCCAGGATTACAGGTTTTTCACCTGGTTCGTGCCTCTTTGTCACCTAATGAGTGCACAATTCACACGTTTAACACCCAGGGGCTCACACAAATGTGCCAAATACCGCTTGTCACTGAGCTTGCACAATTACAAAAACAGCGGCAGAATCTGAACCCCCAGCATCACAAGCAACAGGTTTCCCCCAGGGCACAGGGAGGGACCATCCAGAGGATGCCTTCCCTTGCAGACAGACCCCCAGAACCTGAGAGAGGCTCTCACATGGCCAAGTGTGRCTGGACAGCCCCTCCCCAGGACATCTGCACGCTTGGGATCTGTGGGAATGAGTGTGTTTAAAGCCACTCATGCATAAATCTGTCACGATGCCGTGTAGACACAGGTAGAGCGCTTCTGGCTCCACGTATCAACACCGCTAAAGCCAAAGGCATTGGCACTTTTTGTTGGGAAAGGCATCGACACTTTTTGTTGGGAAAGGCATCCTGGACACTCCCGTGCAGCCAGTGCAGTTTAATTCAAACTCTGTCACTTCCCTGAGGGCTGGGAAACAAAACCCTGCAGCCAGGATTGTGATGCAGACAATATTGCATGAATACAATATTGCATGCGTTAAATACTGCCATGCTAGCAATTGCACTTTTCGTCTATTAAATGATTTTTCATTTATTAAATGCTTTTTCATTTATTAAATGTTTTTCAAAAAATTAGTTTGCCAAGGTCAGTTTTACCCTGGAACAAAAGGAATACACGGCTGAGTGACATTCTCAATTCAGACTCAGTGTTTTCT
>CADDXX010000424.1:315842-329051 GCA_902810485.1 Alauda arvensis | reverse complement strand
TTTTTTATTACACTATTTTCCCTCTATCTATTTAGCTAGCATAAGGATAAATTTCCAAAGCTACCCAGTTGGAAAATAAATGGGTTCACTGTTTGTCTAGCATTCCAATCTTCACAAATGTAAATCAGTCCAACTGCTACTCATTTAAACCTCCAACTTCACAAAACATTAAAGGAYTGCTTTCCATACACAATTTAATCTGTAACAATTCACCAAGATTTCTGCTTGAACATCATTAGRAATGGACTATCCGATAAAGACAGACCACTATCAGGGGTCAGGTGGGTCAACCTGTGTCATTTRTGGAGTTTTACTGGGTCAACTCCAGCAGGCACCATTATCTGAAGGTTAAATTGTTACAATTAAATACATATCCAGCTATTCCCATGGCTGCTCTGCTGTTAAATCTACCATAAACAACACAAGCATTTATATCTGACCCTGATTGTGTCCACGATGTCACCATTTGGAAATTATATAAAAAAGGGGACATTATAATCCGTTACACATTAAACAATACTTCATGTGCTGAGATCCATAATTAGCTGGTAGAAGCTGGCTTCATTTATTCACATCAGTGTTAAGGGGTTCATTTGGGTTACTTTCTTTCATTTTAATTGGAATAAGGCAAGCAGTGCCTCCCAATATATTTCATAGCTGGAGAGTTCACTACAAACAAAGCCATGTAACCCTGCCAAGGCAGTCACTAGGGAAACTTTTTCTCTGCACTGGCCCCATTCACTTCTCCCAAAGCATCTTTGAGAAGAGTGGCTTTGTCAAGGGGAAGAGGGATTGAAGGGTGTGTCAGGGAAAAGCCTCCTTAAATTCAAGCRTATCTTTTTAGCTGGGAAATCCTACTTTGCTGGAAGTTTGAAGTCAGCGAGCCAGGAGCATTAACATTATGTGATTGTCCTRCTCATCAGAGAGAAGCAAATGGAATCTCTCAGTGGTGTTTTGCAGCAATCAGATCATTCTGATGCACGTAATAGTGTAACAAGGTAGGTACCACTGATACCACAAGAGAGAGAGTAGTTAGCAGAGTAACTAAATTTATAATCAACTCCTACAGGAAAAAAAGAAAAAAAAGGCTTCTCTGCATGTCTCTAGTTTGCAGCACAGTGTATGTGAAGTTGTGTGTGAAGCAGTTCTCAGGATCACCATCTTAAATCAAATCYAGTGAAATATCCAGCTGGAACACAACAAGACATTCTTACTAGGACACAAGACAAAYACAAGATATCTCAGACAAGCTCTCCACTGCACACAATCACTTTGTCTTCCCTCTGGTTTGCAGGAAAGCAGGACATCTACTTTCACTCAGCTCTGCAGCCTGGGATATTTATTGTGTTTCAGCTGTGTGCCAGTGACCTGATCCAGGACTCCCACAGCCCACAGTGGGCTTTGAATGAGGTCTTTGGCTGGGGAAGCCAAAGTGCCTGAATGCACTAGATTTTGTTGAAAGCACAGGATTAATTGTGGCACCAGGGTAATTCCTCTGCCGGGCTTTCCCACATGCACTTGTGGGTGCTGTCCAGCCAACACTTGCCCTACATCCCTTACCTGTTSGACCACACCACGCCACTTATCCTCAAACTCTCTTCTCCTTTTCTTTCCTCTTTTATTGTYCACATTGCAGGTTTTGTGTGGGAGACAAATTTTTCCTGAAGAACAACATGATCCTGTGCCAGACAGACTATGAGGAGGGTTTAATGAAAGAAGGCTACGCGCCCCAGGTCCGCTGATGGGATGCCACACCACTGAGAACACAAAAAAGCACTACGTCCTTTTATCTTTTTTGCTCAACATGTACATAAGAAATGACACAGGAACCTACTGAATAGCATAGATATAGGGAGGCAGAGTGGTGGCGTGAAATAAAAGGCGGACTGCATCTGTATGTAGTGAAAATTGCTCCAGTTCAGAGTTGAATGTTAATTAAAAAGGTACTGTATATATACAGCTGGATTCTTTTTGCTTGCTCTTGGGATTTTTTGGGTTTGTTTGGGGTTTTTTTTTTTTTGTTTGTTCGTTTCTTTTTTGTGTCATTTGGCATGAGATGTTTATTTTGGACTATTGTACATAATGTATTGTAATATTTGAAGCACAAATGTAATACAGTTTTATTGTGTTACCATTTGTGTTCCTGTTTGCTTCTTTGTATTGTTGCATTTAGTACAATCAGTGTCTCTAAACTTACTGTATATTTATGCTTTCTGTATCTACCAGCTATTTTAAATGAGCTGTATCTTTCTAGTAAAATGCATTAAAGAGCAAATCCCAACCATTATGCTACACTTAGAGCTTAAGAATACTGTTTACATTAAAACTATTTAGAAAACTAATAACTAGCAGCACCTGCTGCTAATGATGCTATGGTTAAGGGTCTATCAGCACTTCTCTTATAAGCCTCTATTTTTCAGGGGTTAAGCATCTGCTGTTTAATTGCATGGATTTTCCTCAAAGAGCACTTTTATTTTACTACAAAATTTTGAAAAGCAAATCCGACTGGTTTTGAGATATATTATAAAAGGTGCAAAAGTTAATGATTTTGGGTGCTGCTTTTTGTGCCCCTTAGGCATTCCAAATGCCTGGATTTGATTTTTAATTTAGCTGGAAATTAAGCCCTAATGCAAACCGGTGCCTCTGGGTATCTTATTTTATATATCTATATATATATATAAATATATATGTTATTTTTCTGAAATCATTAATTTGGGGGGGGAGGAAAGGGAGAAGATTTCTGTTTAAAATTTTTAAAAATTTTTAAAATTTGAGGGGTCTCTCTCTCCCTCATCTCCCTCTCTTTCCATTTATTTTCTTTTTTTTTTTTCTCTTACTTTTCCTTTGGTGTTTTGGTTTTAGTTTGGTTTTTTTCCATCAGGGCTTAACCCTAATGTTTTCTGGGGCTGCTTCCTCAACAAACCCTGGAAAAAAGAAGTGAAAGTAGAAGGCACTGTAAACAGCCCCCTCCGAGGGTCTATTTACATTAAAGAAATGACCCTGAGCTGACACTGGGAGAGTGACTGGTTGCTAATTACCCACCTCAGAGCATGCTGAAGGTAATTTAAATGCTGATGTGGATGGGACAAAACTTTGCAATAGCAAGCGAGAGCTACCACACTCGGCTGCGCAGGTACCTTGCCAACATCCTACAGGTTTGTCCCATCAATGCTGGCAATTAAAATCCATTTGACAGAGGTGGGATGGCTGCTGACAGCTCCTGTTGGCAATCAGTCCTCTCTCTAGGAGAGGTGGAGCTCTGTTTTTAAAGCCATGTAGCTATTGCATCAGCAGGACGTCCCCGAAGTGCTCACGCCCCCTGACAGARCTTACAGGTGTTTGGCAAAGGAAAGCTGGATGAATGTTTAAGGAGTTGTTAAATGCATATTTATGTCTTGTCTTGTTTGCCACTGTAATTTAGCTCTCTGGGAAAACAACCTGTATTAAAAACAAACAAACAACAAAACAGTATTAAGGAAAAAAAAACCACAAAAAAAAAAAAAAACCAAACAAGAAACCCACTCTACCCTATGTTGTTATGAAGCTAAGCTCTTGTTTTTATTTTGAGTATGRACMCATGTCTCTGCTCAGGCTGACTGCTGTCCTTCCCTGCTCTCCCTGTCCTGTTGCAGTTCCAGTTTTTTGCKGGGGATGGTCAAAGAAACTCTGTAATGCAGTGGGGAAATTCCTTAAGTGTATGGTAAGAGTACACTGCACAGTGGCTTGACTTGGAAATAGATATTTAGTTTTAATGGCTGTCGTTACACTGTGGGGTTTTTTTCTGGCTGTGAACCCTTTTGAAAATGAGCATGGCAAAACTTGACTCTGACTCACGCAGGACGAGCAAGAAATGTAACAACTCCTCAGGCTGTTCTTGTTAATTAGAAGAAATCGCTCCACRTAGTTTTTCAAATTAAATTTAGCCCTCTTTTGTGGACTATCTTCCTTCCTAACCTTGAGCACAAGTGTCTCTTGCACTCCCTTCCACAGTCCCTTAATGTCTTTGGGATAACGAAGCAGTTGGTGTCAGAGGTACCATTAGGCTCTCACAGACCTACTTCAGTGCAATAAACAAGCTGTCCTTTCCATGAAGGTCAGCATGGACAGGAAGGGAAGAGTCATATTATCTTGTTTTGAGCCCCATTTCAATTTTCTCCTCCAGCCCCTCACGGGTCTTATCCATTAGAARTCAGAAAGATCTCTCTTCTGCTTTCCAGCAGGAAGGCTGCAGGACACACAGAAACCAACCCCTGGCTCAGAAATAAACCTGGAGAATAGGAAAGAAGGGTCCTTGACTCTGTCTTTGACTCCCTGTAAGCTTGGGCAAGTCACTCAGCTTCCCTGTGCCTCGGTTGCCCCTGTCTGTCAAATGGGGTAATGGATACAGTGCTTTTTGGGAAGCATTTTTAGCTCTTCAGAGTGTTAGAGGACATCCTGGGAGGAGCAGAGCATTCACAGGAGGTAACCACAGATCTGAGRCAGGAAAGCACCAAAACCAGCTCAGCCTGAGGAAGGTGATGACAACTCAACGCTAAGAGTGCTGTAAATGCTCGAGGAATCTCTCATTCCCACAAGGTGCCACTGCTCAGCTCTTTATGGAGCAAATGAGGGGAAAGGAATGGGAAAAGAGTGGCTCATTACTGCATGTTGTGTTGCTCATATGTGCATTTTGTGACACAGGCTCAAAGTGTGGAAGAGGAAGGTGGTCCTCCTATGGAGAAAAAAAATACTCTCACCATTGTATCAATCTTAATTGATGAAAGGATAAAGAAGTATGGATATATTTGCAGTGCACAATGGCATTGCTTTTGAGCACTTTATGCTCATCTATCTTATTCACGTACATATCTAAAATTTGGATGTAGAGGATAGAGAATAAATTTAGATTTGATGTAGGTCAAAGATCAATTTCACATTTTCCTGTATTTCAAMCTTCTGTCTTGCCTGGCTGTTAAAATAATGACTGAGAGTCGAAATATTTAATGGAAACATTTACAACTCCAATAAAGTATAYCATCATAAGTCAATACTGGAGAGAGATTATCTGCCAGGCCACTTTAGTGATCATTTTGACAGAAT
The DNA here is from genome assembly GCA_902810485.1 of Alauda arvensis. Lineage (NCBI taxonomy): Eukaryota > Metazoa > Chordata > Aves > Passeriformes > Alaudidae > Alauda > Alauda arvensis. Next base: position 323,972 of record CADDXX010000424.1, on the reverse strand, counting down.
CCTGGACCATTCCTTTGGGTTGCCTTTTGTTATTTRCCTTGGTTCTCCTCCTCCATCACTGTGTGTGTCAACCTGCTGTCTGCATCCAGCAAAACACTCTGATAGTGACCCTTGCTCAGTGTATTTGCCAGGCAGGAATGCTTCCACTTGTGTCTCCCACCTTTATCTCTATCTGTACACATCATGAAGCTTAGCCAGAAAAAATTAATATTAATAACAATATTATTTTTTTTTTAAATCTAGTACAATCTATTTGGATGGCTTGTTTTGAGCCATGTGGAAAAGTAAAAATTATCAAAACCTTGATTTTCAACTGTAAAAAGCTCCTCTGACAACTGTAACCTGCTGTGTCTGTTATCTGCCACRACTGGTGATGGATCAAGACAGCCTGGATTTGGCAGAAACAGTGACCAGGACTAAAAGTTGATYTATTCCATGATTGTGTTTTTCTATCTTCTGGGTTGTTTGGTGGTTTTTTTAAGCACACTCTCACGTTTTTTCTATCCTCCCAAAAATGTTCAGATTTTTGCTCACCTAATGTAAATAAAGGAAAATCATCCAGCAATCCCTCAAATGTTCCTAATTGCCTGCACATAAAATGACTYGGGGAAGATAAATTGAAAAGTGGTCAGTGAGAAGGAAGGCTGGGGAAAAGAAACAAGCAGGGACTGTGGCGAGGTTTCGACTGTATAGATTTTAAAGTACTTTAAAGGCTTTTTTCAACGTAATATGCAGCAGCTTCTTATAATTTTCTCAGCAGTAGGTAGTTTACAGTCATCTGTACCTAGAACAAATCTTGTCAAAAATGAAGGTCTGTAGTGATTGCTGGGTATAATTTTATACATTTAGCTGATTTTTCTGAAAGCTTCCACTGTGCTGCTGTTGTCAGACTAAATTATCAATTTAGCCATTTGTTGTTCAATGAATAAAAAACTCCTATGGCATTGGAGATGTTGTGGTTTCAATAAAGCAAAAGCTTTAACAAGTCGAACTACACAAAGCAAAGTGTGTACTGTATATAAGAACAGTGTTTTCTACTCCTTTAAATAACACTTTCGATGAAAAAAAAGCCAATTACATATTCACTTAACACATTCCTCCTACTTCAGGCCAATGATGCAGACCAAACCTGTTTACTGCTCAGTACCTTGCAAAAGGAAACCAAAATACAATATGTGCAAGGTAATAGGCCATTAGCACAAACATGCTCCCGGTAAAAATCCTTTGTGTAGGCACCTTTCTAAAAGCTGCCAATTGTGGGTGATAGAAGTATTATAAAGGAAGCGATTTTAATACTATTTGAGGCATTAAAAGCTGGAGACTATCTGTTTAAAGCATTAAAGTAAGAGCTGCATGTATCTAATACCTTTTAAAATGCCCTTCTGCTGATTTATATTCATCCTGAACCTGCTAATAATGAGTATACATAAGCAAATACCATCTTCCACCTATTCAGCATGTCATTGATATGAAAGCCCCAGAAAATATCTCACGTAATCAGTGTGTTCAGAGAGTTATCTAGCACAAATTACTCATTAACTCAATAGCACATAATAAAAAAGAACATCAATTAATTAATGAGTCACCCTCAGATCACTTTGATTACAACACAGCTCTGTTGAAACAGCAGTTATAAATGGAGCTGCCTCTCTTTATTCATTGTTTGCAATTGGCCCATTATTTTGCAGAGACCAGTGTCATATTTAACACATGCCTGCAGGTAATTGTGTGATTAGTTTCATAAATGAAGATGCAGAGGGGGGAACACTCCGTGTCTTGCTCTGCAGCCGAGTCGGAAGGTGCAGGGATGCAGAGCTCTGCACGGGGGCAGCCTGCCTCCACTGCACAGCCCTGGTGACAGGACAACACCCAGCTAGTCCTGCTGGCTTCCATTCCAACCCAAAAAGTCTCAAAGCCMTGGCAAAACACTCGTGATTTGGGCCTCCCTCCTCCTCCATGGATGTTGGTCTCTTCTCCCAAGCAACAAACAGGACAAGAGGAAGTGGTCTCAGGTTGGGCCAGGGGAGGTTTACATTGGAAACATTTTTTCATCAAAAAGAAGGGTTGTCAAGCACTGGAAGAAGCTGTCCACCATCCCTGGAGGTATTTGTGGCTTTTAGGGCATGGTTCAGTGGTGGGCTGGGCAGTGCTGAGTTCAGGGTTTGACTCAATGMTCTTAGAGGTCTTTTCCAACCATGATGATTATCGTGCAGGGGCCACACTGCCAGCATTTCTGTGCAAAAAAACACAGAAACAGAGAGATTAGGTGGGCTGCTCAAGGTCAATTAATGTTTGTCTTCCTCAAACCCCACTGTTAGCATGGCTTGTACCCTTCCCATCCCATCCCATCCCATCCCATCCCATCCCATCCCATCCCATCCCATCCCAGGCATTGCAAAGACAGCATCCAGGGCAACAAATCCAAACTCCTCCATGATGCTCAGGAGTTCCAGAACATCCAGAGTTCCATTGAGTTGTGTTTGGTGAATATGAGCTGGGGAGGTGAGCAAGGAAGCCTGGTTGTTTGGCTATGGGGTTTTTTTGCATTTTTTAAAGGAAAAATGAATGAAAGAACACAAAGTCACCACCTAAAGTTCCTAAACTATCTTGGTTAAATGCCATCCCAATAAGCGTATAGTGTAATTATAACAGTTCCCTTAGGTAAGTAAGAAACATCTGTTAGTAACACATAGCAGGTGTTAGCAATTACACATACTGATTTTTTTAAAGTGTTTTTAATTAAAAAGAATTCTGTTTTCTGAAAAGGAAAGCATGGTAAGTCCAAACAAGCTTTTGTTTGTGTGGCTCTAGATCATGCAATATGCAAAACGATAAAGGGGAAAATCAACTTRAATTAGCAAAGGTTTGCAGGTTTGACTCCAGTTTATTGCAATCAAAACCAAATTGGGATTCACTGCATTATTGTAAAGCACGTAACATCAGTATTCTAAGCAAGGTCTCATTTAATGCATGAAATCCATACAGTTCATGCAAACCCTAAACACATCTAAGYAGAGCATTTGAACCTGGCAAGATTGCTGTGGTTGAGCAAAACATGATAGGCATTGTAGGAGAGGAGAAAATTGCTGGGAAAAATTCTGTGTAATAGTTTCTTCACAATCCCTTTGTCCCACAACTGGGAAACAATGTCTAGATTGAATTAGAGCAAAATCAAACTACGTTGTCAAATTACTTTGAAAAAGCAGCCAAGAACAATTCACGTTTAGCAAAGGGATAGGTTGTGCCACTGAGAAATAGCAGGCAAGAGCCACACTGGAAGGCCAACCAGCTGGAGGTGGTTTTAATCCAAATTAGAAGATAAGGAGATGACAAATTTCTTTCCCTGTCCCAGCACTACCTTTCCATGGATGCCACGATGAGGATATCAGGACGTAAATCTTGCCATAAACTTGGGCTTTCATTTTGTATAAAATACATCAGCAAATGAGTTGGCAGGGAAAAGAGAAAGAAGCAGCAACATTAGTACAGCCTATGGATTTGTCTTTGTATCCAGCTGGGATCCAGGTTGTGCTTGTTTCTCATACACAAAACTGTGGCTCCTTTCACCAAAATCTCCAAACTCCAAGGTGGGAAAGCAGTTGTTCTACCTACAATCTACAGCAATATGTAAAATTAGATTGTTTTTCTTTATGTTCTCCCCAAGAGTGGAAGGTTTATGAGGAGACRAATATATAAAATAATGGGTATAAAAAGCCCTATCAGTAAACTGTTAGACCAGAAGTAGTTCATATGTATTTTTTTCATCTGAGTACATAGATCTGGAAATTAGGACCAGATTTTTAACATTTTTCTGCTTCCAGGAAACTCAGGTTTTTTTCTTATGTTATCCATAAGTACTTCTAAGCATCTTTATTCCTTCTTCTAAATATATAACATTTGTTTAAGCCTTTTTTTATATCAAGGACATAAAACTACTGTCAGTGGCATCCAGTCAATCCACTGCCAGTATTGGAACCAGCTTTCTGGATGAACAGAATAAGGAAAATCCAATACAGGTCTCCTAACTCTTAGAGGTACATTGTAAGAACTTCTAGGTACATAATACACAGCTTTATTAGCTACTCACAACTGCAGTATAAGATCCAGGTATCCACATCAGATGTTCCACTGCTGACCAAACACATGAGCTGAGAACAATAATAATGTACCAACAGCTATCAAAGAATTTTGATTGGGTTCTTTTTTGTTCAAGTCTAAGCAGAACATTTCAGTACTCCTTGTACACAATGCCTTTCTGACACACAGTAGCTTTGTGACAATGAGTGTATATTAATAAAAAATTTTTAAAAAGCTGATAAATGCCTAAAAAATTGCCTTCAGTTTAGAATGACAGACTCACATCTGTTCCTACATCTCTCAATCACCCATTTAAGTGATAAAATATCACCACTAAGACTGCAGCAGARAGGAAAATTTCTGCTTTGCCCTCCCATCCCAGTTTATTTTGGTAGCAGTGCAACAAGCTCTTTCTCTCCCTTCCCCTCGAAGTCCTCTTAAAATGTGGGAAATCACTTTTGCCATGTCTTGGATGGCCAGCTGAAAAATCTGAARGAGCCTGATCTTGGAGCCTTGAAAGTCACCTGGAAGCAACTCTGTGTAACTGAAGTCATAATGCACAGGATCATCATGTGGGCTGGCATTTACTGACAAAGTGAAGCAATCCAGAAGTGCCATAAAATTTCAGGGCTGCAGCCACCCTTGCCTCCTCGTGTAGTATTGTAAGAGGGAGTTTATGGAGAGGCTGGATTTTTAAGGGCAGGCTGGGTATCAATTTGGCCCAAAGTTTTTATTGTGCTAATGAACTGTAACAGCTCTAATCTATTTTTAGATGGTGGCATTTCAAGTCTTTCGGCTCCTCAGTTCAAAATCCATAATGTGAAGATAATATGCCACTTTTCTACCTCACAGGATGTGTGAGGGTAGTAATTGTGGGATTTTTCAATAGCACCAGCCGAGCAGATGAAATACCAAAGCAGGAGAACAGCAAAATATACAAATTGTAGCCTAGGAATTGTCTAAAATATTTAATTGATGGAAAAGTGCTGGGAAAAAAGATTGCTCGACCTTTACTTTTTCTTATCACAGCTCTAAACCATCTTTTAGAGACAGACACTTGGCCAAACAAAAACTTTGATCCAGAATRTTCTTCCCTGGGTTTCTACAGTGAGAAAGAACGAGGCAAGGAAAACAATTACAATCTCCACAATTTATTTTCACAYGTATTCACGTTTATTCTTCAGCAAAGCATATGCCAGTTATGCCTGTCTACTTCTCAAGCCATTATTAATTGGTTGATTACACAAAACAGAAGTGGATGAGATGTCATCTGAAAGACCTGAAACTGAGCAAATATTTCAGGCTAAATTCACAAGAAGAAAATGGTGCAGCTCTAATTTAGAAACATGATGTCTTTAGCCCTGCTGTGGCTGTGCTTCCTTTTAGCCCCCAGCAAAAAGAAAACCAAACCAAATCCAGCCCATGCCACATTTTTAGTGTGTCCTTTGTGTCCAACCTTCTATGGACAAGGACCACAAACATGTTTTGGTTCTGTTGGAGAACATGAGTAACCAGTGTAGCAAATCTTTTTCATGTGCTCTTTTACCTGGCTCTACCTTGCCCAAAGAGATGATTGAGTTCTGGTAGAAAAGTGTTACTCACAGCATCACCCAGAAAAAAAATTAAGCCTGTTTAATTATTCCTATTTTTTCCCTAATTCAATTTTTTCCTACCATATCCACAGCTCGTTTTCACCCAAGCCCCAACCCGGCAGATCAGGACTCTGACATTTGCTCTCTCTTTGTTATTGTTCACAACTAATTAACTAACTCAGATAGACCAAAAAATCTTCCCATTACAGACACTTGATTTGGACACATCTCTGATCATGCACAAGGCCCATAAAAGTCAGGTTAATTCTCACTAAAATCAAAAGAGGTGCTGCTGGTGGCAGCAAAGAGAAGATTTTTACCTCTGGGAAGAAAAATGAGTAGCAGGAGGCAGCCCTCTGCCATTTTACATCAATGGCTTGCCACAGCCCTGGCTAATCTTTTTAGCTAGTCAAAGCATTCAGAGTGTCMCAGGTCTCTGAGTAACTTGGAAGCCAGCTCAAGCCATGGCACACTGGCTTTCCCTCAGCACCACAGCCAAAATCTGAATGTAGAATTTGAGRGCTGAAAATTGACTCTGATAAGGTATCACACCCCCTGATCTCTCTCTTAAAGGCAGTGAAAAATGGTCTTTCTGGAGGCTTCCCTGCTGCATTCACATTTCTTGCTCTCCAATAAGACTTCAGCCCATCAGGTACCACTAATCCCCACACACCTGTGAACAGCAAAATAATCTATTTCTACAAGCAGCAAGAGCTCCCATTTAAAAATGAAGCACAATCMACATAAAAACTAGAAATTTGACTTTTCCTAGTCTTAGAGCATCTTACCCTTTGAACAAGCAAGTCAGGTAAAATCAGGACTTTATCAACCAAACCATGGCAGACTTTGCTGTAGCAGATTTTTTTTTTTTCTGTCTGTAGGGAATTCCTCTGCCTTTATCCCTCAGTCCTCTACCAGCAGAACACCACAGACAGACCTGGAGGCATCAGTGGAGGTGCTGACAAGAAAGCACTGCAGAAGGGATGGGGCTCCCAGGTGCAGSCACAAATCTGTCCACTGTTGTGGTATTTTGGCCTCTGTGGCCACATGAGATAGAAATTAGGGGCAGGCAGCTGGGGAGAAGGGAAAAATCCAGAGCTGCAGCCAACCTTGCTCCTCTCTCAGAGCCCTCTTGGATACTTCATGGATGTGTTTTTGAGCCTTTCAGCCCAGACAGGCGCGTCAACACCTCAGCAGTTCATTCACAGGAACTGGAAGTGCTGGGTGTTTGTTACTGGTGCAAACTCAGAGGCTTGGAATTGTACAAGAGGYTTTGACCTCTGGATCATCATTTGGACCCTTCCTTTTGGAAATGCAAGTTTGCACCTCTGCTTTTTTTCCTACCTTTTATCACCCTTCCTGATGTCTTCTCCCAGCAAGCCCACACTTCTGCCAGCACAGTTAAAATGCTGAGGCAATGCCAGTGGCTGTTTGAAATGCAAAGGGACAGAAACGATTAGTGCTATCAAACTTTTTATTYTAATGGAAGTTAGACAAGCCCCAGGCACATTTGCACCTGCAATTGCTTGCTCCTTGCACTGCTGTGCCCCATAGATCTGCTTGTTTCAATTGACCCTAAGGCAGTAACCTGCAGAATGTATCCATATCATTTTCTGCTTTCTGCTGCCACATTTTCAAATCACGGATTTAATGGTCATAATTTTCACATGTAAAAACTCAGACTGTGCAGTCCAGTGCTGTGTTTATTTCCAGGTGGAAAAACAAAGTCTTGTATTGTCCAAATCATCTGAGCTGCAGGAAAATAAAGGGGTGTGTGAAGTTGCTTGGGGGTTTTYCCCCAGATTTTAACATTTCTACTATTTACTAGTAGCAATGGATTTGCATATTCAGTTGTGTTATGCAATAACTACTAAAATTTTTTTCAAGCAGCAAGAACTAACAGAAGAGAGATCAGGGAGGAAAGGTGAGAGAGGAATCATCATCATCATCATCATCATCATCAGGGGTAAAATGGATTCCCCCAAATCACAGAAGTCAATACCCATGAAAAGCTAACTCATGGGGAAACCTTTATCACACACCATGGAAAAAAATCCTGCTTTTCCCAGGGTCAGGTTGCACAGATTTGTCCTCATATATACAGGATTATCCCACAATTTATCATTAATTAAATAAATTCCCTATCAGTGGGGTTATAGACAATAATTATTTGCAGAGCTAATCTGYAGTCCAGTATTGAAATCAGTTTAGCTCTGTCAAAAATACGAGCCATGCAGAAGTTCCTGACTGATTGCTTTCTGCCTGTCTCGAAGGAGTCTGCTGTACAGACGTTTCAACCTTGAAATCCCTTTTCCACTCCCTTTTCCCCAGCTTTGCTTCACTACCATGGATGAAACCTCACCTCTTGGTCAGAGTTGCTCCAGCTGAAAAGGACGAGGGATGGTTCTGCCCCTCTGGAGCCAGTTAAGAAATGTTTTGACTGGAGCATCTTGTAGTGCTT
>CADDXX010000424.1:295155-310155 GCA_902810485.1 Alauda arvensis | reverse complement strand
GGACCAGGTTGCTCAGAGCCCCATCCAACCTGGCCTTGGACATTTCCAGGGACATCCACAACTTCTCTGGGCAACCTGTTCCAGTGCCTCACATTAAAGAATTTCTTCCTAATCAAAAACAACTCTCTTTCAGTCTGAAACCATTCCTCCTTGTCCTGTCCCTCCAYGCCCTCATAAAGTTTCTCTCCATCTGTCTCTTACATTCCCATAAGGTACACGGAAGGTCATAATTCCCTTCTTRTCTCTTGAAGGAACCCTTCTCTTCTCCAGGCTGGACAATCCCAAGTCTCTCAGCCTTTCCTTGTAGGAGAGGTGCTCCATCCCTCTAACAATCTTAGTGGCCTCCTCTGGAGCTTCTTCAGCAGGTGGATGTCCTTCCTGTGCTGGGACCCCAGAGCTGGCTGCATTTTATACATTTAAATGCAGTTGCACACACAGCCTTTCACAGAAAACCAAAATCTTTGCAGATGYCTGAGACTGAACCTTTTGTGTGCATGAAGAAAAATATTTCAGAAGTCTGAGGAGACAAGGTCATTTGGCAGTGCCTGCCATAACATAATTATTTAATGGRTATTTTATGGCAGTACATAGAGGCCCTAAATGATAGCTGAGCTTCTCTGTGGTTGGTATTATACCTCCTAAGAGATGATCACTGCCCCCAGGAAGTTTATAAACCAAAAAAAAACAGGACAAAGATCAAGCCAAGAGGAGCATTRTTATCTTCAGTTTACATATGGAGAACCGAAACACGGGGAGATAAAAATCTCCAAGYCCCACAGAGAGCCTGTGGCAAGGCAAAGTTCTGCTAAACCCTAATGCATTGCTAGCTCCTTCCTCTCAGCCACCTTCTTCCCAAAAAAGAAGCTGCCTGAGTTCTGCATGCAAAGGGAAGCCTGGGCAGTGAGTGAAAGGAGGAAGCAGCCATTTATAACTGGCACACGTCATTTTCAAGCACAGATCTCAAAGAGTGTTAGAGACAGGCAATTCTCTCTTTTTCTCAGGGTGGAATGCTCAGGCAGAGGAAATCATCTCTGGCCTCCCGGCCAGTTTGAAAGCAAAATGTACTCAAAGTCCACTGTCCTCTGAATCTAACTGGATGAGCCACAATGTCCCTCATCTTGCAGAGTCTCATGGCAATAAAGCAGCTCATCCATCGTGACTCCTGGAGTGCTTTCAGGTGTGACAAGATGCAGCCTAGGACTGAAGAGAGGGAGCAGGGAAAGTCACATTTTACATGCTAGGTCTGTGTTTTCCCCCAGTGCAGTGTAAATTAACACAGCTCAGAGGGGCTTCTSTAAATTATCACAGCTTTGTGATCAGCCAGAGCAGGGGAGAGCTCTGCCCTCTCTCTCTGTCCCAATCAAGGGAATAGTGCAGGGTCATCCTGCCAAACACACGCCACATCCTTCTTGTGAGGTGTATTCCACACGGGGTGATCAATCCAAGCCCGTGGCTCCTCTCCAGCAGCTGAGCCAGCACAAAGAGGCSCAAAAATGATGACGTCCCTCACAGTGGCCAACTTCTGTTCAAAGRGACATGACAAACTTGTGGGTTCTTCTGTCTCCCACAGGCATCTGATCTCACCTGCCTTCAACAGCCTCTGTCTTTCAAGCTCGCTGCATTCTTGATGTTGCTGGRAGCAGAAATGGTAACAGCCAATTTATTTATCATAGAAGGTACAGATTAGAAAAAAATCCTRCAACTTTATTCTCAGAGCATGGGGTGTGATTGCATGTGGGTCATCATTTTTTTTAAGTGACTGTTGTACATTTGTATCAGCTGCAGCTCTCAGATTGGAGTTGTCACCTCTTAGCTTATTTTCCTTTTCATTTGTCTTCCTAATAAGGAGCTTTTATGTTCTGTATAAGCCAAGACCAGAAGAACGTCGTGTAGGGAAAGAGTGTAGATCTCGGTGGTCGCCGTATAAAAAAAAAAAAAAAAAAAAGAAAGGAAAATGAGAGAAAAAAAATCAGGAAATAATAGCAGCATCACTCCATATTCTTTCCTCAAAATTAGCTCTAAGTCACACATTAGCCATTAACTCCTTTGACCTGTTCCTCTTTGAAAGATAGGTTCCACTTTAGGTTTCAACCTAAGGCTTCAGTAGCTTCAGCCCTGACATAATCTTAATTGTTTTCTGTATTTCTAAAACGACATAAATGGGAGCTCAAAAGTACATTATAGAAAAAATACATTTTCAAGGTAAGCGAAATAATCATAAAATCAGCTCTTGAAAACCACCAGAAATTAAAAAGCACTTGGTAGCTTCAGTCATAACGATCTTAAACATTTAAATAAACTATATGCATTCAGGAAATCACTGTATCATGTGCTTAAAGTGTTGGGTTCAAATGCTAATTGGAGTATAAGATGAGAAATCCAAACACAAGTCAGTTTTGGTAAGAACGTGAATGCATTTATCAAAAAGATTTCAAAATGTTGATGTGAAGCCTCCTGGGATTGTTATGGATACACAGAAGATATGAACATAAAAACATAATTCATCTGTTCAAATTCTGATTCCATTCTGTTTATTTCAAGATGCAACAAATTTCTGCTCCTTCCCACTCTTTTTTTTTTTTTTTTTCCCCTTCTTTTTTTTTTTTCAATGATGAGCAGCACCTACTTTTCAAGTGACCCACTCAGAGTTTCTGAGTCATGCCTTGGTGACATCCAGCAATGAAACAGCCAGACAAACACAGGAGGAACTGAGAATCTCACACCCTTCATAAGGCARAGATCTCTGTGGCCACCCTCCCAAAACACAGACACTTAAAAATGGATTTATCCTCCTCCACAGCACTTTGCTGCTCCCCAAATCACTTTTATTTCAGAGTGGTCCAAAGTATCAAAATGTCTGCRCTTTCCACAGAATGAGGRGCATCCCARATTATTTAACTCTGGGCACTCACTRGTGTACTGCAGGATGAGGATCACTCCTAGCTGAAAAGAGCACCCCAAAACCTGTCTGGTGGCTGTGCAAAGGCCAAAAGAGAAATTTTCTACCTTACCTGGAATGAAAAGYTTACCTCAAGGTTCCTCAGTGCAAAATCCAATTGAAAGGATGTAAATTTTATTTTCTTGTAGTAAAGAGAAATGTGATTGACATTCTCAAAAAAAAAAAAAATCTAGTTTTCAATGAAAAAATGCTTTGAATGTTTTCAGCCAGTCTCACTGGTATGTGAACACTGCTTGATACCTCTGTTTTCTAACAATTAAACAGAAAAAGCTGAACCCAGACCTTAAAGCCACAATATTTCCTGGAAATATTGTCCCCCAAAACATCTAAAGGATATCAGATACAGACATTAAACAATCCAAAACTACCTCCCCACTGAATAAAGAAGATGGTGTATAAGACACATCTTTAGGGTATGGATCAATGCCTTCGTGTGAATATTCAAATTCATTCAGTGACTAAAATACATCACCTCCACTGAACAAGAAAGAGCTTCCATGCAAAAACTCACATGATAAAGCCCAGAAAAGACATTTCTTTGCAACATCCCTTTATTAGAGAAATTATGACTTCCATTAGAGAAATTATGACTGCATGAATTTTCACAGAGCCCAAATACAGAGCACTTGATCTTGTAGCTTTAAAGTTCTTTCATGCAGGGTTGTTTTTTTGGGATTTTTTTTTGTCAGTGATTATGTATACATAGCTTTCACAGGGAATACAGGATATAAGGGACAGTAAGTATGCTTCAGCATATGGTGAAACCATATGCTTGGCTGCTTTTCTGCCTATACYACTTTTATTTATTTATTTTAAAATATGTGATTCACATTATTAAGTTCAGACCTCTCCAATTTGCGTGGCCATGTAGATGATAGATTAATTATGCTTAATTTTTAAATATTATTTATTATTGTCTGGGGTTAAAGAGTGTGCACGAGACAGGAAAAGAAATGTCCTGAATTTCCTACTGATGTGAATGAAGAAAGCTTTAGATCACAGAACTACACTTTCTATCATGCAGAAATCTTTGATATGTCAGACAGATTCTGAATCTGGAGTCCTCCTAACATGCATGATTCTGCAGGAGTTAAAAAAATGGGAAGCAACGAACACAGAGGTCTGAATTCTTAATTCCTTGTCCAGTAAGTCACCAAAAAGTGAAGAAACCCAGAAACCCCATCCATGTGCTACTGAGGAGCCTGGAGAAGGAGGCAGGAGGARAAGGAAAAATGTGAATTCCAGGGGGACCAGCATGTTTCTATATAATTGGCTCATTTTGATCTAAAACATTCCCATCATAAGTGTCAAGAACAGCCTTGCAGCAGAAATTTTCCCCTAATTTTTCCCCCCCAATTTCCAAACTACTTTGAGTTCAATTAGAAGCACGCTCCMAAACAAGGAATGGCCACGTGGCAAAGAATTATAAAAAATTACCTTAGTTAAGTGTCATTATTCACTGTTCTACAACAAATGAGCTTGTTAGATCACACAGTCCAGTTGCTTCAGACTGGTGTCAGCCACCTCACACTGCTYTCTTTGTCTTGACTCAGTTTTCTCATTGTTCCCCTCCTGAAAGGCCAGGGACTTGATCGAACTGGGAAATCTCCCACCCTTTTTGATCAGAGCCTTTCTGTCATTACCTTTCCTGCAGGAGAGAGGTGACAGCTCCCATTTGGATTGCTACCTAAGGAGATCAGATGCCTGGTCTGAAATCCCTGCTTCAGCACAGACTTCTAATGGGAGCTTAAATGTGTCACTTTGCCTTTTGCACCTCAATTCCTGCACGGCAGCAGAGGAATCAGAGCACTTCCCAACCCCTGAGGGTTAGACTGTGGGGTGCTCCAAGGCCATGGGGACATCTAAGTAGCTCAGCCAGTTGTAAAACTTTGATCTCCAGAGTCATCAATCCAGCATTTCGAAAGTATTTAACTCACAATGAGAGATTTAATATTTTCAAGAAACAGCTCACTTTTTTTTTTTTTTTTTCATAGAAGTTTTATCATTATTTCTTTAAACGGCTTACAAAATCCCACATACAAGTTCCAGGCCTTGATCTTATTATCTGCCTTTTAATATAAACTCTCTGTTTTGGTGCAACATGAGGTTTGACCAAGAGGCATTACATCTGTGCTGGCAGCAAGTCTGTGGATGTTGATATGCCAGGCAGGAGGTAGGTGATCCTTCWGGAGACATCGCTCTCTTCCTCTAAGGGGAAACACGGAATAAAAAAGTATAGAATGACCTTGCACTAATAAGCCTCTGCCTGGAGACAATGATTAAACCTGGTGGCACAAGGGTTGGTTTATGAGTAATATCAGCTGAGGCACTAATGAAAGCATCCCATTAAAAAAATGTATAACTTAGGGACTTGTCTGCACTGGGAAATTTGGTCAGTGCTGTTGCTGCATTAGTGTGCTCTGAAGCACAAACAGCAAGGTACAGCCAGGTATTGCAGCTGGCTCTTATTTCTAACTAAATTCATCAGCCAGAGGTCCTGCATRCTTTGCCAGGAGTGAAATCTGGATGTGAAATCTGCACTTCAAACCTAGTTCTAGCCCTAGGACTTTGCTGTCCAAAGGTTTCTCCTCATCAAAGTAGCTGCAAATATAMCTCTCAAGTACTGGGGCTTGTATGCTGTGACTTGAACTGGTTTGTGCTGCACATATTCATACAAAATGTTATTTTTAGACTCAGGAGTATCATAGGACAGGATCAATTTGAAAGCATGTGCACCAGCCTGAGGCAGGAGTTAAGTTGTTTCTTTGTTTTCYTCATTAACCTTCTTCTGAAAGCAAATTGATTTTCCCCCATTTCACTTGAAAAACTTCCACAATAAAACAGACTTGGATTTTGGTGGCAAGGACTCACACACAGCCACARTCCTGTTGTGCAGGCAGGGCAGGTGTGGTGGGACCAGACCATGCCAGGGTCACTRTGCAAGGTGCAAAGGACACAGCAAGGACCAAAACCACCCCTCTAAACTCGGAGATCCTGCCAGCTTCTGGGCAGCCAGCAAGGCAAAAGTGAAACCAGGCTGGCTGCAGAGGATTTGAACTGCAGCACACTCGTTTAGGAGAATAACACCTCAAGATTTGTAAAATGCAGCTCCTTTGAGGTTCACTGGCACCATTTTGGAGTGTTTCAGCAGCCCACTTACATCCTATAGGGAATGACTGGGATAAAAAAGCTCAAGAAAAATAAAAATCCATCCTCGTATATGCAGAAAATTAGGAGTATTTAACCTGGGAAACTACTTTTCTGTGGTTTCAGTATCTTTTTGAGAATTTTGGTTTTAATTAGGAAAAAAAATCTGGTGGGAAATTCCAAGCAGCTGCAACTGAGTTTGACCAGTGCCTCCAAAAGTTGTTGCACAACTAACAAAAAAGAAAATAAATAAAACAAAGCCAACAGAAGTAGCAGTGGTCTGTGAAATAATATAGGTCATGTATGATCCTTCTCCACTGCAGATGTTGAAAATTATTGCTATAGCCATTCAAACCCTTTTTATTTTCCAAGCCATATTAACAGTTGAACACCAGTGAAGGTTACTGAGTGGTTGTTTCCCACCCACAGCAGATTTAGCCACAAGCATGTTAAAACCACAGTTGGAGAAGGGGGTTAAGAAAACAAACAGATTCACTGCAGGGGAAAAAAGGTTCATTAAGCTATTTTTTAAGAAACTCGATCTTCGGTACAGTAGAGTTCATATATTAATTTCTTTTATCAGGGCAAATTTGATGTTATCTATACTTTGCTAAAAATATTAAAGCCATTTTTAATGTGACCTGATGCACAGCAGAGTGGAAAAGCATCTTTTTGAAAAAGTAAATGAAAAGCAAAACAGAGTTATCTGTATAATTCTGACTTTCTTCCATGACTTGAACATATCTACTCAAAAAGTGAAATGAAAGAATCTCTAGTTTCTGAAATTTTCTACAGTCAGTTGCAGYACTAAATTGCTAAAGTAGAAGAGTAACAAAAAGGAAAGAAGATCAAATTTATTTTCTGACACAAGGACTCTTTTTTTTGCTCCTGGCCATAAAAGTTAAAGCAAAGCTTCAACAAAATATCAGAAYGAGACACAAACAGCTGCTGCATTTCTGTCTGTCTTACAAACTGAAATCAGCAGTTTTCCTAMACCAGATAAAACAAACTTCAGAATGTGGGCTTTCTGTGTTAAAATTTGATTTGCAGAMAATTCTTCACACTCCTCCACTTGCACAGGAAAAAAACTTGAACCCCGTTTTTTTTAATTTAGTCCACCACAAGGTATGACTTCATATTTTTATTTCAACAAACCAAGAGAGAAATTAAAACACATCAGTCAGTACTTTTTGCATRAACCCCCAGGTCACTGTGGTGTGGATCTTTCTACCTTGAAACACTTCTTAATTTCCCAGCCACTGTGAATACACCAGATCATCCTCTTGGGGTGACTGAACACCATCCATGCCTTGGGGGACAGGGAGGTTATTGGGGTCTGTGTCATGCCTTCCCCTTTACCTCCTGCTCAGCCCCACTGGTGCTTGACAAGGATTTCTCAGCAGGACCAAAGCTGGCAAGGGCAGAGCAAAACACCTCTGGAGCATCAACACTGAAGAGGGAGCCTCTACTCGTGTGCAGGAAAATCTCTGCACCTGTAAATACCTTCTTCCCCTCTGTCACAAGAGCCCAATTGGATCCACATGACATCCCTCTGGTCTGGGACTCAAGAAATTACAAATTCACTGAAAATGGCTGTGTCAGTGAGTGAGCTCTTTTGCAATCCAAGTGACTGTGACAATGAGAGGGCTTTTGTGCACTCCAACGTTGTTGTGCTTGGCAAGCACAGTCCTCACTTACTCCCCTGCAGTAAAGAGCCCTTGTGATTTAAGGGTGTGAGGTGGCTTCAGGGGTGTTGCAACCCTCCTGAAAGCCTGGGTTGGGTTGAAGGAGTTGCCATGACATGTGTACTGGCTCAGTCCCTAAATTCATGTCACTGCCAGCCCATTCTGAGATTATTTTTTGTTTTCTGCAGAGAGATCGAGTTGATCCAGAAGGGATCTCATGATCTCATGTTGTGCAAGTGAGAGAACAGATTTAGAGTGCAATACTTAAACTGGCAGCAGGAACACACTCCCCTGCTGTGACCAAAACCTGAACAGTAGTCAGCTAATAATGTAAAACCCTGGTGGAATGCCAGTGGAAAGAGGAATTATGTGCCCTCTCCTACCTAAATCTTTTGACTGCATCTGCACATGGCTGCTCCTCTCAAAAGTAATGGCACTTGTTTCAGGAAAGCCAAGGAGCAACTAAATCAACCCCAGAGCAACCAGAACTGGGAAAGTCCCTGTCCACCCTGCAGAAATCTCAGTGATGGCATCCTCTCTGCTTCAATGGACCTGCACCCCGCAGCAGAAGTTAATTTGGAAACCCAAAAAAGATAATTGTTGCTATGGCAACTGATAACAAAAATACCAATTAGCAATTTTCAACATGTGATTGAGACCCTGGAAATCTGTGTACTAACAAAAAATATCTAATCCTGGTAGGTTATCAGGTCTTGTACAGAGATCTACAGCTCCATCAGATTATTCCTAGGGATACACAAWTTATCAATATTAAATATTATTTGAGAGGCTAACAGGCCTGGAGGCCTCTGGCTTTTCAATGCTACAAATATAAAATTATGYTCTATTCTAAATTCTTTTCCMTTCTGATTGTCCAGGATATCARAGACACTGGTGAGGAATCATTGTCAAGAACAGCAAACTCCAGCCTTGCAGCATCAGTCAGAACTTTATAAAGACTCCTCTTTGTTCATAAAACTTCCTGGGACCTTGCCTAAAGAGTAATTCCATGTAATGAAATGAATTCTGTTAACAACCACAGCAATTATTTTTGTATTTGAAAGCATGAAACACTGCAGCTGAACTGCTACCCAAACTTCTGCATCAGGAATTATATTTTCTTTCCAAAGAAGGGAAAATACAAAAGGGAGTGGAGAACTACGATCACATGTTATTTAGTTGCACCCAAAATGAAAAGGCTATGTGCAGGAAGAAAGTGCCAACTCCCATTCTCCAACTCCAAATTTCTGTCTTAATGGTGTATAAAGGGTTAAAAGAGTATGGAGAAAATACTGTATAATTCAATCTTGCAATAAATTTCTGCAGGCAATATTCAGTAGCTCAGTTCAACCACTAGCCCCACTGGAGAGTTTTAGTGCTCTGAAGATTAAGATTAAATTCAGAAATAGCAAAGCCAAATTTTCTAGTTTTTCCAAGGGGCTGGGGAAGGATTATATATCCTTCTTGCATGTACAAAATAAGTTTCCATTATTCAAGAGTTGTTCCATAGATCAGTCACGAAGACAAGTGTGCTTTTTTTCTGCAGTAAGCATGAACACTACCTTCATGACACAACGAGGTTTTGATAAACAGAAGCCTTTTAAGTAACATTACAGGAGTAACCATTTTTCCTTCATAACCTTTCAAAGGGGCACTGGCATTTTCAAAATGGCACACATGAATTACATACCCAATGATCACACAGCACCTTGGAAATTTGCTCCTAAATGGCTTTTATTGCAAAAAAGTAGTCAATTTACATGTCAGAGGAAGGCTAAACACGGGGAAAGGCTGAATATCCTCACTTACATCAGTCTGCCACTACAGACTTCACTTTAGTTACACCACAGACCTCACTGGCATTATTCCTGATTTGTGCCACTTGAAATTAAAAGTGAATCAGATATGAATTATTTKATGAATGATGATGCATTGGTGATGCAAGTAGCATAGCATTCTATCAAAGAATGGTTTGCCTTACAAAGTTCATCTTGTTCTACTAAATTACTTAATWCTTAGAAGAGGAATAATCCCAAACCAGAGAGCCAAAATCAGTTCGAGAGCAAACAATTTATTAACATATGCAGAAGAAAAATTAAAAAAAAAAAAAAGGAAAAGAGAAAATAAAAAGTGGTATTTTTCTCTCCCCATCTAAAGACCTCAGCACAATTTACCATCTTGAATTATGTCAYCACATTCCTTGAAGGAAAGTATTGTGGGTATTTGGAGATAATGAGGTGCAAGATGTAAAGATTAAGGTTATAAGTTTTAGAGTTACATATATTATTTGGGGGCCCCACTTCTAAACCATATCAAAAGAGCCAGAACTTCAGAAGAGCATTAAATTAAAAAAAAATAAAAATCCAGCAAATTAAAAAGAAGCATGAACACCCACAGTTTCTAAAAAATCTGGCTAATAATCCTCCTGACTGGGCACTGTGAACTCCAAGGGACAATTCTGGAAACATTAATCAGATCCAAGCAATCTGCACCAGAACCAGGAAGAGAGCCTGGATCTTCTGATCCAGTCACAAAACCTCCTATCATTCCTTTCAGTTCAGGGATTTAAACTGGACCATTTTAGGAATTGATGGACAGCCACCACATGGGTGCAAACCTTCCCTTCAAGGATAGTTGGATAACTGGGAAGCCAGCTCCACAGTTTTCCAGTTGTTGTTTCGTTTACCTTTAGTGTCTTGGATAAGTTTGCGATAAACCCGCGGCRCCGTGATCGTAACTCATCACAACAAGCACAACTTCCCGTGGTGCAGAAGTTGTGCATCTTCTGGGGACAAAATCTCTGCAAAGGAACAACTGCAGAACTTGCCTGCCTCACCCTTTGCTCGTTTGCTTGCAAACTCTGCTGCACACAGCTCTCAAGCAGACTCCAGAAGTGCCCTGGGGTTRATGGACTCAATCTCCAAGATTCAGCAGCCAAACAGAGATGGGTGTCAGATCCCTCCATGCATCCTCCAGAGTTAAATCCAGACTTGGGAAATGGAATCTGTGCAAAGGAGAGGGAGATGGAACTCAGCTAAATATGCCTCTAGTGTTGAGGGCCTCAATCAAGACACACTTCCATTTTGAAACTACGGGTTTTGCTTCACTTTAGCACCTGTTTAATAAACTCTTTACTTCTCAAGTTCTGAAATGGAAATAATCCAATTTTTGAAAGCAGTGGTAAACACATTTTCATCAYGGAGGAGCTGTAGGCATGGACAAAAAGAAGTATGCCAGCTATGTAGCTCACATTTTAACTTTGTATTTTTATGTGCTAATTGTACTGCTCTTTCCTGGTTTTGAATGGTATGGGTGCTTTGGAGACCTTTGTCACCCCTCTCTCAACTGAAATTATMCTTACATAACAAAAATAAAATCTATATCTGGTAGGGAAATAAAAAAAAAATCCTAGTTGTTCAGTCTTTCAAAATTACACTGGACCTCAGACTAGAAAATATTGCAATGAACAGGAATCATTTTTCACTGGCAGGGAGATGAACTAGGTAAATGAATCAGTGCTTTCTGTATCTAATTTCTATGATGGCAAGGCATGAGCACTCTGACCAAGCAATTTACATTCATTTACAAGTATAATYCATAAATCTGTGGGTTCATACATCAGGATTTCGGATCAGCTTAAATAATGTGTGTAAATACATTTTCACTTTATTTGTTAATGTATTGCAAATGAGGATATAAATCTGGTGTGAACACAAGTTTACCTGATTTCATTCACCTAAAATGACAATCATTCCTGCACAAATGTCTAGCAGGGGAACTACAGCACAGGCTTTGCTCTGTYCTTTAGGCCAGGCTCAAACCTGCAAACTAAATTTGAATCACTTACTTGTCTTCTGAGATATTTCCTTTTGCCTGCTTTCTTATTTTAAGAAAAAGATTCATCCTGAGGACCAGATGCTCAGCTGTAATCCAACTAGAGCATCCTTCAGCTTTGTTCATCATCTTCAATAAAGTTATGCTAGCTCTCAGCATTTGAGAATATGAGGTGAAATCTTTGCTCCAATTAAATCAATGAGAGATTTCCTATTGAATTTGAGGATTTCATCCTTGGCCTTTCTATGTATACACATCWTTTTAAGACTAAAGTGATATACAACAGCTCTGTGTAACATGCATGGAGCAGATCCTTTTATGGAAAGAGCAGAAAGCTCTTCAGACAGTGCACATCCTGTTTCCTCGTGAACAGTTTCTGAATGTTTATAAAACAAAATATAGGATGAGTTATGCCCAAGATTCATATAAATTTTCACCACTTCTAAATATTTTGGACATAAATTAACATTTAAAATTTCTTTAAGCCTATCAAGCCAGCCATAGTCCAGCTTTATTATCAGCTAGCACATAGAAAGCTTTTTTTTTTTTGTTTGTTTTAAGAGTCCTTCTTGCCTGTGATCATATTTTTGAACCAAGGGCTTCACATAAAACCAAAATGACAGTGGACATTTAACAGGAAAGGRCTGAAGCAATAAATGTCCAAAGAGCAGCTGGATCCCGTTTCAGCCTGCATGAGCTCCACCAAGTAATTGACAGTCTTATTGCCTTTCCATTTTACACAAAACTACAGTAAAAGAGTGGTTTCTTCTGGAAGCTATTCCATGTGGAATGTAACTCATATTCTGGGCAGAGTGATACTTTATTTGAACAGTCGACAGTGGCTCCATGGGYGTATATTTTGAGAGAAATTTAGTTGTGGAAATTAAAGACAGAAGAATTGCATGTAGGACCCAGTTCCGCTCAAATCTGTAACAGTTTTTCTGTCTGCTTCCATGGGAGTTGGGAAAGGTCTTCTGGGGGGAAATCCTGGCTCCTTTCATCTTCTTTTAGCCAAAAATCTTCAGGGCTGTACTCAAGAATGTAAGCATGAGACAGCTATGGAGATACTTGGAGAGCYCAGTATCAGGACTTTTTTATCAGGCAGTGTTAACTTGAAACTGCTTTTTAAGGCACAAAATTCCTTGTKCTGTGCCTTGCACATTTTGGAAATTTTGTATTCATTTTTGAGTGCTTTTCCCCTCTCCTCTTCTCCTGTTCCTGTTTCTGAGGGTGTGATGCAGCAAGAGCAAGGACTTGGTCCTGCACACCACCAACCACGTGGAAACCCTGCCTGAGACCAGYGGGTGTTTAAAACCCATAAACATTCACACATGCTAACACCTCCAAAGATTTAAACAACCTCCCTCCCTCCCTAATTCCAACACCTGGCAGAATCAAAGCGAGCTGGAGAGGAACAGGCCCCACAAATTTTCACCTTTTGAGCTCCCCGCTTATATCTCGTTACTCGYGTTAATTTTGCCTCAAAGCATAAAGTAAACCCCGCATTCCCCAGGAATATAAATGACATAATTTAATGTGACTAAGAGATATACAGATGGCACTGCATTTCCTCTGCAGTGTGGAGAGGTCAGGCAGCAATTGGCTATAACACAAACKAAGCTAATACAGAGTTACAGGCTGCCAGATCTTGGTCTCTCYTCCTAACAGCCTATGCTATGTGAAGTAATTGAACATGCAGCAACTTAAGTAAGGGGGCAATGCTGGAAAATGTCAGTGCTCCAGCTTGAAATGTCTTTATATTAATAGAAAAATATTTCAGGAGGTTTTAATGATGGAAGGTTCAGAAGGAAGAGTATTTTTGGGGGAAGCGTGCCCAGATCAGCAGCTCATCCACTTCAGCAGTTTGCTTTTACCTCCTTTAAGAAAAATGCAAAACTAAATCTTGAAATTAAAAAAAAAAGGATACTTCTATTGTTCGTTTTGATACACAAAAAAAAAGTTAATAATACTTTATTATTGCAGTATCTCTAGTTTTTCTCTACTTTTCAGTGCCCACAATATAACCAGTACCACTGTTACAAAACCATCTGGCTTCTAATTCCCTCTTTGAACCTGATTCTAAGGGAACTGAACTTCATCATTTTTCTAAGTAAGAACTCCCTACAAACTGGTCTATGACTTTTATGAACGTTTCTGACTAGTCTTTTTTGCTTCAGGAATATGAAAAGAGGCTTTAAAGCTGCCTCATCCATGCAGGTAAGGGAAGCTCTACCTGAGGAGAAGTTCTCAAGGAAGGCAGGCCCAAGGAGAGGGAAAGAAGATTTAACACTACAGATGACCACTAGGATGTCCTATGGGGAGGCTACAGAATACAACAATAAACAAGCACTTCCCTTGAAAAGAAATACAGATTAAAATGGGAAACTTCTTAATTTAGACCCACATCTTGATTGCTGCCTGCTGTCCTATTTCCTTCCATGCCACACAGGAGGATCAGGCAGGACACCACGAGGAGCTCCTGCCATCCCTGCAGTTATGAAACAGCTGATTCACCAGATTCAGTGAGGTTGAATAAAAAACTCAAACATCTCCTGAAAAAGTTAGATGGGTTCACAGTCACATTTGCAAATTCTTATGTGCAATTTTGTAAACATTGGCAAACACATACAATAACTGCAAAGTTTTTAAGGTAAATACTGCCAGTTCACTCCCTAATGATTACTCAAAACGTGTTATGAAGTTTTGTGCAGTTTACTCGTGCAAAATGAGTAGTTCTCATGCTCCTTTAAAAGACAGAGGAGCCCTCCTGCATGATTTCCCTGACCCATCATCRCTCAGATAATTCTAATTTTGAGTAACAGTTGGAAATAAAAATATATTTTCCGAGTCATTCRGGCAAGAAGTGTGGGCAGCGTTACACTCCTGAGGAGTGGGTGGCAGATGAAATCCATGAGCAGAGCATATGCTGCTCTCTCAGAAATCAATGCAATCCTCCTGCTTTCGTGTGCCAGRGCAAAGTCCTTCAGGCACCTGGGCTGCCAAACCTCACCCAGGCACTCACAAACGGCCCCCAAGGACACAGCTGTGACAAAGCTGCTCCTCAGCCAGCTTGGGTTGCACATCTATCACAAATCTAAGCTGGACAGAGTTTATCCTTGCCTGTCTCTAATTCCATTTACTTCCCAAACTCTCAGTCACCCTGCACCAAGTAGTAAATTCCAGTTTTAGTTTTCTTTTTTCCCCTTTAATCTTGTTGGTCATTTAATACTTCAGTCCACTGCCCCTTCCAAGGTTTCATTTTGCTGCTGTGATTCCCCTGGTGCTGCAGTTYCATCTTAAAGCAGAAGCTACTCAAGCTAAATGCCAGCCTTCAGTGTTTCAAATTTAGAAACTTTTTGAGGTGCTTGCTCTTAG
>CADDXX010000424.1:217993-294971 GCA_902810485.1 Alauda arvensis | reverse complement strand
AAAAAGTAAGCAAGAAAAAAACCTATTTAGCACACCTTTAATATAATATCACCCTTCATGTGCACACACGCACTTCAAAAACAAACAAGTGTTCTTTATGCTTGGCTTTTTAATTTTCTCCATCAGAGTTCACTGRATGTAAATACTGGGCAATGCTGTGRGAAAAYATAAAGCAGYACAGAAATCTGCAAGTCACCAGAGAGCCRAGAGGAACAATGGGAATCCGGGCTCACCATCTGGTCCAACACCAGGCTCCATTTCAAAAGGTAACTCCTGGAGAACCCTGTGGCTGCAGCACAATGTGATTTTGGATCAGGGTCGTTCTGMCAGCCCTGGTGCAGGCTGGGTCAGATCTCTGGAATGTAATCTAACTCAGGCAGGCGTTTGCTTTGGGTCTTTTGTCTCACAGGAACAATGGGTGCCATCTGCTYTCACGAGGAAGTGCTTTAGCAGGCYTTCCATGGGTGGTGTGCTCCTCAAGGGTGCAGCTGGAAGGGAGAGGAGCTGGMTTTGTTCTGTGTTAAAGGACACAACTGAGGAGAGGTACCCCTTCATAAAAATGAGTATTTTAGAGGGCAGTTGAAAAAAAGCAATAATATCAATTTCTCAGAAAATTCCTCARCAAAAAGARAATKATTTCTTTAATACTTAAAGGAAGAKCRTGTTTCCTTCTCCTGACTTCCTAAGAGAAAAGTTTAATTTTGAGTTAGAAACTTCCCATTGAGTAAATTCTCAGCTTTACTTATTATTTAAAACTTGAGCTTTCCAGGCTTGTGTTCTTGTTCTCTAGGCTGTAAAGTTGTTGCAATACCAAAATGAGGAAATAGCATTCATTTACAGCTATCTAATTATGTAAGGCATCCTGTTATATTTCAGATTTCTGACTTACTAGAAGTTGCTTCAACACAAACTGTGTGTCTCACTGTCTGAAATAATGTTGTGAATAAGTATTTATATACCTATAGAAGAAAAAGAGAACAACTGCTCAGCAAATGAAAGAGATGGGTACAAAACACTTATTTTAGGGCTTTGAAATATAAAGTGGGAAAAYAATCTAAGCTGGTTGGTAAAAATGTGCCATAGAAGGACAGCCTTGTGMGTAGGCATATTAACAGAACCCATAAAACAGGAGTTTTGTGGTTATAATAATCCCAGAACTGTAATGTTCTGGAAACCATTGCCAAARCAGTGCTTCAGAGTGAACTTGGCTGAAGCATTTACCCTTTTTTGGTTAATTCCAGCTGTTTCAAAAGCTGTTGAGGCATTTCATCAAAATAAGATTTTAAAAGCCAGTTAGGACAAGAGTCATGAAGTTTACTCTTCAAAGGACTACTGTTATACAAAAGGACAGCAAATAGGKTATCAGGCCTATTTCATGGGCCCCAAAATTACGTTCCATATCGTCAAAGGGCAGAAATTATCACAATTCCATGCAAAATCCGTCACAGTGCCTGCACCAGCTATACCCTTCCAAGTCAGTGGAAAATCAGAACTAATATCTCTCCTAAGATATGATCTTCACCATGGAAGAAATTGTGTTTTCATTCTACTTCATCATCCTCTTTGTCTTTCTTYCAGACGTTGTCACATCCTCTCCAATCAGCTGCTCTCCAGAGTTCTCGTGGCTCGTTTATTTTCCATCTTYCTCCCAGCCCTGAGATCTACCCCAGAGTACCCCAGAGTGAGCAAAACAGGAGGGAACAGCACAAGGACCCCACTAACAATGGCAATTTCACCTTCAGAACATGCAGCCCCTGAGGTCTCTTAAATGTGGAGCTTAAGGCTGAGACCCAAATCTGAGTGGCTGCTGGGAGAGGCAGGAGGTGCAGCCCTGGGGATGAAGAATCATCATCCCAACCAGTGGGAATCATCCTCCAAAGCACCTTCCAAAGGCTTTCACTGGGTTCCCACCCTGCTGCTGAGCAAAAAGCACCAAAATGTGGATCTTGAGCCACACAGCTCAAGATTTACTTGGAAAAAAAACTATCTATAACAATTTACACCAGCTGAAAGTGGGTTTTTTTTTCAAACAGGCTCAGACTTCCAAGTTCAGATTTTTATATACATGTATTAGTGATCTAATATCTCATATGCTCTTATTTATCTAACAAATGATCAAGTGCTTTAACATAAGGTTATTCACAGTTATTTTTACACAGGCACAAGATTGTTTTGACATGTATAAAACAGACACTGTGAGTATTATAATAGAAAATACTGGCACAGGATCACAAACATCTACCTGGTTTGGAAAAAAAAAATAAAGAAAATGGATATTTCTGCTCTCAGAAATATTTATCCTAATAATATTTAAGTCACTGCAGGTACAAAAAGAAAAAGTYAGTCTTAAATTTAAAAAATAAATGTTTTCAAATACTTCTAATAACAAGAAAAAAACCCTCTGGCCTCTGATCACTTAAACTTTTTCAATGCTGAGACATATAATATAGTTCAAGAACATACATGATCATGGCTGGGTCAAAAAAAAAAAAAAGAGTACTATGGGTTATACTAAAATGAATATTAAAAATGCATCTGGTCTTGATCACTCCATATTCACAATCAGTGCTCTTGATTATTTAGAGCCATAATTTTATTCTGTCTATTATGATATGAGCCAATAATCCTCATCTAGCTTCAGATTTACAGCACATTCTTACAACACAAAGTGACCAAGGCTTAAAGGTGAACTGAGATCAATAGGAACCAAACATGGAAATGCATCTGAAAATACGGGCCAGAGGGGTGTACCCCACAAATGCTCRTTTCCAAATTCAGTTTCCAAAATCAGCCCAACAGCTGAGCTGCCATTGCAGTGGCTGGATTTGAATATTTTAAAATGCAGCTTTGGCTGATGAGCCTCCTTAATAAAAGCAGTAGCAGAGGGGAGAACTAAACCTGAATGTCCAAAAGGCTAGAAAGAAAAGCCTGCCCCTTACTTTCCCCCCAAAATGAGTAGGAAAGCTGGCTTTTCCCTGGTCTGCCTCTGGAATTTACTAATGATTGGAACAAAAAAACTTGATGAAAGTAGTTAAATTTGACAATGGTTCCATTTAAAATGATTTTTAGTTGTGGGACATTTCGGTTCTGACTCTGAAGGGAAAGCAAAGAGGAGATGAAGCATGGCAAGCTTACGGCTGCTGGCCAAAACAAATCTAGGTTCWCACACTGATGGTCCAGGAATGAGGTCCTTGGACAATGGATGTTATTGAAACCTCTGAGGAAGATGCTGGAGAATTGATTTGAATGCCATAATGAGTKTATCTGCCCAGTTCCCTCAGCAGTTGAAAATAAAGTTAAAAGAAAGAGCAATCAGGAATCTTTAATGATAATATAAGGTAATGACTTACATTCAGTTTTGGTTTTGTCAGAGAATTTGGGAGAAAAAGAATAGAACAGGACAAACTGTGCTAGCTGAACTTAAAGAGAATCCTCCATTTAAATATTATTTTACTCTTCCTCAGATGTAGTTCTTGCTGAAAACTATTTTCCCATTAATTCTGGCAAATTTTGATCTCTGAATTAGTCACAATGAGTACATTATGTGCACTCAAAAGAGATGTCAGAGAGCTCAGAGACCAGAGCTTTGCTGATAATTTTCATGTCACCAACTTTACAATTTGCTGCTCAAAAGTATTTTCTATTACATGTCCATGCTTTGTTGTTTCCTTGAATTTCTTGTCAACAAATGAGTAGAATCACAGGAATATTTACTGAATGATAGTACAGACAAAGTGAAGTTTAAAGACACCTGATTAAAAGGTTGGATAAGTAAGCCACCCAAAATTCACGAAATTACAACGCATTCATTGGTCTCTTCACTCTCCCTCCTSCCCTCAATACTTGGAAGGACTTCTAGGACCATTTTGAGTGTAAGGGGGATCAAAATTAATCTGATATAAAATAATGCTTTGCAGTCAGATTCAGCTGTGGAGAAATTACTGGCACAAGAACCAAGAGTTGCATTTGAAGCAATGTTTCATAATTTTCATAATTTTATACATGTTAATAGTTGCACTCGGAGTTCTTTTGCAAATTTTCTTCACTCTCTTTGCAAGGCCTCAGTTCTGCATTGAGCTCATATGGACCTAATAGAGCCTGCAAGAATTCTGCAGGTTAARCTCTTCAGATGAGGTCATTTGCTCAAGATGTTTCAAATTTTGCAAGAACAAATGATCCTATGAGATGATTCCATTACAGAGGTCAAAGGGCTGGTGARAAGGATGATAGGAAATACCTTTCTTTCTCTGCCCACAGAACAACACACAAAAGTTGTGCAATAACGTGAAGGGAGCAAAGGCAAGGAAAAAAATCAGCAGAAGAACTTGTCTTCCCTTTAATTTCTATCCCCACCTCTTCTTATGCTTCCTTTTGTAACAGTGCTGCAAGGTATCAAGGGAAAGGCTTAATCTCCCTAAATTGATTTGGAATTTCTGTCATATTAAAGAAGTACACAARCCTGTGAGGGAGGGAATATATGGAACAGCACGGGTTGGAACTTATGGGAAGGAGGTTCCTTGTGTAAACTGTGTTTTTCAGAGGACACAAAGATCATTTTGATTTTGTGTATGAGTTAAAAATCAGCTCATAGCATTATCTACAGAGGGGAAAAGAGTACTTTTTTTTTTCGTCCAGGTTAATAAATTAATCAATTTATGCATTACATATATGCACAGAAAAGAGGTGGAAGGAATTCTATTTTCTCCTGAATGATCAAAGTGTTGGCCAATGTTATGGCTGGAGGCCAAACKAGACTGAAGATGATTTGCTCCATTATACCTTCTGCTGTATTCTTACCTTGGAATGACAGCAATTTCTCTATGTATTTTTAACTGTGTTCTTCTATTATGGAAATAAATGGTTATTTAAATGCCATTAGTTTCAAATCACTCCACTGGAAAATACAGCAGGGAAAAGTATCAAAGACAAAGAACTTTTAAATAAATCTCATCTTCCCACCTGCCATATGAACCAATTTCTATGCCAGGTGGCAGATGTTCATGATGGTGCTTAAAAAAAGTTAAAATTAAATGGATCTCAAAATTTAATTGTTTTTTAGTGTAAAGGGCTCTCAATTAAAGGATGTTTTATTTTATTTTGTTGGTTAGATATCCTATCAGAAGTGACCTGAAAACCCAGAGCTCTTTAACATAAAAGAAATGATAAAGAGATCAGAATCTCAAGCATTAAAAGAGAATCTTCTTTTCTCAATGCAATTTAMTATGTAATATCTCATAATCAGACTATCATGACAGAGAACTCTTCATCCTTTCAGTATTACAGTTAGACAGCACATGTGGAATTTTCTTGATGCATGACATTTYATATAGGATATAGATCAGACATGTTTTTCTCTGATTTTCTGCAATAAATATGTTAGCAGTAGAACATCATATTCAAAAATGTCTTYTGAAAACCGAGTATGTATCTGATTATCAATCTTTCAAGTGATCTTATCGTTTATAAAATACTTAAGTCCTCTTCTAATTAGGATAATTTCTTATCTGAAGAACTGTAATTTCCACAAGACAGCCTTYACTGAACATTTCTCTTGCTGATGTTGCCTATATAAAGACAAGCTAGGTCTGTTTTTTAGGGCCTCTTGGAGTTGTAAACACGTTGCTGTGAGTGGCCATTTGGATTTACCCTTTTGKGAATCAATGCCACATCACACATTGCTCTGTGTCTGCTCTGCGTCAGAAGCCGGTATAGAAATTATATGTAATTTCTGTATATGTCTAAAAGCATATCCTTTTGTTCCACAYGACTCCCCCAGGATAACAACACTGCCTCAGCTGAAGAAATGACAAAGGATTTTCGTGTTCTTTGGTTCACCCTCTGCCTGAGTTTCATAAAGTAGTTGTGGGCCTGGATAAGAAACCTCACATAAACCAATTGGACTGCTGAATGAGGAAGGAATTCCAAGAGCTGGATCACTGGATTGCTTTCAACCCTTAAGAAACCAAGATTTAGGGGGGAAAACAGTTTATCATCTCAGTGAGATGTGGCAGAAARCCCTGAGAAAGGCAGCAGAAATATCATGGAGTGCTTTTACACCCATAGGACAGACCAGAKATTTGTTCCTGTTTTTGCAGCTACAAAAGAACTGGTTGAACTGTTCTACACTAAAAACCAGCTCATAAAAAAATTCATTTTCCTAGAAAGGGGCTGTGTATGCTTTTCAACTTTGGGATTCCTGCAGCCTTCAGGGGGCTTGGTTTTACTGATCCAAAGGATAAGGCTTAGGCTACAAAAGCTGATCTACTGCTACATTTTAAGGAATGAGCCTTTATTTCTAGTTGTGACAGGTCTGTATAGATCTATATCAGGCATTTGGACTGTGTAGTGATTATGAGACCACGAATTCTGGGGTACTGAGGTGCTGAAATCATAGTTTGTGTTCTACAAGGATTCATTCTGTTCAAGTCAAGGGTTAAAGGGTAGTTTTAACCAGTGTCTTAACTAGGCCCAGTCTACTGCCAGTGGCTGTCATTTCTTCATGGATGTGTTGCCAGGATAACTGTCTGGGATGGTAGGAAATCAACAATACCTCATGCAGTAAAAACATATCAACATAAATAATTTATGAACATAAAATGGATCTTCTGCTATCATTTTGATGAATACAAAGACATCACTTTCCCAAAATCAAGTTTACTCAATTAAATCTACTCAATTAGCACAATACCACTGCCAGACAAGTCAACAAATATTGGTTCACTGCTCATTTAAAACGTAGCTTGGAGGGAAGGAAGGCAGACTGTACTGCAGCAAGGGCTTCAAGGTTCTACACTAAAGCAGATTTCAAGAAGAGTTAAAAGTCATGACAAACTAGGACAGTAGATACTGAAAAAGCAGAGATAAAGCACAAAGGGATACATGAAATATGTAATCCAAGATATTTCTGTCTTTCCTGCCATGCCATACTTCAAACTGCCCAATTTGTGTATCCTGTTTTCAAAATCTTGAATCGCTTTTGAGTCACAGGAAACAATTYTTTCCCACAATCCAGGCAGGTCTATATCCATCTCACTCTCACCCCTCCTGTGTTCCTGCTGTCTGCATTGTGTAGGAACACTCTGGTTCAAATCTCCCCAGCAATGCCACAGAGGTGCTGAAAACTTGGAGGCTGTTTAGGAAGGCTGATCACTAAACTCCACTTGGAAGTTCCAAATATATATAAATTACAAACTCACTGTGTGTCTGTGTTCTCGTTTGAGACATGACCTTTTGTGTGAAACCCACTAATAGTGAACATATGTCACAGTAGAAAACTCTTTGGCACCGAGTTATTTCAGTGCATCACAGTTAACAAATTGTAATTCCAGCTCCATAGTTCCTCTGTTCATAATAAAGAAAATCTGTCACAGGAAAGAATAATCTTTCTTTCCCATAAAAAGACTCATAGTTAAAGCATATGAGATTATCATTATGCAAGCTCATTAGGCATACACAAGCTATGCTTTTCCCTGTACAACCGAAATTCATTGATAAAACAATGAAGTGAACTAACACCCCTCCTAAATAAAGTTTCACCAGTAGCACTGTATGTTAATGGAGCTATTTCATTGTTAATGTGACTGACTGCTTATTGATTCCTGCAGTAATCCAGCAAGGGCTTCAGAGCACAATTTAGTTTGGAGAGCTACGGGTCCAACATCTATGCTCAATTACAACTTTCAGAAGGGTGGATCAATAAAATTTAAATTGCTTATGGTAATCACAACTTCAAATCATTGCGATCAGCATAAGCAATCTGCTGACCTCAGCCAAGCTCCTAAATTGAAACTTGTAATGAGTGGTCATTTAGTTTGGGGTCCATTCATATTATTTTGGAGGCAGGTGATGAACAATTAAAGATCAGTCAGCACCTTCCCTACCCAGCAATCCCCTCTGAATTCCCAAAGTACAAATACGTAGTAACCCTAGGGTATAGGCCTTTGCACTTCTTTAATGGGTATTCTGTATGAATAAGCAATTATATTTTCTATTAAACAATTTCAGTGTAATTGAATTAGCAGTTATAATATTGCTCGGGCAAGCAGAAGCTTTCCTAGGGAAAAATTAAGTGATATTGGGTAATTCAAATTAATTTATAAGCCTGAAAAATGTAACCATTAAACAGAATTGTTCACCCTCCCAAAAAAAATTGCAATTAATGAGCATATTGTTTCAATGCATAAGTTTTCCTAACAATTTGCTTTTTGGTCATAATGGCTTTTTTCCCAGTTCATTATAAAAACCTGTCTATTATAATGAAAATTTCATAGGCTGTTTTCTTTGACAAAGCGGGTTGCAAGTTTAAACAAAGATAGCCTGCAGATTACTTTCACGATAAGGAGTCACCTTAGAATTACATTTTAATAAATCATTGACAATAAATCTTCTGTATTACAGCGCTAGAGTTTAGAGAGGGAGGAAAAAAGGCAAATACAGAGAAAACGATCAATGAAAATCCCCTTCTGCCAATATGAGAATAGATTGACCAACACTAATGTAAAGTTTGCTACACACMAAAAATAAAAGCTCAAAAAGCTTTAGAAAGATGCAAAGCAAACAGTAATAAAGCCTGTACACAGATGCAGATTTAATTAACATATTCATTTACTAATATTCACCTAACAGCCTTTTGCAAGTGGTCTGTATTCAGAGTAGAAGTCACTGAATATTTAAACAAGCTAACAGACACTGATTTGGGAATATTTTCATTAATAAAATGCCAAACACAATGATTCTGGTTTATGAGATTACACATTATTCACAAGCAGTTGGAAAACTGATGAGCATTTCTATTTGAGATTCACAAAACGTCACATGGGGCTGAGCACAGACAGTGCTTTGCCTGAAGACTATTTAAACTGGTTTAGTCATCCAAACAGGAAGAACAACTCCTGTACTTTTACTTGGAACAAGAGGTCTTAAGGCCAGGAGCATCTATGCTATGTGAAATATTTCTTGCCATATTAACCAGCATCAAAAAATACACCTCGGTTGTGCTCGTTCCTGCACAGCTATGCAGACAAAGCTTAGTGTGGCTCATAATTCAGCAGGGGTGGGGAGAAGAAATCTGAAATAAACTAACCAGAAAAAAAGACTTCTGAATGTGTTATGCAACACTTGGATGGTTCTCTGAAGTGAATCTATCAAAAAGTTGTTCTGATTAGAACAGAATCTATCAGTGTCCCTCACCAGCTTTTCCAACCAACATACAAAGGCAAAAACTAGGAGTGGTAAATTCGTAATTCTTGATTAAGCAGAATCCAGGAGRAACCCCATGCCTCTGCCTTGAACCTGTGGGTTACTTCCACAAGAAAGGGTTTCTCCCCTTTGCCTGGCCTGTTATTTTGAATGTAATGYAATGCTCCTCAAGAATATCAATCTTGAAAAGTACACTGATGTTTTATAGCTGCTCCTGTTTTGCAATATAAATGATATAATTACTTGTTTCTCGCTGGAGGGTGTCCAGTTCTYTTAGTTCATTTTTTAAATGCAAATCTTATTAAACATTTTATCCTAAAATGTTTACTGCAAAAAGGGTAGTATGATCTCAGACAAAGATGGACAACATTCCTCAAAAAAAAAAATTAAAAAAAAATGGCCAGGAAAGGAATGAAACCTGAATTAAAGCAGCATACCAAAATCTGAATTGATCACTTACTGAAATATGCTAACAGGATGCAATGGGCAGCTACTAAAATCAGATGTACAGCAATATTCCATGAATCACTGCTAGCTAGCCCACAACCAACAAAGACATAATAAAGAGCTCTGCTCACCAAAAACCTCAACTTCCATAATAGCTCTGAAATGTTCTGTTTGTGTAGTGTAACAAATTTCTCACCACCTACAGCTTCCCATTTGTTMCTGYGGACAGACTGCAAACTTTCTTACATTAACTCATTCCTGTGAGTAGCTGCTCACTCATTTGGGCTCACTAACGACCCCCCAAACTTGAGCTGGAGACCACAACCACTCAGAAATTCCTGGCAGTGTCTGTGCTTGAAATTAGATTCCCCTGACCCAAAAGCACAAGCCCTTCCYATCCAGCTTGGAGCAGATTGGGCATGAGTGGTGCCCTGTGAGACATGACAAATGACTGAACAGTTCTGCTTCCATCCATTAGAGGTCAGTGRTATTTGTAAGCCAGCCAACTCATTACAGAACTGCAGAAAAAAGGGATTAATTAGTGTCCTAGCTTAGCTTCAATTATGGAACAATCCATATTCAAATTGCCTATTGAGTATGGTGGCCACCGTTATGAGAACTCTGGAAAATGCRAAGAAAATGATGGCGTTGTGCAGAGGGGGGAATAAAAGCCTGCAGTTCAATGACATTGACAGTGTGATGACATTCACCCTGTGCCCCTCACACACTTTCAGGTCAGCAGGGTGACAATGTCCCCTCCAGCTCCTCTGCTGGGAGAGGTGCATGAACCCCTTGTGGAAGAGAATTGGGCCACTGCTGCCCTGCTTGTTCCAGAAGCAGTCCTGGAAATGTTGAAAGGAGAAATTCAGTTTCCCCCTATTTCTCCTAACATGGGGAATAGCACAGTGACAAACAAGATGAGCAGGCAATAGAAGATTCCTGTAGGCCCAAGTCTGTCCAAATTTCTGTTCTGAAAGGCCAGATTTTCAGCCTGTATAACAAACTCATAAATTGGCCTATAATTATCCAGGTCTCATTGTCAGCACACTAAGTTTCCTAATCTGTAAATTTTCCTTCATTTTTCAAGTCCTTCGGAGACCACAGCTATTTCTTCCAATAATTAGTAGATTTAAATGTTTGAAGCCAAAATATATAGGAATCATAAATAACATGCATCCCTTCTTTAGGTAGATCTTTAAGACATTTTAATGCATAAAAGCAATAYGATGTTTTAAAAGTTTGTGAATTTCTTGAAATAAAGGCGCAAAATTGGCCTGACAAATCCTCAATCCATTTATTCAGAGTGAAAATGCAGCACTTCTACTTGAAAGAGAAGAGCAGAAATTACCAATTTCCTATGTAAACAGAGTGGAGAAACCAGTRGAATATCCAAAGCTAGGTTCTGATCCAAGTTGTGTAGCTATATCTCTGGGATAGACTGATTTTAATAATTRTTTCAGATTTTCTGTAAAGAAAATTTTGATGAGAGCTTTAGGCTTCCTATCAGCATTGTGCCCACACAGGACCATTTTTCATGAAACTTCTTTATTTATTTACTTCATTGTACTTTTTCACTTGTCAGGAATCCTGCAGTGACATCAGCTTAATAAAATTGTTGAAGAAATTTCCTATTGGCTGAAAGCTCTAGGTCAGAACTAAGAGGAGTTCAGCCAAACTAGTTCTTTAATCAGCCAAGAACAGTGTCATAGAGTGTAAAAATATCATTTATTGACTTTAGGGTATATCTAACAGCAAAAGATGCACCCTGTGATTTTGGCATTATTGCAAAAATAAATATTTCTAATAAATATTTCTAATAAACTGCAATAGGATTGGCAGCTTATTAGAAAGCCTTTGGGGCTTAATTAGGATGTCAGAAGAATGTGGGCCCATTGACAGTGTGTTCTATTGTCCTCTACAGGTGGAAGAATATGAAGGGACAGAATTAGCACCCCTTGTAAGGCTTAACCCTGAATGATGTTTTTACTCACAGCATGAATGAGCTGATCCACAATATCTGTGAATTTGAGTGCTCTTGACCTGTGCAAAAACTCAGAAAAGCATTATTTGTCTTGAAATTTCCTCTCTGAAATTTAAACATCGTCTCGCTACTTTACATTTTGTTACTGGACAAATTTGCTCCAAACCAGAGCAATCAGGCTCAGCTGAAAAAGTAATTATTTTAAAAATTGATTTAATGGTTTAGCCTTAGATTCCTTCTCATTAAAAAGCTCTTAATTTCAGCAAAAAACTTAGGGATGATACAGGAGATGGTGAACAAAGAACAGSCAACTCATTGCCACAGAACAGGAACTCTTCCAGACATAGTTCATTTTCACAGGACAGAGTGGTGCCTGCTACATCCCCTGCTTTATGCACCTGCTCCCATGACACTGCAGCACTTCATGTTCTCCTTTAAGACATCTTGGAATCATCTGCATAATTAACAAAAAATGAAAAGGGGGTGGGAATGATGTGCTCAGTTATAGGAAAATAACTTGAGGGGGATGAAAAAAAATGAGAAAAAAAATATCCCATGGTGTGGCCTTTTTTTCTTTTTTTTTTTTTTTTCCCCTTGGAAAAAGTATGATATTGAAAATATCAGGGATCTTTGGGTCATAAGGGTTTTCTGTGGACAGAGACCAGAGTTCTGCATCTGCTAGCCCATCCCCTCATATCTGCTCTATTRAAAACTACCCCATGGACAAATCACCATCCTGAGAGTTAGTTGAAAGTATCCTCAAACCTTTCACCCTTTYTGTACTCACAAAGTAATCTAAACCCAGCACATTAAGAGAGACATCAAAGAGTCCCCGCTGGTTTTTGTAGGTGCAACTTCTGAGCCTCCCCCTTCCTAGTTTACAGATAAGCCATGCAAAGACTTCACTCTGGCCTTTTGCCCCGTAAAGAGTTTTTTACTGAAATGTGTGTTGCAGTAGAAAGATAAATAGTCAGAGTTACAGAAATCAATACAGCAAAATTCAATAAATAACAACAAACATCTACTGGACAAGACCTAAACTTTCACCGTGAAAGAAGTTGTTTTACTTTCCTGCACTTGTACAATGCAGACACTTCTGTGCACTCCCATTCCTCAAGAATATAACATTTGATTTTAAAGACTAGGGCAAAACGTGAGCTATATGTTCCATCGCCATCACTGCTTAAGAGACCTTTGAAACCAGAACCAGAAACTCAAATGATATTAAACTCCATCACACGTACAAATTTAGATCTCAAAYTCACTTTAAACTATGGATGCAAGATACAAAATACAGATCCAGATCTCATTAGCCTTAAGGTCTGCAGCTATCTGAATCTGACATTTTGACTTGGAGCCATTTCTGCTAGGAATCAGAAAAAAAATTCTCATTTTCCATTTAGTCATTCCCAGCATGTTTTGCTTACGATTTTTTTTTTCACTCTGTCCCTGCACTAAGAAGCCATTGAACCATCTGTAGTATTCAGATAATAATTTCCTTAGCTATAACTATATAATTCCACTAATGAGAGCTACTTGAGAGTCTGCTATCATCCATTTCCAAAGATGTTATTATAGTTTGATCTTTTGCATATGCAGGCATCACTCCACCTTATAGATGTGGCTAAATGGATAAGAAACCACTTTTTAAAGAAGCACTGTGCTGGAGCAGTGTACATATTGCAAATGCAAATGGCATAACCAAAGAGAAATATCATTTTAGAGAGTCTGAAACTGTTTAACAGAGAGAAAGAATTCAGCCAGAAGTTTTGGCTATAAGAAAATAATTTTAAAATAGCCTGGGGAAATTAAAAAAATATTTTGCTTTAAAATAGTTCAACCTCCAGTTTACAATTTGAATTTTCACTTTAAAATCCACCAACTTTTACTATTTATTGTAAGAATGAAGGAGGTAAATTGTATTTATAAAGAGAAATTACAGGTCTCTCTAATTTTTTTCCTTATAGTAGGAAGGCTCAAATAGAATTCTCCTTGGTAATGAACTAATTTCCATTTTTCAACTGAGATTGTAAACAAAAAGAACACCTTTGGACCACACCCACCCAAAAAGGCAGCATTACTAATCTCAGCAACAAATCAGATCCTCCAAAGGGCCTTACATTTAGTTTATGGAAGGCCCTAAGAATTTAATATGATCTCAGGCCACAAGATCAGTTTTTCAGCTGGTGGCTGGACAATCTTCTGACATAGCTTCACACTGGCTTTCTGAGGATTTGCACAGTGCTCCCTCTGCAGAAAGAAGGTGTTGCAAGAATCTGCTTTGCAGCCTTTGTGGAAGGGTCCTTGTGCCAGCACTCCACGCTGAGCTCCTGCTCACCAGCTTCTCCAACAAAAATTATCTGCTCCACGTAAGAGATTCCTGACAGCTCTTCACAACRTGACCTGCCCGTGCCCTCCATGAGCACACAGCCTCTGCAGCCTCTCCATTCATGGCTGAAGTCCTCCAGCTCAGAAGAGCCTTCTTAAATGGAGAGCACAATTTGAAAATGTGTTCTTCAGTGTGCTGGTGAGAGATGAATATGAGAATGAAGGAATTCCTGTTCGTTCCTTGCGTGCAAGATGCTCCTCGCAAAAATCAATCCAGGCCGTTTTGGAACAGTATCACTAATGAAATTACCATAATCAAGAACTGCAAAGGCATTGATTACAAAGCACTGAGCTAATAACAGCCTTGAATGAGATTCTGATGTCACTGAAGACTCACAGAATTTGGCGAGGATTTCTCTCTCTCTCTCGTCAAATAATCCCACTGAAAAGCTAAACTTGTCCAACTATAAGCAGATGATAAATCCAAGGTCATGGTTCTCCAAGACACACTGGCCCCCAATAATATAAAAATGCTGCTCTTTCCAGACCCTAAGTGAACTTGTCTTAGCAGTTAAGATACATTCAAAAGATCATCCCAGTATACCTTATACCAGGTCTTTTACCCTCTACCCTGCAACCAGCATGAAGCACAAACCTGGTAGCTCTCATTATCTTACCAGAAATAGCCCTAATCACAGTTTTGTGATRGATCCAGACCAAATCTTTATGGATAGACAGCTCAAAGATGCACACCAGTGGTAAGGATGGAGCTGGAATTGCGACTTTGTTGACTTTGCTGAGATGATGTATGATGCCCAATTAAAAAAAAAAAAATAATCTCATTTGGATTATGTCCAAACCACCCAGTAYTGGGTTTGTATGGCAAAGCTGTGGTAGTTGAGGGGCTACAGGGGTGGTTTTTGAGAAGCTGCCAGAAGCTTCCCCCATGCCCAGCAGTGCCAGTGCCAGATCACTCCAAGACACACCCAGCACTGGCTGAAGCTGAGCCCACCAGTGACAGTGACAGTGACAGTGACAGTGACAGCACCTCTGGGCTAGCAGATTTCAGAAGAGGGAAAAATCCTGCACAACAGCAACTGTACCTGGAGGGAGGAGTGAGAATAGGTGACAGCAGCAACTCTGCAGAAACCCAGGTCAGCGAGGAAGGAGAGGCAGGAGGTGCTGGAGCAGAGATTCCTTTGCAGCTTTTGGTGCAAACCATGGAAACACAGGGATGCAGAGATGCAGAGATGCAGCAACAGCCCATGGTGGGGAGCAGGTGGATGCCCAAAGGWGGCCTGTGAGAAGCCTGTGCTGGAGCAGGGTCCTGGCAGGACCTATGAGCCCATGGAGAGAGGAGGTGGAGCAGATTTACTGGCAGGATGTGTGACCCCATACAGGACCAGTCTGTTCCTGAAGAACTGCATCCCATGGCACAGACCCGTGCTGGAGATGGGGCAGAATGTGAGGAGTCACCCCTCTGAGGAAGAAGGAGCAGCAGAGACAATGTGTGGTGAACTGGCCATTCCCTGTTCTGGTTTGCCACTGTCAGGGAGGAGGTAGAGAAAGTTTGGTTTTGTACACATCTCCTGGAGTTCACCTGCCAGGCGCCTGAGAGCTTCAGTTGTACAGCGTCTGTGAATGTGCATCTAATTAAAAATGCAGTGKTTTTGCCCAGCACACTTAAAAACTYCAKARRTTCCACWTGTTTCACTGATRYTGRAAATWTCAAKGGTCCAAAATGTCTAATTCAGCATTCCTTTATTTTGCAGATATTTTGGTTTTGTGCAGCCATAATGCTTAGCACAGCTGAGGCCCCTCAGCCCCACAYCTCAGGGCCATATGGTAAGAGCTGYAGCCCAGTTACCCTGATTTAAAGCCAATCCACATCCAATAGATGTGGATTCACTTGAAGGACCAGGACTGGATTAGGCAAAGCAAATAAAACRGAGTACATAATTAAGAGAAGGATGTATTAAATGAGACCCTACAGGTATTTTCCATCTCCAGCAGCTAAGGCTCACTCCCTTTTTCCCCCCAATAAGATCTGAGGTGATAAGAAATTCTCCCAAGACCTCCCTCTTTCGCTAATGTCCAAAATGGTCTTTGTTTGCGTAGAAACAACGTYGAAAGATATAAAAATAGGTTTAAATTAGCATATTGCCAAATTGGTCTGCTGTAACAAGTGCTTTGAAGTCTGGCATGCTGACTGATTCCCCACAGGAAGTTGAGTACTCTGAAAACAATTAAGAACAAAAAAGGGGCGGGGGGGAGGAGAGAGGGAGCAGGCAAGTACAGTAGTTAAATTAAGCAAAGTGAGCCTTGGAATAGTCAAGGGACTAAACAAGCCATCGAATCACTTAATAACAGCTCTTCCTTAGAAGTGGAGATAGAAAACACCGACTGGATTTTTAGAAGCRGAGACATTAAGGTTTGAAAAAGCAGAGTGACAGAAGTTTAAATTAAATAAATGAAAATKACTTCAGAATATAATAGAAGGTAATAAGGCACCAAAACTGCCAGTAGTTTAGTAGCTAATCCTGTGCTCTAAAATTGATCCTAATGTAAAAGCATTGTGCAATTTAAAAGTAATGAACATAATAATCCCTGCCATTTTACATAATAAATAAATCTTAACTATGCTTCCCATTTGTATAAAGCCYTGTGAAATGATGGTTTTGGATGCTAAAAAAAATCCAAATGTTTGTTTCACAAGGATATTAYAGTGATGCAGTGAAATATGTTTCGAGGGAGAAGGTTAAAATATATTTTACAGGCAGTACTGAGTAAACACAACTATATCTGAAAAACCACACGTGCCACAAAAAGAGAGGCCTCTCAGATTGTGCTATAAACATTTTACACTGTGSAATACCTTCTCTATAGCATTTTGTCTACACTGAAATGCACAATCACCTACCCAAAGATGGTTTTTGTTATAATTATCATTAACGTAGCGTGCAGGGGAATTGCTGTATTTTAGCATCTGTCCCAAAGACCCTGCGAATTTTTTTAAATCTTTGATAACAAATTTTGATAACAAGGCTTTGGTAATTAATGCTTCTGGTTGCCAGTGGAAGTGGGAAGGCTCCACCCTTGGGGATGTTCAAGGCTGCTCAGGACGAGCCCCTGAGCTGGCTCCCACAATTTGTGCTCAGAGCCCCTTCAGGATGGGAGAACTCCAAACACTGGGCTTGTAGGACAAGGCAGGAGACCCATGCTGACCTCAGAGAATCACCTTTATTGTRCAGGAACTGTTCCCTGAGAATGTGCTATTAGGGGTGCTGCTATAGAAGATCAGTAAGCATTATCCTGCCAGAATAGCAGCTTTGAGAAAATCCAGCTGCCTTGAATACTGATTCATTTGGCACTGCATTCCCAAATTTAGTAACCAAGGAAAAGCTGGAGRGCTTGATACCACCATTCACACTTCTGGCCAGAGGAACATGTATCAGGAAGAATAACTGGAAGTGAGAGAGCTACAGAACTCTCTCAGAAGGGATTTTTTGCAAAGGTCTTACTGTATTTCAGTTCCTTTTTGGATTCTGTGGACACTACATAGACTTGAAAACAACACTGTTACAAAACAAAAGAAAACTAAGTAGTTAATATTCAAGTTCTCTGTAAGTCAAACAACATAGCCCAGAAAAGCTAAGTGAGAGGGAACTCTGTTCAAGATGAGGCTGGAAAAGATTATGGAGATTATTTTTTTTTTCGTATGGTTGAGACACCACTCAAATGGTTTTTGGCTCCCKCTGTGTTAAGAACCTTCTTCATTTTGAAAAGCATTATCCATCTTTCATGTCTTACCTCAAGGTTTCCTGGTCATCTTGGGGACATTTTTGTCAAGTTCTGAGGGTTTTGTCACAGCCAGTCAGCAGGTGAGGAGAAAGGAGCAGGATGTGAACCATGGKTCTGGGATATTTGGTGGAAGAGGGCTGGGAACAAAGTCACCACATGAATCTGACTGTGTCCCCTCCAAGCTTAAAAATCAACTCAGCTGGAACTTAGACAGTATGAGCCACCAGCATTTGCTGCCATTCATTTTATTGATTGTTCCCACCTTTTTATTACTTCCTCTTCTTTTTTAATGTTATGTATTATTCTTTTATATTATGTATGATTCTTTTATATTATGTATTAATATTACAGTACCACCTATAGCAACAAATTAAAATTGCAGCTTCCACCAGAAACATGATCCTGTTACAGAAGGTTCTGAACCAATCTCACTGTTAATAAGACACAGTCACCTGCTCAAAATTCCCAAAAGGAAGGTGACAGAAGCAAAATCAAAGCAAAAAAATAAGTGGCCCATCTTGTGTCACACAACAGCAGAAAAAGTTTCCCCATTCCAAGTCCAAGGTATCACACTACTTTACATTTTCTTTGGCACTTTGCCTTTATGTCTCTTCTTATCTTGCAGCTGAACATTTTTTTCTCATTTCTGAGTGTGTGTGATATACAAAATGTAAACAGGCAGTTTCAGGAGTTAGTATTTGTTTAAGCATTAATTATTTTATTGACAGGAGTTTGGAGACTGGAAACAGAAGCWCAGAGCTGTTACCTGACTTGGTCAAAAATAAAACTGGGGTAGAATGCAGGCTTTTTGGTGCTGCAGTTATAAAACTTGAGGTTTTCTGAGCAGAAGCAAGTAACTGCTATGCTTGGTCAGAGCTACCTGTRACCTGATTCTCACAGCACCAAGGTCCTGCCAATAAAACACATCTGCCAGCCTTTGGTACCTCCCCAACATAAAAAAGCTTCATGAGTAGGCCAGATGATCCTAAACACCTGCAAAGAAGCTTCAAGACCCCACTGGGTAAAAACTCCTTCATTCACAAAAGTCAGAGGGGGAAAAAAAATCAAGCAAGTTTCACTTTGCATGCATTCCTGGTCAGCACTAAACATTTTTCTTAGATAGCAAGCATAATATAGGAGATTTTAAATGCTTTCTTTGAAAGTAGAAAAATATATCTTTTAAGCAGTCAAGCGTTAACAGTGAGAATTAAAAATATCTGTTCCATATGTTCAAGTCCCAAGCAAAGTAATATTAAGTATGTAGAAGAAAGTTCAGGTAGGAAGAGCAAATGATTAAAATAAAAGTCCCTTGGGTCCAAATGCGAGCACAAGTGGACATAGATRAAATACCAGGGAAAGGAGATGAAAYACAAACAGGATGTGCTGTGGTGTCCAAATGAGACACATTACTAAAAAAAGTATTGTATCATTAACCACTCCATCAGCTGCCTCTGCCAGGGCTGCAGTGGACCTTGTGTTGCCCACACCTTGGAGAGGATGAGACTCTCAGATCACTCTCTGGTATCTTTGCTAGTCTCACTTTAATACTTCAAGTTTGATCGTGAATTTTCTCTCTCCTCTGTTTTGAAGAGTTAAATTAGCAGTTGAAAAATYATTTCAGCAGTGTGATGGGGCTCTCAGTGTATGACTGAGTAGTTGGTGTATTCTGCATTGATGTCCCTGGTCTTCTGTGGGTGTGAGATGCACTGTCCCCAAGTTGTGTTGCAAAACCCATCCATTGTAAAAATATTAAGATGYCATGTTTTACAAAAGAAAATATTTTGATTTCTCAAATCAGAGAAATTTATTGACTTAAAGAAATTTTTTAAAAAACTGTGTTTAAAATGTTTATTCAGATCTAACAAACTTTATCCAGTTTCTAAAACTACTGTTTTTAGAGGTTAAAATCCACTCAGTTTGTCTGTCCTACAGCTGAGTTCATTCCATGCAAGTTTTCAGACAAAATTTTTAGCAACTGAAAGAGTTAAAGGWAAAATACCTTTTATTCCCACGTTCTGAAACACACAAAGCACATGTGGATTATTTACTTTGTGTGCTTTGGGTTTGGTCACATCCACTCTCTCCTTTCCATGTGAGTGAAGTTGTTTGCTTTCACACACACACACACAGAAAAAAAACCAGCCACCAACAAGAATGAGGAAAACAGGATACTCTTGATTGCAATCCCACAGAAACTGGAGAAAGGGCTTGGGGACGTGTCCTCTTAGCCTGTTTGTTTTTAATTGACCAGATTTCRAGTTGACAGTGGCCCTTTTAGCAGCACACAGAACAAAACCAGCACCATGTGGCCAGCAGGGTCTGTTTTAAAGTGGTGCTCTCTCCTGTGCCCTGCTGAGGACTGCACCATGTGAGCCATCAGTAACRCCAAGTCAAAGGCCAAGCATCAATAAAGCTCTTGCTGGGATCAAGAATATGCAAACAATGGAGCAGCCACTTCTAGGAGTGGTTACAGCAAAGCTGAAGTCAGGTGGCATCCAGCTTTTTTTTCCTCTGAAATCTCACAAAATGCAGTGTGTTCTCTGGACACCATTGCTGGCAGTAAATGTTTTAGTGAATATTTTATTCTGCACATGCTTCGTTCAATGAATGGAACATGACAGAGACTGTTTAGGTACAAAGCCTGTGCAGGTCAGTGGGAACAGTTCTGCTCAGTTCACTGGCTGCTGAATTAGGTCTGTAGTCAATACCTTGTGTCCAGCTATCACAGCAATGAGAACTGGATCMTTTGCATACAGTGTCCACACACCCATAAAAACACACTTTTATTTAGCACACTTGAACACATCAGGATGAACCTCCTCTCCAGTGATGTAAATGTACCTGGAGTTAAATATCCCTGCAGTGGAAGTTCACTGAGAACAGGCTGTTATTTCAGAAGGAAAAGACCTACAGAATTTCACAGGGATTGCTGCTTTACTTGGTCCTCCTTACACTCCCTCTATAGGAAGGATTGAGGTTTCTGTGGGAAAGATTTATKTAAGTATATCCTGGAATAGTTTCCCTAAATCCTGCTAGCTTGTTTTGGAGGGTGGGTTCCTCCATAATTCATGCACCCACAAGACTTAACTGGACAAATCAAAGAAACAACACAAACCCCCTTGCAAGGACATYACTTCTCTGACCTTAACCAACTCTTTGTTGCCATCTGTCCCTGTACATGACTCATCCCATTCTGCCACATTACCAYTGACAAGGACACATAAAGCCACGAAAGGAGTTGATGGGCATTCACTCCAGAGCATTAGCTACCTTGCTCCGTGCTCCTGAGATCTGACTGTGCCTTTTGACAGCTCTCCAAGCACTTTTCCCCATTTCCAGAATGAAACTGAACCTTTGCACTTTATTATTATTATTATTATTATTGTTCTCTTTCAGCAGAAAGGTAATTGGGCATGAAAAGTTCAAATCCATTAAATAAAAACTCAATTTAATATATTTTCCATCCACCAAGCAAGCTCCTATTCATTATGCTGACACTGTACTCCACCTCTGTGCCAAGTGGATCACTCAAAGATGCCCCCCACCACTTCCCTGGCATTTTGTGTGACAAGTAAATCTGCTGTG
The DNA here is from genome assembly GCA_902810485.1 of Alauda arvensis. Classification (NCBI taxonomy): domain Eukaryota; kingdom Metazoa; phylum Chordata; class Aves; order Passeriformes; family Alaudidae; genus Alauda; species Alauda arvensis. Next base: position 273,631 of record CADDXX010000424.1, on the reverse strand, counting down.
CACACATTGCTTTATAGGGCATCCCAGTTTTTTTTTTCAAATACAAGCAACATTTTTTACAGCACCTTTAAACTCCCAAGTCGAATTTTGTAACTATCAAGGTAATTTGAAGTAAACTATTTGTCCTGAGTCTCTCCTCTAAATATTGTGGCAGAGAGACACAGGTTCTGAGTTTTATTTCTGCTTCTTTACTCACTGCAAGATTTTTGAACAGCCTCAGTCCCATTCAGTTTACTCTACTGCTAAATAGAAATCGTAAAATGTGTTTACCTATCAAAAACAATAGCAGGCAATTAAAATAAAAATTGCATCATTCTCTAGCAACCTCTGAAGAAGAATTCAGATGTTGCAGTTACCTGGTGCCTTGTTAATTTAGAAAAGCAAAACAATACAAAACATTCTAATGTTTCAGCCACAGGTAACATATTCTGTTTTCACAAAGGTCACTTTTTCCATAAAGTTTTTTTTAGTACAAGTTTATTGTACAGAGACACTCTTTTGTCTTAATATCTTTTATAAATGTCTTCTTTAAATCTAGCAAAATATTTTCACCTTACAACTTAATCTGCCAGAGATGCAGAGCACATCTACTTTATTCTTTGCAGGTCCAGTRCTGAAATCTAATAAAAAAAAGCCAAAGAGGGACATCTAGTGGTACCACGCACAAAATTAAGAATGAGGAGAGGGAGTTAAAACCTACTGCCATGCCCATGGATCTAACTGCTGGTTTCTCATCAGGAACCAGGAAAGGTTGAAGGGAAGAGTGAAATAAAAGGAAGGGAAAATCCAGCTGTTTTATTCTTTTCTAACACACTGCCACTTACAGTGGGAATAACTGTGAGTATGATTTTGTGGAAGAATGTTGGATTCCTCTAAATGAACTGAATCTAAATGGAAGTGCCATAATCAAACAGTGCTGCTGCTGAACCCAGATTCAAATGAGGAAACTGAATCCTGGCTTTTGCTTGCAAAATAATCCCCAGGAAAACCAAGRGGACCTGCAGAACTAATTTCATTTACCTTGAAAGCAAGTACCTCAAACTCCACCCAAGGGCCAAGCATCAAAATTAATTTTAGTCCAACAGAACGTCTGAATGCTCACCCAATGAACAAATGATAAAATWTAGTGTTTATCACTTGTATTAACAGCGAACATGTCATTATAATCACCATGAAATACTAATGCAAAATTAGTGGAATAAGCCATCTGTCAGCTAACGAGGCAGAGCAGCAGCACTGGAACCCTCTCCCAGCTGAGGAYGAGGAGAGATCAGCAGCAAACTCCAAACTGCTAGAGAGACAACAAAAGCTCATGAGCTACATAGTCCCACCTAACTTTAGTASCAGAGAATTCACATTCTTGTGAAAACACCCCTACAGGAGTACAGGAGGATCTCTGACATGATGAGTATGGGAGTTGCCAGCCCTACTCTCTGAGAACTGCAGCCTGTAAGATGGACCACACCTGGTTTGATGTGAAAATCCCATATATGTGGTTGCCAGTATTACATAAATGAGGCAGTCATGCAGGCTCTTTAAGGAAAATTGGCATTTTAGTGTCACTTTCTATCAGAAGAGTAAGCAGATTAAGTTCTACCTTTATAGCAATTATTTAGGTCTCTTAGATACTCAGAGATTAGGAATTTTAAACCTACACTGAGCACTTCTGTGGCAATTCCACATGCTCTAATCCCTACARCTCCTACAGTGAGGGTTAAAGAGATGAAGCTCAGAAATTCTTCCAAGAAATGTGGACGACCTCCAGAGCTGATGCCTTTCTGTCCAGCTCCCAAACTCACCCTTCTGGAGGTCCTTTCTGGTTTCCATGAAAACAGTGTAATGAACAGGAATTGTTTCCCTGTTGCAGGTGATTTTGGGGGCAGTTTTTGGGGGCAAGTGCCATCTCCCACTGCAGTGGTCTGTGTACCACAGGTGCCTTAAGGCAGCTGATGAAACAGAATTAGCTACACAGCCCATAGGTCTTCTCCATCCTGTTTTGAGGTGTTTACAATCCTCTTTGCAGATATTTAATGACTGGATACACAAAGAAAAACGTTCTTAAAAATGTACTTGTTCTAAAGAGACAGGAAAGCAATTTYATGAAGCAGAAAGATACCTGCCTCTCTCACCACACTTCATCTACCAGTCTTCATCCAGTTTGCTGCTCAGTGCTGTTCTAAGCTATCATTTCCTTCTCCTCATTTCTTCTACAGGACTGGCATTACCTTCTGAATTTATTCCCCCTCACTGGAAAAGTAGTACCTATGAGACAAACAGTCTTCTTTTTGTCTCTCTCTCTTTTTTTTATCAACAAAGAACCCGGTGTAAAAGCATTCAGTAGTGGAGATTATATGGTCACTGCTAAACMGGAGCAGAGTGCTTTGTAGGAGGAAAATTCCCAAATAAAATATTTCATATGTCATCTGGCACTGCAATAATATAGTAAGAACTGCCTCAATTAAAAATATTTTAATTTTTTTTAAAAAAGCCAACAGAAACAAACTGTGGAGTGTTTGAAGCCTAAGTTTAGTGTACATATACACCAGAGAGAACCAATGTCACAGAAGGGGGCATTGCCTTTTTCTTGGATCAATGCCTGTTTTYCAAAGTCTCTGAATGAGGATCCCACACCTTTCTGGAAGTCACACTGGGACTGAACTAACCTCAGCAGAAGGGCAGCCATTCCATGGCATCTTTTCCACTAGAGGTCAGGCTGAAGGAGCTAATGATCCATTTTAGCCTTCAGAATCTAAGAGTGGAAGTCACTAATCAAGATTTGGGAGCCTGAATATCACTTAAAGTGAATCACAAAGAGGTATTAGATTTCTAAGTGTCYAAGAGCCAGAGATATTTAATCATGAGAGTATTTTAGCACATGTCAATACAACCTTTCAGAGAGCACTTGGTGCCATCTCAGTTGGCAGGACAACACTTAGAAAAGTTCTTAATCTTCAGCCTTGAAATGAAAACTCCCTTAACTTGTATAATAACAGACAACACTTTGAAAACAGTGTTTTAAAAGTTATGCTTTTTATTTTTGGCTAGTAAAAAAGACGTGCATTACAAGTATTTTCCATGGGAAAAAATCTAGATTGAATTTGTTTCTGTAAGTAACTAGGAAGAGACACAGCTAAGCAATAACCAGCTTCAAGTAAACAGAATTTTTCCAAACCTCAAAGTGGTTTGAGTTAAGAGCCCAGGCTTTTCTTCTTCTGTATTTTGATGACAAGCAATTCCATCACTTGCAGAAACATTGACCCAGCTTCTTGAAATAAATACCTCGAAGGCGGTGAGRCTCAGACACACACTTGTTTCTGAAAATTCCAGGAAATGTTTAATGTATCATTTATAGTCTTAAACGCTTTCTTCATTGTGACAGGACAAAAAGTCATGATCAAACAGCAAGTCCCAGCTCAGAGCTCYTCACCAGYCATCATCTCTCCCAACAATTCAGTGCAGGTATCTGCAGCCAGGAAAACCAGCACCAAGTCACTTTGCCCAAAGGCTTGTGATTGCCCAAAAATTAAACTCAGGAATTGCTCAGATTTACACTTCTGAAAACAAAACAGACCATGAAATCCCCTCAGAGATGGAATCAGCTAACCAGGTTATGTCAGCTGGCATTTTGAGGTGCTTCATGATCAAATGTTAGAGCCACTCCAAGGATTCAGAATGTACCTGGGAGAAGAACACAAAATGCCAGGAATCAKGAGCAGAGAGAAGAAACCTGTAGTTTCTCCAGTTGTCCAAGACTGATGGTGGGAATAAAGGGCATAATGAACAGAAATGAAGCATAGAAGCTGATGGTTTGACCTCTTCTCACATGGCTCTCATGGAGCAGCCCTTTCTGTACTTTCACCAGGTCAAAGGGAGCACACCTGCTGATAACAGTCCGTTGTTTCATCAGTTACAGGTTACCTCACTTAATGATTTTGCAAGAGAACCTGATACCGGCAGTCTGAAATCCACGTGCATGTTTTAAAAGGTGAAAATTCAGCTTAGCTGAGTAATAAATTCACCTAACGTGCTCTTTCTCCTTTGCTAGCTCTCCTGAAATACACTAACCTTTCGAAATGTACAGCTGTACAACAKGCACAGTGCACCTCTACAGGGCAGGGACCAGAGAAAAGCAAGAGCTGTGTGACAAGGACCACTCCAACACAGTTTGTGTGGAGCTGGCAGTCAGCGTTTGACGGAATCTGGTAAGGCACATTTCCCAGATTGAGCACGTACCCCGCCCAGATGCACAGATGGTATTTGTGGGAGCAAAGGAAAATAAAATATAGGTTTAAAATAAATGCAAGAGAAACACAGAATAATATTGAATCACTCTAGGTATTTCTAAGGGTTTCCATTTCTCTTTTCTACTTCTCAGCACATAGCGAGTGTATGTTCTGCGCTTTGAAACCACTGAGCAAATGGAAGGGATTTAAAACCAGTTTTGTTTCAAATATGAGATCACAGAATGAGAGGCAGTCTCCAGGAATGAGATTTCTGTACAGAAGCTTGGTGCAAAGGGAGCTGAAAATGCTGTTCCTGCATATGCCTGGCATTGACAACCAGGCTTGTCTGAAGAGCCTTTTCCTTGCTAAAGGAGAGGACTCGTTCTGCTGCTGAATTTCCAACAGGGGCCCTCTGCACAGGGGCTTCATTCCCTTTGTTTTAAATGGAAGACACACAGCTGGGAGGAAGAGGGAAGCTAGTGGGGAAATAGCTTTAGATAATGTTATTGTGACATAAGGAAGCCAGAGTAGCCACAGACTGATGAGAGCTGGCAGGCTGACTGTGACAATGACACAGCTCCAGGCTGCAGCCTTGCTCCTCCACCCTCCATCACTGGTCCTTCTCAAACCAGGAGAGCTGGTGGCCTTTCCAAGGTAGCTGCTCTCAAGATCCCATAAAACCTAGCAGAGGAAGAAGGAACAGGATGGAAGTGGTGGAGAAAGGTGTGAGAAGAAACACAAAGCCCATGTTTCCTGTTGGAGCCTCTGCTAAACCAATGTGCTTCCTCTGCCACGCCAGGACTTGGAGCTCCCCAGTGTTCAACTTCTAAACACCATGTCTCATCCTCCTCCTTTGTAATTTTACTAATTGGTTAGATATAACTTCTGGCAAATCAATGTTTACTCCTTGATTTCAAGTTCCACCCTCTCATCTTTAGTAGGCATGACTTACACACTACACTTAAATTGCAATAAGAATCCTCTTTCTTCAGATTAAACCAGTCTCTCTGAATTCTTCCCCATTCCTCCTGCCACCCTTCTGAGCTGCAGCCTAACATAATACTGCACCAACTTCCACCTCACAACTGTGGGTAGGTAGGAAAGCCCTCCAGTGTTATTTCTTGCACTACTACAACTACTGCTTCCATGCAAAAAGCAAAACAAAATCTTTGACACATGGAAGCAGCAGTGAGAACTCTCCATCTCCTCTCTGGGCCATCCCTTAGGAGCACAGCTTCTGGGGTAGGAAAGGAAACCAAACATGTTATGCTCTGACTTTTGCCATTTAAAATTTCTCAATGACCAGCACACTACATATAAAGACCTTTCTGGGTCACTTGAAATCTCATGCTYCTAAAGAACCCCAAAATAACCAACCAAACAAAAAGAAGCTGAGGAAAAGTCTTTAAAGAATGTATTTCAAATTAACACATCATAGAAAGATGTAAGCAAAGAGCAAGATTTCCTATCACAAACATATTTATGACAGTATGACACACAAACTAATTATATATGTACATCTGAATTACTTGATAGCTACATTTGCAAGTGTCACTCATTTTATGCTGAATTTATTCAAAAATGAATAAAAAAAAACCTCCACAAAGGGTCTACACTTTATCCAGTCACAAAACTACTAACTACTTCAGATTTTTACCAGTGTGTCCAAACAGAATTTAGCACAAATGCTTTCTTTCTTTTTAATCTATTCAACTGAAAGAAATGGAGCTGCAACSGTTTAGGTTTTTTAATCCCAGAGTGGATTATACAAACATTTTCATCAAAGATTTTTTTTTTACAAGACTAGCATTACTGGTTATATCTTATTATTAAGGTAAGCTTTCTTCAAAGAACTGTATGATTGGAATCTCTTCCTGATACATAGTGACATGCTATTTGCTGGCTGCGGTGAGAAGAGTCAAAATGAAAACAAAAATACAAACAGGCTTTTTTTTTTTTTTTTTAATCTTGTCTTTATTGATTTAGACTTCAGAGCTCCAGCCAAAAATAGTGCATCTGTAGAAAATTATCAAACACTCTATCAACACAGCATCATTGCATGTTTAGAATTGCAAGCACTTGACAAATCGCAAAGGGAACATCCAATCTAGTATTTGGCAGTGCAACCCAATGAACAGGGAATACAGGGAACAGGATTATTTTTYCTCCAAAAAAAGAAACACTTCTGAAAAAGAGCAAAAAAGCTTTTGTTAAAAAAAAAAAGAATTCCAGTTACCACGGAAGACTCATTGGCTCACTCAAGACATCATCGTACAGAGCTGGAATGTGTGGAATGTGGAAAGGGACACGGGAGTTACAGCTCTGCTACAGGAGCCACGCTGCCTTCAGGACATTGTAAGCCATGGAGAAGGTCACTACGTAGCCAGCTGCCCAAGTCAAAGCCCTGCTAGGCTGGGGAAGGGGGATTAWGTATGAAAAAGTGTGGAGGATCCTAGCCCCTGCGAAGATCCTGAAGTGCAGCAGGGCCGAGGACAGCTCGGGGCCGCTCAGAGCGTACAGCAGACCAATGCCAACAAACGGGACAATATTTTCCAGGTCATTCAGGTGGCCTCTGGAGAAAGAAGCAAAGTTATTTTAAAAGTGTTGTATTTTGTTGAATAAACCACTTCATTATTTTTCAGCACCTTTAGAGCATGCTGCTATTCAACAACTCCTGGCTTCGTCTGCAGAGGGGACTTGATTCAGCTACTGGAATGATTTTGGCAGGTTCACCTGACATCTCTCTGGTCTCTCCTGCTGGCCCCACACTTTTAAGCTTCTGATCTTTTGTATGAAAGGTATTAATTTTTCCCCAGGATCTTGGTAATATTAAGGGCTTACATGAGGTGTCTGAGTGCACCTGGGTGTGCAAGAATGCAAAGTCGGGAAGAAGAGAGGCAGCTGTTTTTAGGGAGCCTCTCTCAATTAACATTAATTAACTGGAGGACTGTGACTGAAACTATTACAGTTCATRGCCCAGATGGTCTATGCTAATCCCATAAATCCAGTTTGTGGTGTCCATAAAGAAAATATGAAATCTCCTACATARGAACCATTCCATCAAATGTTCATGAAGTTCCATCATCTTGAAGAATGTTATTTTTGAACATCTAACAGGTGTGATAGTTATGCTTTCCATTCATTTTCTYCACTTTGAGCACTAAAATAGCTGAAAAAATGTTTGAAATTTTGAAACCACCATGTAATTTACTAAAAATGTGTTAAGACTGAAMTCCATATCTTGAAGTGTTCTTTCACACCCATTCCTAAACCTTCCCAGCTCTCTTCACCTCTTTAGATAAATTATACTTCAAGCCMAATTTACTGATTGAAACAATGTCTAAGCCTTCCTAATGATGTCAAATTTCAGACCAACTGGATGTCACTGTCTTGCAGCTGCTTTCAGAATATATTTATCATTACAAGGAAATTAAAATATTTATCATTACAATCCCTCCAGATTTTTTATTCTCATTCCCYATAAAAGTACTCTGAAGTAGGTAATTTTTTTTCTTGGAAAAAAAAAAAAATCTTTTTCCCCCATAAACTGAACACATTCCAATCACTTATACAAAAGAGAAGCCGTGCTAAATGTATGTGGGATTATCTGTTGCCACGAAGCTTGCAGAAGAAAACATAGAGAACTTCCACTAAGAAGCACAGCTGGGAGGAAAATATGGATGCTGCAACACCAACACAGTAACTGGAACCAAGCTGACYTACTAGGTCTGGGATGTCTGAAAAACCCCACAAAACAGCAAAACAGGATTTGATACTAGAGTGTTTTAAAAATCTCTTCTGTGAAAAAGACTGAGRTGGTTGTCATTCCTCTACCACAAGAATTTGGGTGGGTTAAACGGGTTTTTAAGACAGTCTCAATTTAGCTGGCCTCTTACAATTCATAAAGAGAAAGGAATTACCCCTCAYCATAAAAGTTTCCACTTTTATGCAACACCCATGAAATTAAGCAACAACTCCCTGAACTACCCAGGGACAGAAAAGGAAGGARCAGAACATCTTTATAGCCCACTTAGATTAGGCTCTTCTTTCTGAGATTTTAATCCATAAGAGGCATACAGAAATATACAATGGCCATTATTTGCATGGATGCAGTGTTCTGAAATCAGTACTGGTATATATTATCAAGATCTTCCCTAATGGAGATTTAAATGAGAAGAGTTCACTGACATTCAAGTTTTCAGTATAAAAATGAACTTAGCTTATCAAAGAAAAGTCCCATGGAATACATTCTGTTTAAGCTTTCCTTGTTAGCACAGGTGTATCAAACAGCATCCCAAAATTATGATTTTGGAAACAGAAAATTTTGCCATTAGCTATCTCAACTGATGGTTGTATTTTACAGTGTTCTCACCCCTTTGCCCATGCAGACAGGACACTACCCAAGAGTGTTATAACCAGACAGTGGCTTATTGTTTTTAGGATGCACACTGACCATTTGAATGTGGAAGGRTTTGTTCRTTTAAACTCATTAATGTATTAGATWGCTACATAAAGCACCATAAAACACACACAGGCTTGGCAGAGTGTGGGTGAAATTCACTCCTTTATTAGCTCCTAATATTATTCTGTTATTTAAAATAACTTTTAAAGGCTCCTGTGTATTACCTGCGTGCACGTTCAACGTCTGGATCAGTCCTCAGGTATTTCTTAGCAGCCTCCCCTTTTCCAAACGTTGCTACATCTTCTGGGTTGGCAAATGCCTGTTTCAAACACAAGCACACGAGTGCCATTAGCAGCCAAAATGTTTTATCCTGTCAAGGCAGCTTGCTCTAAAGGTCACTCTTTTTACCAATGCCTCAATAACCTCACCTAACTYACCTGAAGTTAAAAGCACWGGGAATAATACAATGTTCTCTGCACTACTGGATTCTTGAGCCCAGCCTGTATATACACAGCTTGTGTGCTGACAAATTAATGCAATTTAATTTATGCCTTTAGATAAAACCTTCTTGTGAGATGGACAAGCTTGCAGTAAAGCCAATAGGCTGACAGAACATAGGCACCTGCAAGGTAGAAGGCCTCAAGCCTCTATTTCACCATTCCTGACAAATTATTTGAAAGTGCTTCTGGATCCCTTCCTTCTACAGGAAGTCTCCTAATTATCTCATAATTAGATTAAAACATTGTCCCATTGAGACCAGCAGAGCACCAAACTCAGAAWCTCTCCAGAACAGGGAAGAAGGAGAAAACGAACAGCAGCAGTACATGGAAGCTGAAAAGACATAGCTGTGRTATCTCTGTATTTCAATAGAAATGTCAGTCTGTTCTCCCAGCCTGTATTTCCAAGTGATTACCTTCCTTGTGAACCTGAAGTAAGCTGTTACCAGGCTCATTAGCATCATTTTCAGAAGAACAATGGCTGCGTAGGTAGTGTAAGCCCGGAAGACTTCATTGTCAATTAACTGGGTCGATTTGGCCATTTCTCCCCTTCTCACTGCCGACCTCTAAAAAACATTAAAGTTAGTTAAAGCTAACATCATTGCAATCCGAAGTTCTGACAATAATTGTGTTAATAGCCTTGTTTTTTAGCATCATGGCAGTGACAGCATGATTTTGCCACTGTGGAAAGTTTCTTTTCAAACAATTTTCCCCCCATTTTGTTTTGGTGGTTTGTGTTTTTTTTTCCCCACAATAGCATAATATAATACCTTAAGATGATAAATTATAGTATTTTGCTTCCATTATAAGTGCTTATTAAACTGTCAAAGCACAAACTACCAAAATATTTAATGTAATTGCAGAAACAACACTTAGTCACATAAATTAGCACTCCTTTGAAATAACACAAGGAGTTAGACCAATTTCAGACCAATTCATTTGAATTAGCAAATTTCCCTAAGCAGCTATCAGGGTAGAGAGAGTCTGTGACAATGCTATGAACACTACAGAATGTAAAGAGGAAAATTAGTATTGCCTACCCCTTTTTGTGTGTAAAATGGCACAATTATAATTGCACTTCAGCTTTCAAACTAACCAGTATCTTCCTACCCAACAGCAACTTGTGATCAAACCGAGTTGAACACGCTTTTTTTTTTTTTCCCCTTTGAGACCTTGTTCTTAAAAATTGCTTTTAGCATGACTCACAGGCAAAGATTAAGTTGTAATGACAAAAAAGGAGAGGACTATTTCTGCTTTTAGCATGGGAGGTTTAAACTAATGAAGTCTCTTTCCAGTGAGGCCATACAAACCCACAGTCCTGTGGAGGCCGTACCTTTTATCAACACCAGAAAGTTAAGAGGTGCTGAGGAGTGAATGCAGGTGAAATAAAAAAAAAAAAAAATAATAATATCTTCGTGCACATTCTATTTTTGCCCTGCACAGATCAAAGAGCACTATGGAAGACTTGCTCTGAAGGCACGTCCTCGGTGAGGAAGTGGGCAGGATGGAGGTAAGCAGTGGTTTGCTCGATGGAAACAAATGTAGCCTTGCCTGGACCTGTCTGCTGTGGTGATGGGAGYCTGTTCCCTCTTTTATCCTTTAAAAACAGCGCTTGGGTCACTGGGCCGAGCGCAGGGTCTGCGGACCATGGGAAATTCATTCCATGTAACTCTCCCTCCTCTCTCATCGCAGCCCAGTTCCCAGGATAAGCAGCGACTTGGCCAAGACTTTCCTCAGAAATGGGCAGTAACTGTTTCTATTCATTCTAACAATCTTGTTAAAATGTTGTAACAGAGCTGCTCCGCTACTTTTAACTTTGTCTCACGGCAAAAAAAAAGCGCACAGTGTTTCGCACAACAAAAACAAAGTAAATCCACAGCGTCGGAGCGTTTTTCCCTAAACTGTGCTGAAAAGATGCCAAGAGCGATGCCAAGGCATTGGCATGGAACGCTGTTCTGCAGCAGCTTCGGCATTTATCCATTTTCCCTGGCTGCCCTGTGACCTCTCGGAGCTCCCAGAATGCCCAGGACCTATCTCCAGCACAAAATGGAAGGGCGCCGAAAAACCCGCGTTTTTTCAGCACCAAAAAACAAAAAAMCAAACCCCAAACACGCAAACAGCGCGGGGTTTTAAGGGATATGCGCATTTACGGTTACAAAAAGCCTGGTATGCACGGTAACAGTAATAATAATAATAATAATAATAATAATAATAATAATAATAATAATAATAATAANTAATAATAATAATAATAATAATAATAATAATAATAATGGCATGGGCTCTGCAAGCCCGCTGCGGGCAGAGCTCAGACCCGCCCTGGCCACGCGTGTCCCGCCACCACCGGGGCCGCTCTGTGCGTGTTTCGAACGCGATTTCTCCAATCGCCGCCTCGCCTCAGGCTCCGCTCCCAACCCAGCCGCCGATCCCCGGCCCGGCCCCGCGGGAGGTGGGAATACAGGCCGGATCCCCCCGCGCCCCCTCACACGGAGCTCCCCGCTCCCGCTCCGCCCTCTCCCGGGCCCCGCTGCCCCCTCAGAGCCCCCGCACCTCGGCCGTGCCCTCAGCGATGCGAGCCCCGCTGCTCCCCGGCCGGCACTGCGCCTCGGCCCGGCCCGGCCCCGCCTCGCCCCGCCGGCCGCGGAGGCGGGTCCCGCCCGGGCCGCCCTCACGGAGCCCCAGGGCGGCCACAGGGCAGCGGCGGGACAGGCCCAGAGCCCCGCAAAGAGGGCAGAAAGRGAAGGAGAAATCGTGAAAACCAGCGAGGGAAAGCCCTGCTGCCTGAACGCCCTCGGACAGGGGGAAACCAAAGGCTGCGGCCCAGACAGGCGCTCGTAGCGGCAGCCGAGTCCAGCGGTTGTGCAAATTCCCAAGAGGGGCTCAAAGCTTGCCTGAAAGTCTCAGTATTTCCTCCGCTCCCTTGTTCTGGTGGGCCTTAACTTTTACCAAAGGGCAAGAAAATTTAAAGTGCTTGTATTGCCGAGCCAACAGCGCCGTTCCAATAGATATGCATCACGTTGTTTTGCAAAGTGAAACAGGAAATTAAGAACTCCACAACTGGCTACAGACTCCTCCACTTCTCCAAAGTGATGAACGGAGGGAACCTGGTATCCTGGCTTTCCAGTGGTTCTTCAGGGAGAATTATGCTGCTCCCACAGCACTTCTCATCATCAGGAGCAATGCTCGTGACTAAACAGCTCATGACAAGCAAGACTGAAAAAGATGGAAATAAATGTACTCAGATGCCCAGCAAAGGTTTCAAATCTAATCCTAAAAATGTGTACACAGTTGGAAAGGGATAGAGTTTTAAAAGTCCAACCTTAAGGAAAAAGCTCTACTCTTAGGTACATACATTCAGTGTTCACTGATGTTATTTCTGTGCTTTGTGTCATGTCCTGTCATGTCATGCCAAATCCCGGTGTAACTCTTCTTAAAATCATAAAACACAGCAAAACTCATTTGAACAAGTACTGTAGTATCAGAACTGCTTTGAAATGTTGGTAGGAGTTGGGTTCAACAACCTCCATTCTCACTAAGAACACAGCTAATAGTGTTTCTGCTGAAGTCCATGAAAAACTCACAGGGGCATGGGTCCATCCCAGGGAATGGATGTATTTAAAAAAAAAACAGGGAAGAATTCCTGCAGCTCATGCCTTAGTTGAAGGCAGGAATTGTATCTTCACAGTTTTTTTACCACACCTAACACATATCATAATCACATGGTGTGACTGAAATAAAACTGTAATTATCTTCTATTACCACCTTTTTGTTTGTTTGCCATTCTAATCCTTATCTGCAGTCAGTTTAAAAAGCAGATAAACCTATTAAGTTAACAGYAAAACTTAAACACACATTATTATACTTGAGAAGAAAAGCTGGTAATTGAKTTACACAAGTTTTTAGAACTACCCTTAGAAACTACAGAAAACCAGGAAAAAGGTGATTTTCATTCCTTGTAGGTAGGATATTAAAAGAGTCTTAAATGCATGTAGAAATTGTACTATTTCTATGCTTTCCTTTGGAYTTCACATTCCAATTTTTCAGATTCTGGAAATTCAAATTGATTTATGTGACTTTAAAAAAGCACTTCTGAGACTGGGAAAGCTGCCAGTTTTTTGAGGCAAACACCTTGTTAATTTTTTTTCCTACCCTCTTTGAATACCCCTGATTCTGAGAAAGAAGTTTAGGAGGAMGGGAGAAGGACAGGAAGGGATGAAAAAGAAGAAAGGAGGAGAAAAGAGAAAGAATTTTGTTTTTTTAAAGAAAAGCAAGGTGGGGAAGGCAACAGAAGATAAAAAAAAGGAGAAATAAAAAAGATAAAAGAAAAGAGGGATTTAAAAAATAAAAGGAAATATTAAAAAAAGGAAAAAATCAGAAAAAACAGAGAAAACTGAAAAGGAGAAATCAAAAACAAGACTGAAATAAAGGGGGGGGAAAGTGAAGAAACACAAGAAGCCAAGATTTCTTGCAGACCCTGAACCACTTAAAAGGTTCAGGTTCTTAGAGGGGAGATTCTTGGAGGGYAGAGAATATGAAGAGTGCCAAAGTGGGGCTGTAGCCTGTAAAGCAGAAGTGAACTTGTGCCCAAGGTCTGTTTCCTTCTCTACAGCATAAAGTGCCTGTAGAACATTTGGAAACTGCTGTGATCTGAGGGAGCTTGGATACATAACTGTGGTGATAGTTGCTCCTGAGGGGCCCATTTCCACAGTTCTCGCTCATGTGAATTGTCCCTTGGATGCTAATGGGATGGCTCTTGTAAATCAGAGATGCCATATCAGCCCAGAGCCCAGGGTTATACTGATCATGAAGGGCTTGATCTTGCAAACCTCATTCATGTGAACAAGCCTTTTTCATGACAATTTTCCCATCGACTTGAAGAACTGTCTGTGGAGCCAGAGACAGYAGAATCAGAACACAAGTTTAGGGTCAGCATAAAAGTAGGAATAAAAAGAGTTTTTCATTTAACCTCCAGCAAGGAATGGATACTCCCCAAGAAGGCCAGATAAGTGCAGTCATTCTCTTTTAACTGCAGGGAGGGCAAAAGACAGGCAAGTATTGATCAGACTTGTTCTGTCCTGCCTCCTTCTCTGGCTCCATTTATTCACCAKAATTAGAGTGGTAAAGAAGGTAGCAACAGTATATTTTTCACCACWCCTCAAGCTTTTGTTCACCACTCCCTTGATAATATAAATCAGTTTCTTCTTCGAATAAAACTGGCAAATTTTGCCTGCTTCATGAAATAAACCAGTGCTTTACAGAGTAAAACAGATCATGAACACTAAGATCCAATCCATATTTTAACTTAAAGTCGGAAATGCTTTTTAAATACTACAAGAAAAGTGTTGCAAAACTGTTTAGWATGACGGACTGGAGTCATTTTTTGTGCTACTCTATTAAAACCTGCTCCTTCTGGTTAGGAAGCATTTTCACTATATCAAATGTTGACACCTATGTAATTTCGCTGTGATTCACACGCTTCCTCTTCTTCATAAGACCTCAAGCTGCTGTCTGGTTTCTCTAGGGAACTGTTTCAAAAACAGCAAGAAAGGATCATTGTTCCCTTGGGAAAGCTTGCTGCCAGATATAGCTCAGTGAAGGCTTCTCTGGCATCAGCTGCCTTTTGGTAGAGCTTCTAACACCAAAAGAGCAGTGTCCATCCAACCTTTTATCCATGCCACTGTTTAGAGGACAATAGTTCTCATTATTGGAATTTGCCAAATTTTTTTTCAGAATTCCAGATGCTCCTTTGGGAGACAGAAATGATAATAAATGATTGAAATGACCAGTCGCAGTGGGTGGTGACCATCAGGCAGTGAGGGAAAAAATACAAATTCCACAAAGCACAGGAGTGGTTACATCTGCTGGTTATATGCCCAGTTRTACATCATTTATACATTGTACAGAGACCTCACAAAGCTCATTTACCGATCATTATCATGTTATCAGCTAAAGTTGCTTAAAATCTTCCAGATCAAAGGAATCTTCCAGGTGCAGAGCAATCACAAGAAACAGTACAACACAGGAAAAGGATCTGTAATCTGTGCCCTACCAGCTTGATATCCCACTTGAWGAACAACTCAGAAAGGGATTGGTGGGCACATAGGAAAACCTTTTTAGTAGGTCTATACATGGACCTTTATTTTTTGCCTTGATTCCTTTTTCACTGCATGAGAATACTGCAACAGCCATCGTGCTTCTGAAAATAAGTCTGCAGCACAGAACCACCTTCACAGCTGGCAGTAATGCATGTGTGGTGAGGTGAGGTGTTTAAAGCCCCTCTGAACTGAAGGGGAAAACTTCACTCAGCTTTTGTGATGCTATTTGAGCTGTACAATTGTTTTGGTTAGGAAAGCAAGATATTATTACCATCAAAGGACATAAGGAAGATGATACATCCCCATAAAACAGATTTTGCAGCCACCATAGTAACTTTCTTTCAAACTAATGCAATGAGAGAGTTATTTGCTAAACATTATTACATAYTGTTCACAGAACAAAATCTGATCCTTTAAAATAACCCTGAAGTAGCAGAAGGAGAAARCATTCACTATAAAAGCAGAATGCTTTTCAAATTTCACTTCACAGATTGAAATGACAGCATGTAGAGAGCAAAATKATTTTTTAGACACTGAGGTTTTGATCATTTATATAAGAGTCCAGTGGGTTTTACTTGTTATTGTACTACTTCTYTGCTCCAGAGACACAAGGAAATTATAAAGCTGGAGACCAGACTGGAAGATTTCTTGCCACAGTGACACTCCAACTGCACACAGAAGGCTTGAGTGAGCTACTGAGAAGACAGAGRTGATAAAAAGTATCTAGCAAGAAGTTGCTAACTTATCTCTGCAGACAAGATATTACTGTAAGTAAACAACAGACAGACCTTGTRTGTCTCTAGATAAATTGGTAAAGTTATAAAGCTGATTTCTGAAGCTCTCCCTGATCATATATTGTACTATTTGTGTAGATATACCCATTTATGTAAGGCAGTGAAAGAGCTTGGTCTTGTGGATTGATCAAGCTCATTCTTTCATGAGGTTTCCATGCTACTCTAGGATTGTCTGAACCTTTGGTTTCTGTTAATCTTAACTGGATTCATGTCACAGTTGAATGTCAATAGGCTAAATGATTCTGTTGCACATTATCAGTCATCTAAATTTGGAGTTTCTAAATACTTTATTTGTGTATATATATACATGTATGTGTATTTATATATATAACTGATGGGATGTGAACCCTGCTTAGCTAATAGACCAGCTTCTGCCTGGCATTTTGGTGGTGATTGTGAGAGCTGAAGGCAGGGAAGGAGAGGGATACCATTGCCCAGATGGTTATTTTTGAGGAGTAACCATCTGAAAGAATTAAATGCTCCACATAAGCAAAATATAGATCAGTAGTAATCACTTGTCCTTCCAACAGGCAGGTATCACTGTCTGGTGGACTGTGCATGGGATTCAGTGGAAGTTCTACATCAGAGGATGTGGGGAGAAGAAACAGCCCCCCCCCCCCCCCCCCCAAATTTGGGGTGTCTATTTTCATCCTGCAGGAAAGGAAGATGGGAGATTTCTGCCTTCAACCATTCAGCTGTGCCCAACTCCCAGATTGAAAGGAGCTGTGTAATGAATGCAAAGTGAGTGGATTTTCTAAGTTAGAAAAGAGTGTCCAGAGAGAGGGTTTCTCTGGGAGTTCCATCTGTGTGTGAGTTGTCCCTACATAAGGGTTAAGAGGCAGGTAATGTAGTCAGTGTGAGGCAAATGTCACTGTTTTAAAAAATCAATTATCTGCAATCATGGGGCCTACYCTAACAGTACCTTTGCAGTATGCAGAGCTCCCCCAGGTAGCACAGCTATTTTTATTAGTAATCTCCCCTCCTCCAGCCCTCTCTACRGAGCCAAGTTTAGAGTCAGCAAAAYTGCTTGGAACCAGCTCATTTTATCCCCARCAGCCCAACCAACCACAATTAAACTGTATTACCATGCATTAGGCTTGAAAGGGGTTCCTTCAGTGCAGTGTGTAAAAGGCTTTAAGGAGAGACACAGAGGCAAAGGGGAAGACAAACATTCCGTGTGCAACAGGTTAAAGTCCTCCTCCATTCCTGCCCATTGACTTCATTTGGCCGGGGATGAATACAGACAACTCAATATTTAACAATCAGCAGCTTTGCTTAGTCAGCAAGAAAAGAAACAATTTAAGGTCCACAGCCTTCCCTGTGCTCCTTCTGCCTTCCTGAATCTCCACTCAGTTGCAGTAGCTCTCTCTTAACAGAAATGACACTCCACAGGGTTGCCTCTTGGATATTTTCTGCTGTGGTGCAAGATTAYTCCTCGTGGTTTTATGGGGCAGCTGCAGACTTTAATAGTCACCCGAGACAATTATTCAGATATTGTATTGTGCAGTAAGATTGCTTTTGAACAGCTGCTGAAATACTTAGCAGAAACACACTCCCTAAAGGCCTGGGATGGGAAATAAAAACAAACAAGCCGCAGTAGCGAGACAAGAGTCTGCGTCTTACTCCATCTTTTAGCTTGGAGTAAAAAAGGAGTTGTGTAATTGATTTAAAAGTTAATTGGGACAGGGACCATTTTTCATTTAGTGGTCCTTATAATCCTCAGTAATAATAGGCTACAAATACGTACTCAGTCACTACTTAAACACAAATCCTCTTTGGACAGTGTTGTGACCCAGTGTATGGTTCTTTGCCAGGGAATCCTCATTAAAAAGATAAAAAGGTGACAAGATAGGGGTGCAATTATTCTCTTCAGTAGTGATGATCTTCTTTAAAGCAATTCTRATCACAAAGAACATCATAAAATCATGCATTCTTCAGGTAAATATGGGCAATTTCCTTTCTCAAAACTTCAGCCCTGCTACTCTGATGAATACCATGCCTTAACAAAAATACCATTTATATTTTTTCCCCTCCAAGCCACTATAACCAGTGTTTCTCTGGGACACTGCTGTAACTAATTAATTTCCTTGCCATTGCAATTCTAACTAGTCCTGCTGAAAACCTTTTGGCTGTTACAACATATTACGGCTTAGCTTGATGTTCTCTGTTGTTTTAAGTCTCAAAATACAAAGGGATTTTCAGCTGCACTGTCAATTTTGCTTGAATAAAGAGTGCTCATAAACGCATAAAATTTTATGGAATCCCTGAACAGGTATCTGGTCATCAAAACCTGCCTSCAGCTCAGGACTCAGGAGGATCTGAAGCACAGCAGGGGAAGAGAAGTACACTTGCTTAGTTTAGGCTCTGAGAGGCTCCCTATTTCTTTTTAATTCAGCTGGGCAGTTGGTGAGGGCTCAGTGGTCTCTGCTAACCCATTCCCCTGCTGRWTCATAACTGCCTTTCTCTTAAGACRCACTWTGAATACATCCTCAACATTTTGTCCCAGGATGCCCATGCAGGCAAAGTCAAGCTGGGACAATGTTTTGTACAAAATACAGTGCACGATATGTTGGGAATTTAGTGGCTGAAAGGCTGCTTGTTCACTTTTTACTCATGTGCTTCAGTGAAGTTGCTCTTGATTTATAGCTGGATCAGCAAAATCAGAATCAGACCCTTGCTGCTCATTTCTGTGGGAGCAGGACCGGGCCTCGTGTGCTCTTGTGCTCATTATATATCTCAGCACCAAGTCTCTCAGCTTTGATTCATAGAGTTCTCTTTAATTTGGTACATGCAGCCTTCCAGACTAGATCACATAGCAGCAGGATAACAATCCTCAGGAGAGCATTTCAGTTTGAGAAATTCATGAAGAGGGTGACTTTGCTGCTTACCTTCAATGACACTAGTGGAATAGGAAAGAGAAGAGTGAATGAAATGGAATTGCCAGCCTGTTTCAAAATGTATGCTCTGTTATACAGCAGATGACAAATAGCATTCTCAATAACATAATTCTGGGAGCTGTGCAAGTTTTTGTTGGGTTGTTGTTTTTTCTTCACTGTAATCCGTCTTTTCACGCTTAGGCCAGGTTTTTCTTACCTGTGTGCACTGCACACAGCAGCTCTGAAATGCCTCCTTGTGCCCTTCTGCAGGGAAGGTATCCACAGGCCTTGCCTGGGGTGAAGGCAAGCTGGAGGAAGAGAGCCTCTTTTTACCATGCARCAGGGAAAGACCTTGACTTCATCCCTCTTCTATTCCCATCTCCAGCACTCTGACAAGGAGTGTTGAATTCAAAGTTGGAGAGAAGTCATCACAGATGAGATGTTACAGATCTGAGGCAGGTCACTTCCTCATGGAGCAAAGCACGCTGCTTTTCTGAGCCATGAAAAGCCTTCTCTGTGCCTCCTTACAYGGGAGGGATGGCAAAGCAGTGACCTTGCCTTCTTCCAGCAGGAATGAGCCACTTTCCTACAGCATTTTACTACATATTTGGGTGTACTGAAGCTGAAGGGAAAATATGTCCTTGACAGTAGCTCCAGTGAATCATCACTATATGCATATGTATAGATTAGGTGTAGGAGCTGTGCAGCAAGAGAGAGTGAGAAAGGTTCCTAAAAGAAAAGTGAGCATCTTCCCACTTTAAAAACAGCAGGATTTTTCTCCTTGCTGTGGAAGATTGGCTTCCCACCTTGGTAGCTGCACCAAGACTACTTGGAATTGAGCTCTTGGTGCTTTTCACCCTATCCTAATTTCCACACAGGTGCCTATTTTCAAAAGGCAATGTTGGCCTCCAATGGTAGCATTAACTACCTTTGTACAAGAAAAAATTACTTGCTTGTGAAGCAGAGTAAAGGATTTTCATGATGTTGCAGCTTGGAGAGATTTGGAGTAATGTCCTTGGCTGTACCCTAAGAAAAGATCAATGCAAAGATTCCTGACACGCCACCTCCTCCCAGTCCATGTCACACTGTCCTGGAAAAAGTCTCCYAGAATATGCAGATCACAGCCTGGACTCTTGCCTCAACAATGGCCTGAATGATCTATAAGAAGAGGTGAGAGAAACCTTTTGAAGAGGAAGCTTCAGATGAAGGATGGAAGCAAAATACTATCTTTTCCTTGTGCTGGAGCTGACTGTTCCTCCTGGGCAAGACTGCAGGATTTGGCCCTTAACTTTATAATGTACTTAATTAACTTTTGACAGAATTAAGTGATTATTCTTGGTTTGGAAGTGTAGAATTTTTCCATCCTTTTGCCATTTTTTCCCAGCTGTTAGCATTGCACTGCAGGATGCACTCAGGCACTTCATTGCCTTCCCCGCCCAGAGCAGCCAAAACAAAGAGCTGCTCAGCAGCAAGAGACAGCCCCTCTAGCTGCCCTGCATAACCTTGCAAGCCAAGGGCAAATTCTAGCCCCATATTCTTAGATTTTATATATGTTCACCAAGACATTTCATTCATGCTTTTTTTAAAACTTTCATGAAGCTGCTTCAGTCATTTAATTCTCAAATTTCAGGTGCACCATCTCATTTTTAGCCTCTGAAAAGCCGCTCTGAAACTGTGCCCCCTCTACYTTTGAAACCAGTTCAGGGACTCTTATCACTCATTCTTGCCACTCCATTCCCTCTACTCTTGCCTTGACAAGGCAGATAAATTGATATTAATGCTACATAAGGGAGGTCAAGGGCACATTAGACTGGCCTGATTTGCCTGAATGCAGAGTTTCTGCTGCTGGCCTTCCACAGAAGGTGCTGTTAAAATCTGTGGACGTTCCATTAATTCCATGAGGAGGAGTGCAAGTTAACTTCCTTCACTGAATTTTATTGAATAAACAAACCACCTACAAAGTTTCATGACCTTTTACAATATGTTCAGAAACACTCAAAATATAGCKATTGCTTAATGAGCTGTACTGACTTGAATTCAAGTTTTTTGACTATCATTCTTACAAAAATWAATGTAGCTGATTTGTTTCTTCCTCTGTAATAGACCCAATCCAAGTCCTATGGAATCCAACAGGGYTGGGGTTTTTTTCTAATTTTTGGGACATGGCTCCCATCCAGCTTAAGTGATACACAAGGTTTTTACTCTTTCTCATGGTTTTGAAAAATAACTGCTGTCACAAGTAGKGGCACCTCCTTTAAACTTGAATTTTCCTGCTGATGAAGAAGATGAAGAGTAGACGTTAAATGAGTAGGGCCTGTCTGCAGCTCACCTCTCACAAGTGCAGAAAGCAACAGCAATGGCTTCTGTTTTCTAAGAACTTTACCCTGCAACAGCTGGAGATAACTTATCAGAATAAACACTAATGGGCCAAAGTTTCCAGCTAGTTAGTCCATGCCAGCCAGTAAATTTGGCACCTCTGATAAAGCAGTGAACTTGATTTTTCCACTTCTGCACTTTTGTGCAATAGTTTTAACAAAGAATTGTGGGTGGCTCCCTGTGCAAATTCCTTAGAGAATCAAAGTTCCTTGTGTAGCACTGCAAGGAAGGAAAATAGCATTGTATTATATTGTATTGTATTGTATTGTATTGTATTGTATTGTATTGTATTGTATTGTACTGTATTGTATTGTATTGTAATGACTTTCTACAGAATGAATGGTTAAACCAGAATTTCCACATTTCTCCAGAATGGTGGTTAAAATGTGCTAGCCAAAGGTTTTCTTAATGTTTTGTCAGGTTGATTTAGGAATATTGGAGGTTTAAGACTGGCTGTAAAGAAACAAGTCTAATTTCTCTATTTTTTGGTGGTATCAATGTTCTAAGTGTAGCTTGCTGTATTAAAACAATATGAGTACTGTTGTTTGATTTTTTTTTTACTGGAGCAGTAGCTACAGGTTCCAGTTTAGCTGCATGCATCAAAAGCCTAAAATAAAAGTCAGACTGTCACAACACCTAAAAATGGATGTATATGCTTAACTGTGCAACTACATTAATGTCAATAATGTGTAGATTGCACAAAAATTTAGACGTGACCATAACTCACTGCAACATTCAGGCTTATTGGAGCAGTAATAATTTTTAAATTTTATTTTTTTCTACTCATTCAACAAAAAATAAGAGAGGGTGATGAGAAGATTCAAAAGTTCTACCTGGTAAAGTCTGACTGTGTATTGCACAACCAAGTGATGTTTCCTGTGACATTTGTGGAAATACATGAAAGAAACTGCAGAGGGATTTGGATAGAAGGAGTCGAGGTATTTATGGAAGCTCCCTGTGTTGGCCTTATGGGGGCTGAGTGAGCTGAACTTTTCCCGCAGTGCTTAACTTCTTCCTTGTAACCTGCAGGTGCTGTCTCATGCAACTCAGCCTTGCTGATGCACGTGATCCTGTTGCAAGTTCTTTGATACTGGATGTTTTTCCTGAAATCCRAGTCCTTCAGGCAGGTGAACCTCTGAGAATTTCTCTTGGTAATCCTTTGTGCTAGTAGGGGAGGAAGGAGTTTAAAAATGTAGCTGAGTACAGCCCTAAAGGTCAAACAACAACACGTGCAACAAAGATACAAAATCCTCATTCAGAAAGGAAAATCCATTATAAATATTTTTACTTAAAGACTTTGCTTCTTCTAGACCTGATTCTTTTTTTAACATTGGTTTACTTCCTGAATCAGCTCCTTTGGTTTTTCGTTGGGTCAAAGGCTTGGCAACTGTTTCCCCATATTTTTATTTTAATGAGACTATCCCTGATTTTTATATTGTCTATTAAAACAATATTTAAAAGCTGCAGAGTTTGCAAGGTCTACTTTTCTGGYCAGTTCAGAGTGTCCTCACATCACATTGTTCTTAATGGAAATTACCTGTATCATTGCCTATAGACCTTGGAGCAGTTTTGCAGATATTAGACTCTTAGACATCTGTGGTGCTTTATTATTGATTAAAGAATGAGAGGAAATCTCATGGTTTAAGACCTTGTAGTGGGATTTATGAATTAGTCCTTTTCTTATGTGACCCTTGGCAGGTCATTGAATCTGTCTTTCAGTTTCCCATCCATGAAGCAGGGAATAATGATGATTTTCTGCTGCTGCTCTTTGTCCATCATGCCTGCTTAAACAGTGCACTCTTTTGGAACAGGACTTGTGCAGAGAAATTTCATTCTGAGTTCAGATCCRCAGCTGTAATACTAATAATTAATACCAGCATTAAGCAGTCAAAGGTATTACATCCAAGATGCATTTGGCCTGAGGCCTGCACAGTTCTTTAAAATGATGGATTTTTAATTGATTATTTGGAATGAGACCTTTTCTCAGACTTGCTAAATCGCTTAAGACYCACGCACACCAGCTATATTTAGAGGCGAGGAGGTGGCAGAGTAATTCTTAAAGTGCTCTGTTTCTAATAACCCAGGTGAGTGGCAGTCTGGGAGTGCTGCCTCTTTTAAAGCAACCATGACTCACAGCCCCCAGGCTGCAAGCATGTGCAGGTTAGAAATTGTATTGAACTGTCCCCATTCAAGGAGCAAGGAAATGCAGCCAAATCCATAAACATTTAATTGAATAATTTCAGGTTAGTACAACAGGGTAGTCACACGAAAGGCTTAGCATCTCTAACAGCAAAATGCAAAAGGACTGTGAAAATCAGGGCAAGGTTAAGGTTTGGAGTTTGGAGTAAATAAGGCAATATCTTCACCCCACAGCACAAGCTGATGCTTTCAGAAAGCATTCTGCAGAAATGTAAGAACATCTCCATAGTCCAAATCAAAGGCAAAATGGGAATGGCCTTTTTGATGCACYGATATTTAATTCTTGTTGAAATGGACACATGCACACACCATTGGCTGCTTCCAAAGCATTTCTTGTCCCAGGTGATTCCCAGCACCCCTGAATGGTGTCTCTGTCCCTCAGGGAGTGCACATGGTGGAATTAAACCATGCCATTAGGAACTGCCAGGAGGGTGCACAGGAGAAGTGAGCACCACCCCATTTGCACATCTCTGACCAAAGCTGAAATAAGTAGCAAAACTTGGCAAAACTGGATTCCCAGTGTGAGAAGAATATTCTGGCTTCTTGAAAGGTGCTTTGTGTCACTTGAACTCCTGGAGACAATGGACCTAGCTGATTCTTTTTTTGTGTGCTAAGCTTGTCACTGACCTTGGCACCAAGCCACATTGCGCTGTTTCTTTTTCTGTGAGATTACCCAAGGCAAGCTCTTCTCTGGGAAACGGAGCATTGCCAGGAACTGCCACTGATGCAACAACTTTCTTTCATCACAAGCTGCAAAGTTAAAAGCACGCTTTGGTTTTAAATGTAATAACAATGCTCAGCCAGGCTCTGGAATAGCTGCATCTTTGTTCCAGCAGATCCTCATTTAAGAAGTTAATGGCTACATGAAAAATTAAGCTAGTTCTAACTACTTTTCTTCTAAAGGGAATTTCACTAGAAATCTAACATGGCCCTTCTTCCCTCAATCATTGCCTCTTTTTAAACTGTTCCCATGTTTCATTGCCAAATATTTGCATTTAGTAAGTGTGAAGATAGGTGGAAGACACAATGCAGAGGTTTTGGTTCTGAGTTTCCTCATCTCTTTTCTTCCTTTAGAGCAAACACAATATTGGCTTTGTAGCTGCCTCCCAGTTCTGTTCCTGGGCATTGAACCCAGTGATAGGTGAAAGCAAGGCACRAAATCTACTTAAGAGCCAGTGCACACCCAGCTCTGCTATGGCTYGTGACAATTTCCCATGTCAAAAAGCCAGGTAATCATTACTCAGTGGTTTTGCACCAGACTGGGAATCTCTGCATTTTACAGCATCTCCTTCATGTGGACCTGAGGGAACCTGACAGGTCTGAAAAATGAAGAGCAGTACCATGTTGCAAGAATCTGGTAATGAAAGATGYTCAGTGTCCTCCCACCTACCTGCAAACACACCCTCAACTCTGACCCACTTWGTTGGGTGGCGTCTCATGTGTGCCTTTGCCTTTTTAAGATTTATGTGTGTAAATAACTGAATARTACTTATATATGCATCTTTCATCACTGTAAAGGGACTGCTAAATTGAGAAGCTACCAGGGTGTAGTAGATACAGAGTTCATCTGGGGTGTTGTACAAGCTAAAATCAACTTTTAAAAMAGTATGGGGAAGACTGAGAACCAGTAAAACTGCAATGTGTCAGGCTTTGAGTTACATCTCTTAACTGGGAGTATTTTCACGCAAGTTATTGCCAAAGATTCAGATTTTGTTCTACTTTCAGTAGTTCCTTTATTTCCACAACACTACAATTAACTATTTCATTGGGGAAACCAAATTAACTACTCTTTGTCTTTTTTAAGCTGCTCAGTTTATAGTTGCCAAATATCTGAAGCATGAAATTCAGTATCTTTTCCTAACATTTGTTCCTCAAARTTAATAATTCTATAGATAATTTTCATTGTCTGCATAAATATCCAGTTCCTTTTTGTACCTTGTCAAGCTCTTGGCTTCCAAGAGAAATTAATCGCAAAGTCCAATTATCAGCTGAGTAAAAAGTATCATTTTCTCAGGGTTGGATTTTATTCTTCCTAATGGCATTGAGCTGAATTTGTCTTCTGATTCTGTGCTATGAGACAGTGAGAAAATAAGCTCCCTATATCTTTGTTACTGATACTCACTTTCAGGATTACCCTTTTTACAAAGGACAGTCTTATTATCCTCATTTAACTAAGAGACAACAGTTTCAGGGAGAGATGGAGTGATTAGCAGTTGAATCATACTTATGTTCCAGGCTAATATTCTCAGGTTTTTCCTTCCTTAATATYTGCTTCTATCACAACCAACTTCCAAGAAAGGCTTTCCATCTGCTTCCTGTGCTGTCCCCTGCACACTTTTTCTGCTACAGTTAACCCTTTCTCTTCCAAGCACTCTGCCCCCACTGTCCAATAGAAACAGTGGGAGGTCCCTATTGATTGCAAAATGCCTGTCGTTTTGTCATCAGGTCATGGGGAAGTGAGGTGTTAAAGGGAGAGTTTTCTTGATTTTTTTTTCTCTTCTGACTCAGCCTGGGAAGATGTGGCATCATTTCCAGTCTGTTTCAGACTTTGAGAGAGGATTAGGATTTAGTATTGTTAGATAATGTGAAAAAATTATAATGCATAATYATCTCCTAAACCCAGAATTCTTTTGGTGTGTATTCATTCCCTTTAAGATTCTACTTTAAGTGTTGCTGCCCTGAGTTGTAGGTTCTGTTTACTACAAGACCTAACTTGCTTCATTTGTCTGCCTCCAAAATACAGGATTTGAACGTTGAAATCATATCCCCTATAAGCCATTAGTCTGGTCAGTCCAGCTCTTGAGGAAGCTGATAAATCAGCAGTAATCTGAACCCCAGGTTCCCTTCAAGGACCCTGTGTCGATGGGCTTTGGCATTCACGTCGTTCCCTGTAATGAGCTCTGCCCTGGAAGGACAGAGAAAATATGGCTTGATAGCTGATGAATGTTTGAGCTTCTTGCTCCTGAGCAGGACTGTGATCCTCCTGCATTTCAGTAAAACACTTACAAGCTAATTTAGTCAGTATGTTGGTGGTGGTTAGATGTGGATGCTTGACCACTAAAACCTGAACTGGCAAGCTACATGCTCCTTTCTGCTTAAAGTCACTTAAGAGAAGGGGAAGTGATTATCTAGAGTGAGCTGTCAACCTTTATGCCAGCTTTCCTCCTGATATGATTTATAAAACAGCTCAGATAACCTCTGGGGGGGAGCTTTGCAATGGAAATAGCAAGTGATTTTTATTCTAATGAACATAACACTGTCACAAGTTTAAAGTTCAAATCTGAGGTACGAAGGTTTGGGGGGGAAAAAAAGAGCCAGTAAAATATGAATGTGACAGCATATGTGTTCCTTTCCTGCACAGTGTATGAAACAGGAGAAATAGGCAAACTTTATTTTTCTAATGAGGTTTAAAATATTTTTTCAGCCTTTATCAGGAAGAAGGTCCTCAATACCAGTTGTTTTTTGGTGGCTGAGTTTTCTTTTCCTTTACAAGCTTCCCGATTCAGATGAGGCATTTTTCTTGTAGCAAAGCTATGCCCTTTGGTCCTTCAGCATTGCAAAATGTCCTGCCACAATTGGCACTGAGTAAATAACCCTTGGTTGGCAGCTGTGGCCAACAGGCAGAAGGCTGGATGGACTAGAGGAATTCAGACTGCTGGAGGAGGCTTGTCCTGACCAGCATTTAAAAACACTAAAGGACAATTTATTGCAGAACTCATTTCTTCCCAGTCTGTTTAAAAAATAGAAAAAAAAAGAAAAAAAGCATCAATTACTGGGTATTTGACAGCTTTCATTGTTACCTAGCTTACTTCAGAACTGCTTTAAAAATGAAATCAAACCCTGCTCTAGAAACTGTTACATGCAAAACAAAAACAACAACAACTAATTAGAAAGTTTATTCATCAATGGCAGGTTAACCTGCCCCTGAACTTACCCAGTATATTTCTTAGGATGAGAGCTGTATGAATGCAATTTAGGCACTGAACCATAATGTCTGCAGGCTTGCTGAGGCTGATAGCTTTTCACTTCCCAGTCAGTACCTTTCTGTCTCAAGGCTAGAGTTGTACTACATCCTTGCTAYCAGCTGAAGTAGAAAGAATCAGCTGAGTAAAAATGGAAAGTGAACGAAAACTTTCACAAAGCTCTAAAAATGCTTAAGTGTAGTTTATTAACCTTACTTCCTGAAGACATATCTCACCTTGAAACCTTGTATTAACAGGAAGCTCTCTTGTTGTACCAGATTTGGGGAACACTGCCTGGTAGGAAATGAGGTGCTGGTGGCTCCTGGGATTCAGAATTTCCATGTTGGGCTTTTCCTCGTGGTCCACTCATCCCCAGCCAGTTGGGGAAGTGGACAACAGGCATGGGGCAAACTCCTGCCAGGGGAAACCTGGAACTTTTCAGTGGGACATTAGTGGAATGATTATGGCCTGGAAGAAACAATATTGAATGTACCAGAAATTAAAAAAAAAAAATTCCTTCTGGTGGTTTGGTAAAGTTGGTATGAGTTGTAGAGAGRTGATCACAGCCAGTAGGAATAGGTGCCACTACCTTGCTCTAGAGTCTTGCCATGCTGAGCTTCCATAACTAGAAAAAATATTGAGCCCCTTATTTATCTTTCTGTGTAAGTGCAAGCTGTGCACTTACAAAAAGGTACTGAACAGCCTGAAGACACAAGGACTTAAAAAAAGAGGAAGTATCACTGTGTTTTCCAATGTGTCCCATGCTTTTAGCACACTTTTCTGTTGTGAAAAACAGAACGGAGTCTAAACCACTTGCAAAAAACCAAAAAATATTATTGGGCAGCATTTTCTTAAGTTTTGTTTGTTTAAGTAGCTAACTGCTGAATTTTAAAAATCAATCTCCAGGATACCCCAAAATCCCCTTTGAACTTTTGAAAAATAAGAAAAAACCCAGGAAAATRAAGAGATCTTTTCACACTCTAACTGTTCCCAGATGATGGACACTATCACACCCTTAGGAAGTTTGTATTTACTTTAGGAACCTGACTGCATGAGGGACCTACCTGACACTCAGGGAGAAGTAGTGAGGTGACAATTTTTCTATCTCTCTGTGGCAAAAATTTCACACTGAGTGGGGACAAAACAGCTTAATTTTCTTCTCCTCATTAAAGTCTCCAGAGGTGTGGTCAACACAAAGTTGGATTAGGGAGTACAAAAGCTCAGTATCACAGCTTGTTAAAAATATCAGKAAATCACTAGGAGGTATTTTTTTCTTTTTCAGCAAAGTTCAAATTTCCAAAGGGGGAATAAAATCAGTAATTTCTGATAACATCCAAAGCTTAGTAGCACGAAAACTTTGAAGGTAATAAAAATAAGCAACCTCTCTATTTTCCATTAGCAGGTGTCTGAAGCTTTGCTGAGACTCCTACTGGCACAGAGAGATGCTAAATGCAGTACTTTGCCACCATCACRGGGTGATTTATCTGTGGAGTATAATTTTTTATGCAGCTGTTATACCTCAAGTGGTAAATAAGGCTTTGTCTGCGCTCCAAAATTGTGCCACTTTAAATATACCGCTGTAATTAAAGTGGCTACAAGCCATTGGCTGTTGCTACAGCCCTGTAAAACATCATTCTGTCATGTACTTGTCCCTGTACAGCAAGGGGAGCAGGGTGATTTTGTACTGTATTGCACATTGAAGCTTTCTATTGATGTTACAGTTACATCTAAAAGGGAAAAAAAATATAGTCAACTAAAATGTTATGCTGGGAGAGGTCTTGAGTGTAGATAAAGTCTGAATCAGGAAGGCTGTGAGCAGCTTCAGGTACAAACTACATTTTTCTGTGGCCAGGGATAATGGCAGCTAATTACAGTCTGCATTAAATACCATTAACAACGACAAGAGTGTGGCAAAAACATTTCACCAAGACAGGAAAACACAAGGTTTGTGGCAGTAGCATCAGCAGCCTTACCAATGAGCACAGAAGGATTTCTTAGCACCCAAATCGTGCAGAACTAAGACCATTTTCTGTTTTCTATCAGCAGTCACGTTGACACCATGTTACAAATTCACTTCCAAGAACTGAAGTCTGGGCAGTCGCAAAAAATTGCCAAATACCTTGCAATAYTTGGAGTGTAGTATTTGTTCCCTGATTTCAAGTGAGCAGTGAAAAACTATTCATGCCAAGGGTTTCCAATAAGTATTGCAGCTGGGTAAAGCTTAYTTTAGTGTCAGATTTCAAAAAATCATATTCACTTAAATTAATTGCCTTTTTGCAAAGCAGAGCAACTTAGAGAATATCTGCCTGGAAAATTTCTGTGGGTTCTGTGGGTTACTGTCCCAGCAAAACAAATGTCAACGGTGTTCAGTATGGTGACAGAAAGGCTTTAAATACCCCACATGTAAAGCCCATGGTCTGATTGTCACACTGTTGAGTATTTTGAAAAGGCTTCTTATTTTCCCTCTCCCATGTAAAATTTGTAGTGGCTTTGATTCATCCTTACATAAGTAGAGTTATTATTTAGGATCTCGGTTTTTCCTCTGATCTTATTTAGGATTCTTTATTTCTATATTTGGCCCTGCTGTTAATTTTCAAGGGAGCCACAGTTTCTCTGYTCCATAACTGACCCATCTCCAGCGTGGCAAATAACATTCCTTGCCTATCTGACAGAAACCTGCCAGACTTAATTAGCAACAGGCAATGTTTTCAGAAGTGACTGGTTAGAGACATCCTGTGAAAATTGACGCTCTTCAAGACTATCAGCTTGAGCCTCTGGATACACATTCACACTGAAAACTCACAAATGACTTGAARAACAGTTGGTTCACTGACAAGAGGCATTTTAAACACATTACTGCACATCACAGCAAATATATTAATGGTTGCTACTTTTATGCACATATTTTGAAACCTAATTGTTTCCCTTRTTCAGTGCTAAAGACTTGAACTTTTTCCTACTCTTCCTTGGTGCATTCCATTTTGTCCAGCAGAGAAGGGCAAACTCTGCCCATCCCACCTGCAAAATCCAGAGGTGAAACCCACTATGGACCATGAGAATGAAGAATTTTAAAACTTCAGATCTGAGCTTAGATCTGCTCAGGATTTTACAGCTCCATCAGGATTTTACAGCTCCATGAAAGCGTGCTTGTGAGACTGCCAAGATCCTTCACTGTGAAAAATGTGCATTGTGATTTCTTCACCAAACTGGAAGCAGCAGCCACTCGCACAGCACACACAGGTGCCATACAGCTGCTCATGATGGATCTCTGGCTTGCTGACCTGATTTCCACTGGTGTTAACTCAACACAACACTGTAAACTTCTCTGGATGATTAGAAAACATTCCTCTGAAGTATGAGAACAAACATGAGCTATGAGCACTGTGCTGGAGATTATCTTATAAATGTAACATCTCTGCAGTGGGACAATATAACTCTGCTATTTTTTTCTTCTGACAGCTGCCTGGATTTTAACAGTKAGTTGCAATCATATTAAACATCTCCCTGCCATTTTTTTTTAGTGGGAAGCATGATTCTTTTCTCTTGGAAGGAGCCAGACCAATTTGTGTGCTCTATCATCCATAAGTAACTGTAAGAACTGATCTGAATTCARTGTTTATTTTCAGGCAGTGCAGTGTGGTAATCTGAGAGACATTCCATGGAATGGGAACTTGAAATTGTGAAAAGACCCTGGAACCAAAGGTGTCTTCCTCATCCCTTTAAACACTTGCCAAGCCTTTTGTCCTGTTAAAACTTGAAGTCTTCTCTCTGTAATTGATGCCCACTGTTACACACTGAGAAAGGCAAACGTTTTGGTGACAGGGCTGTGTCACCATTAAATACGGCAGCCTGAGTGATCTTGTGCATCTCTGGGCATACAGACTTCTCCTTCCCCATTCCAGCTCAGCCAGAGGAGCTGGGTGAGGAAATTAGGGTGTCCTTGTGTTTTTCTTTTCCTGTCAGATCCTAGTGTGATAGCCAAAACTTGGTTTGCATTCCTCCACCTTCATCTCTTCTGCCTCAAATATAATTATTTGATCGTCTCGCTAAGAGATTTCATATCTAAGATCTTCAAAAAGTCTGTCAAGGAGAAAGCAATAAGGAGAAAAGCTGAGAAACTCAAATGGAGGTTTAGGTCAATGTGCATTATGAATGTGACAAAACTACTGATGTACAAACACTTATGTATCTAACTGTAAAATGTGAGCACCTAATACCAAATTTATTTCTCTATTATTCCCTTTCTTTCTCTTTGAGTTTAAGCTTTCTTCTTGTAACAGTATCAATTATTTTTCAATAGTGTCTCACATCCCATTCTTTCTCATCTCTTTTTCAGTACCACCCTTTTCTCTGCTAAATCATCAAAGGTATTTTTGTTCTTTTATTGTGGCAGTGTCTGTAAACACGACCTTAGAAAGAGAATTTCTAAGTGCGAGCATTTGGGATGCATTTGCACTAAAAGCTTTGAATTGCTATCTTTGATAAAGCTATTTGGTCTGATTATATTGTTTTGGAATCACACATTCAGGTGCACCTCTCTAAAAAAAAAATGAATTTTTCAGAACGTAGTATATGGCATGTCTCAAAATGGAGGAGGATTATTTTGAAACTCAGTGTATTCCGTGTAAACAATTGTATTTCTGTCCTGAAATTCACACGCCAGCACTTAAAGTGAAATTTAAAGTCCAGTGTTTAAAAACCAATAACTCCGACTCTTAAAGGTGTATCAAATATAAATAGAGGTAATAATTATTCTAATTCTATTTCTCTTAAATTGCTTCCATGGTTTCAAAACAGATTAGGAGTGTAACTTCAGTATTGCTCATTTTAGGCAAATTRCTGATGATAAAGGATCTTGCACCTCGAATGATCACCTCCCTTAACCTGCTGAYCATGCTGACACCTTTCACAGAGACCAAACACTCGATTAAAAATCAGTTTCAATGAGAAAATATTGGCCATTACAGGAGCAGGACTTTAAATTCTGCCAGTTTCTCCCTCAGCCAAGACMCACTAGGTACTGTAGACAGGGTCTGTAGTGACTCAGAGTTTTCTCAGCTTGTGGACATTCAAGTTTGCAGRTGAATAAATGAAATTATGTTACACTACCTCCTGTACCAGTTTACAAGGCAGAAATGTGTATGAACAGATAAGGGAAATAAAAAAGGTTTCAAGATGACTGTCTGAAATTTCCTGCCATCAACTTTTATGTGATCGCCTGTGTATGAGAATTTTATATGGGCAGACAATTTTATATGGGGTTTATATGACCATTGACACATCTCAAGGAAATTTGTGAGATTCCAGATGTTATTTTGTGGATCAAACCAAAAACTTTAGGGTAATATTTTTTTCCCTTTGTAAGAGAATGGTCTGCTGGCTCCAGCATTCAGTTTCTACCATTCTTGGGCCAAAACTGTACTTTTCTCAGACAGTGCTTTCTGCCTCCTGTCTGTTAAAGAATTTCTCTTCTGTAGACATAATTAACTATTCATTGACATGGAGCCTTGCATTTGCCTCTTCCCAAATTCCAGGAGAGCAGCCCTAATCTCTCGGTTACAAAGTCAGCTCCTGTACAGCTCACAAAGCTTTACACAATATGAAGCTCCAGCAGGAAAGGTTGAAAGGCTGCCTGGGCACTGCAGTGGTTGGAAATCACTGAGGTWGGAGATCTACTGCCAATCCCTTGCTCTGATAAAAATTTGCTTCTGAACACCTTTTCCTAGCTTCTCTGAAACCAGTTCTGTTGGATCAGGGATGAATTCAGAGCAGAAACTCCACCACCACACAGCACTTAYATATGTATTTTAGAATACTAACCACAGTCTACTAAATGGACTTAAATATAAATGAACTGTCACTATGGGAGAATAGTTGAAATCATCTTGGATGTACAGATAATATTGTCTCAACTGTGAACTCTGCTTTAGAATCTCATTTCAGCCTCTACCTAAAAATCTATATGTCAAAAGAAAATATCCTGGGTGCCATCTACAAACTATAACATGACACAAAAAAGCCATCTTTCTATATGATAGAGCTACTTCTAATTTTCCCATTAGACCAAACGACACCATAAAGAATATCTGCCAACAAGATGATATAAAACCACACCATGGATCATGAAAAATAATTGCAATTCAATTACTCCTGAATTATAAAACCGTCAGCTAGGTGCAATAAAGACAAAAGCCTTAGAACATATGATAAACTGCTTAGCATAGATAATTATATATGTTTGAACAAAATCCCCAAAATAAAACATGTGCAGTTTGAAGGAACAGGGTAATCATGCCAAAATWATTCTCATTTATTGTAAAGGTTTGAGGATCAGCAATTTTAAAACCATTTCCCTGAAAGAAAAAAAAAATTAGCACTCATAGAGTGTAAAGCAAATTTCTCACTCAGAGAGGTCATGCCCAGCAACTGGGCAAGAAACTTTTTTTCTTCTATCATCTTGCTTAGGGTCTACTTTGCCAAAGTATTTAGTGTTGCTTCTCAGCATTACAGAATGGCTGAGGTTGGAAGGAAYCCCTGGCAGTTTTCTGCTGTGTTGCACTGTCAGCTTTGCCCATGTCAACTATGTTTCTACCCCAGATAATTAGCAGGAACCACAGCCACTGCTATGATGATGGGTTACACCCCTCACATGCTCTTTAATAGAGTAAGAGTGAAGCTCAATTAAGTTTACTAAAAATTTGGAGAGACTGACCTTTCTAGAACACAGAGGTCAAAAACCACTACTACCTTTGAGCTAGAACAACTGTTGTGCTGGACACTGAAGTTATGCCTCTTCAATTTCAGTAAATTACCTCTACGATAAAAACACTGACAATTTTCCCTTGTCAGAGAAAATTAGTAGAAAAYTCCAGTTCCAACCTGACCAGCTTAACTCACTTGCCTAATGTTAATGTGTAGGTTCTAGTGTGAGAAGTAACCTTTAACCTGGGGTGGTGGGGCACCAAAGAGCAACCCTTTTATTAACACMCACACCTCTAGTGGGCTGACACTGCCCTGTGAGAACAAGCATTTTTATAAACCACTCTCCAAGATGTGACTGCCACATTTTCAGATCTTTAAAAAAGATTTGTTTAAAAAACACTCCAAATCTTTCCTGGCAGACAGAAGTACTGCCAGAAGGGCTGGATTTTGACATAGYAGTTATTTTGTGTGTCCAGTTTCTAGGAGGTTCAGTCCATGTAAAGCTCTACATAGGTTRATGCAAATAACAGAGATTTCTCATCAGGCTTCATGCAGTTCCATTACCTTGTGTAGGAATAAGTAAGAATAAGCYAATGGAATGCCAGATGATTCAACTAGAATTCACTAGAAAACATGTMAAGTAAATAGACTGAGCACCTATAATTGCTGCAGAAGTGATTAAAAAAAGTAAATCAATAAAGATCCTGTTGTTACATGGAGCTGTACATTCACTTAGCATTGAGCATGTTAATCATGTACTGACTGATCTGTGGCTGTCACCACCACACCCTTATTGATCACATGCAAAGGCAATTCAGAAGTAATAATGAAAACCACCCTCYTCCTTCTTTCTAGGGCATTTATAAGGCTCAGGCAATTACTCCTTTTCCCTAGCTTGTAACCCCAAATTTGGGTAAATGAAACCACATGAGGACTAAGAGCYATCCCAGCTAGGAGCCCTGCTSTCTGTGCTGATCCYATGATGTGATTCCCTGTGARCTGCTAGCACCCATGAGAACAGGTAAACTTGGCCCTCTAGAAGAAARCAGAGTATTTTACATTCAAATGTCTGTTGGAGCAAGAGTTTATTTGTCC
Source organism: Alauda arvensis (assembly GCA_902810485.1). Lineage (NCBI taxonomy): Eukaryota > Metazoa > Chordata > Aves > Passeriformes > Alaudidae > Alauda > Alauda arvensis. The sequence goes on along the minus strand of CADDXX010000424.1, from coordinate 238,410 downwards.
TCATGTTTTCTATCTGATGTTAAAATACAGTTTTATTTGCTAAAAAAAAAAAAAAAAAAAAGAAAAAGTAATTTTCTTTATGGACAGTTAGATAAAAGTAGCTTCATGCAACACAAGATATGTGCACCTCTGAGGTAAAATACTTCTCTCTGTCTTGTTTTGATGTGAAATCGGCTTCTTTAGGCTGTGATGAAGAAATTAAGCAAATACTTTTGCAAAATAAGAAGATAAGCGAACAATAAGAAATAAGCAAAATACTTTTGATTTCTCTGGTAGGTTTGCTCAAAAGAGGTTATACAGTATTGTGCTTCTGTTTTGTGATGTAGTAGTTCTCRTGTTCTAAATACATCTGAAGTGGCCAAATTTGAGTAGTTAAATGGACAGAAGGACAGCAAACAGCAGAATCCATGCCTCAAAAAACACCATCAGAGATATTGGTAGCTCTGTTTAGAGAAGCTGACCTGGTTCTCCACTTCCTTGTAACACGTGTATGCATTTACATTTGCACCAGATAGATGTGGGATGCTTCCATTTGTGGGTGGGAGCACTTTGAACTGCTGTTAGTGATCTTAATGAGCTCTACGAAATGGAGAAGCTGACCTGGGAAATCAGGCAACTTTGCTGTGGACAGAGTAGCAGGAACATTATAAAGCACTGTGAGTTTGGCTCTTCCTAATTCCCTTTCAAGGCTGTAATAATTTTTTGTTTGATAGGAAAGAAGATTGCCTGTGCCCCTGCCCCTTCTGGTGCTCTGTAGCTACAGGGCAGAATCTGCCTTAAGAAACAGTTGTGGGCTAGGCTCCTTCTAGCTTGCTCTTTGTTCTTTTGATGATAAATTCAGCTTACTTTATTTTAAAATTTAAAGTTAAACCTAGTAGCATTACTTATTTTTATAATTGCCTTTATCTGAATTTCAACCAGAAATAGAAAGAAATAGCACAATCATTGGAAAATGTTAACCTTAAAAAAAAAATCCCTGTCTTTATCTTCTTGCTGTTTTTCACTTGTTGCCTAATTAAAGCATTGGATTATTTTAACCAAATTATTTTCTCAATCTGTTATTTGAATTCTGCTGAAAATGTTGGCTTTCATGTGTGTTTAAACCTTTATCTTTAACATACAGATTGAGTTTAGCATACAGTATTGGATTCACATAATTTAATAGGTAATAYAATTCTGGAGAAAAAAATCTTGTTCACCCCCAAGTGAACTAACAAAATAAACTACTTAACTTCCTAGTGTTGCTAAATTCAGAGGCTGGAATGTTCATGTAGTTCTTTGATTATTTTGGTGGGTTTTTTTTAATACTCTTTGATCCTATATGTAATATCTCAAAAGTGACAGGTGCCCTAAGAAATTGTAGTAGCAGAGTGTGGAATTCAAAGTGAGAGTCTTACCAGTCTGCTAATGACAGTGGAGGAGCACAGAAGTGTACCTGTAACTCAAGCTGATCTACTCAAGGGAAAAAACAAGTGAAGCATGCCTGGCGCAGTCAGAAGAGATACGCAGGAGAAGGGATTTTTGAACCACATGGCTGACAAGGAGCAACATCCTAGGAGAAGTGACCATGCTGGGAAACTCATGCCACAAGCTGAGAAGAAGCTCCAGGAGGCYGTTTGTGTGCTGCTGGTGGAGCTGTGCGAGAGGTTCACGTTCTTCGGCATCGTGTGCAACATGATCCTCTTCTGCACCCTCAAGCTGGGCTACCGCAGCTACCAGGCAGCCATGGTCAACATGTGCTTCGTGGGCACCTCCACGCTGACACCAGTGCTGGTGGGCTGGCTGGCAGAGTACCTGGTGGGGAGGATCAAGCTGGTGTGCATCTGCATGTTCCTGCACTTCCTAGGTGGGTGACAGCCTGGTGACCACGGCGTGCTTTACTCGTTCTCTCGCAGAAATGCGCTCTTGAGCGTTGTGTTTGGCATCTGTTTTCCCCAACCTCCTCTAACACCTCATTACTTGGCTCCTCCTCTGCAAAATGCACTGCAGTGCTTTCACCTCTGTGGTTTCTCGAGGCAATGCTTTCAGCAAGACAAAGCAAGGTTTGTGTGTGCACAAACTTGGCTCCTCTGAAGTGGGTCAGCTCTTGACAACATGGGTGCTCAGCTCTTCAAATTGGTCCCTGAGGTAATTAGTGCCTGGCACAAGTGCAAGGTTTCAGTCAGAGAGAGACTTTAGGAATTACTTCCCTGCTGTTAGGRTTAAGATTATATGTAAAGGTACAAAGGACTTTGGTATTTGGACAAGAGCAAAGTATTTAAGAGCACATCAGTATAAACAAACTTTGCCTTAAGCATCCTAATACCTGCACTGAGGGCCTGCTTTCTGTTGGCACATTCTGAATCTTCCCTGGGTATTATTTTGAGCACTTTTTACAAAAAAAAAGCACTGCTCAAACAGAATCCACCTGTTCTGTAGCAGGTAGGGCATCTCCCATGCACTACTTTGGCCTCCTACAGTAGGGAGGATCTCTCAAATTAATTATTTCAAATTGAACCAAGTTGATAGAAATGTTTCTTGCTTGAACCAGTTGTTGAGCAAGTCTGATTTCTACAATAGCCAGACATAATTTTGTTTAGACATGCAACAAAGCAAAAAAATCAGAGTAATTCCTGAAATGTTCTTGAGCTGATTGCAAAACCATTATTCAAGCAGTCTGGAAAAATGTTTGCTGTTGTTTCTCCCCTAATAGTCTGGTTTATATCTCCTTCTGCCACTTGTCCTTTCAGTGCATTTCTTAAAGTAGAAGATTGGAGACACAAACACAATTTGATGCATTTGGGTATTGTTTTAACTAGAACATTTCTTCCTTTGGAGATAAATCATTAAACTTTCCTGATATATTAAAGTTTAATGTGCAGACATAGTAGTGGCCAATACTGGTGTTGTTGAAACATCAATATATTTTAAGCTTAGTGTCCATTARAACTTGAAAAATCTATAGCTGACTAAATCTGAAAGACTTGCTTTGCAGACTAGAAGTGGYAAATGCAATTCATAGCAGTGTTTCTATAGTTAAATTTTCTGAAAAATCATACTTTCTCTGAAGCTGCTACAGAAAAAAGAAAACTAATATTTTCCACAAAAGTTTTGAGAAATTATTTCTTAAATTATGATTCCTATTCAAATTCTGGGATTTTAGAAGATGCAAAAAAAAAAAAAAAGCTGCACTCCACTGAGGGATGTTTTGTGGGTTTTTTTGGTTAATTGGTGGTTCAGTTGATAGAAGTATCTGAATCCTTACAAGCACTTCAGAGGAGGTTTGGCTTCTCAAGGTCCATAGCAACACCCAAGAAGTTTCTGCCTCTTTATAGAATTATGCCTCTCCCTCTTTACRCTGTTCTGTTGTATATCTTTGATTTTTCATCTGTCTTTTCAACAAAACTGCTCTAAAAAATTTTGGTCTCAGCCATCTGATTCTAATCCCTTTCAGATGACAATTTTCTTTCCATTCCAGGCACAGCMCTGTTGCCTGTGGTGTCCTTCCCCTTTGAGGATGTTTACATCGACAGACGGCACATTCTTCTCACCCTGCCCAAAAGGGAGCAGAAAATCGTGTTCTACTTTGCACTCCTCACTGCCAGCCTGGGAATAGGAGGCATAAGAGCTATTGTGTGTCCACTGAGTGCCTACAGCCTCGAGGACTGTGGGCCAAAGGAGCTGCTTTCATTTTTCAACTGGTTGGTAATTTAATGCTGGCTAAATATCTGTTGAGAATGACAGAGCTTTGCCTTGAAATGAACAGCTGAAATTCAAAGGTTCTGTGGATGGTGGGGTTCATGTTTTGTTTACAATGACAAAACTTTGAGATWTTGGAAGGGTTTCCAAGAGTTTTGACTGACTTTTTCCTTTTGTTAGTAGATGATAACCTATTCTGACCTCCTACAGAATTGTTCAGTCAGAGCTTTCAGGATTAAACAATTTGCCCAAATACTCAAAAGATTTGCTAACCTTGCTGTTGGAGCAACACATTCCATTTGGTTTTCTGCCTCTAATGTGGCTATGCCTTTAGGATAATTTGTTATTGCTCCCTAACAGTGACAAAATTCAATGATATATTGGGATTTACATCAGAGTACATTTTTAGCAGTGACAGGCAGCARTACACTGCTGGTTTGCTGGAAGTCAGGGTTGTGAGTAGTCTCAAACCAAGTTCAGTGGTAGGGATCTGCTGTATCATTTCAGCTTTGTTGCTGCAAAGTTCTGRCATCTGATAAACCACTTAGCATTTGTATCTTGGCAGAATTATTTTTCATTCTTTAGGAAAAAATTGCTCTTAAAATGTTCTTTAAAAACAGGGGTTTGATTTCTTTTTTTTTTCCTTATTAACTATTTCTTTCTCCATGCATTACCAGGAAGGTAATTTTGGGTGATTTATTTGCCCCTTCTGTAGCCCTATAGACAGTGCTATATTTTCTGGTTAAACCATGCAGTGAGGAAGTTGCAGTGGGACTCTCCATATTCCTGCTTCAAGGCTGGGTGAAAGCAAGCCCTAAACTGCCCCCTTTTTTTCTCTTTTACACACATGGTTATTAAAATAAAAACTGAGCAGATTTGCATGTTAACAATGCAATGTTGAAGAATCAATGAAGATCTTGGTGAATCAGATCTCTCTTCTTTTGGGGATGGCTTTCCTGACTATTCTTTTTTCCTCCAATTATGTTAATATCAAGGAGTTTTGAATTAAATCCAAACTTCAGTGAATAAAGTAGCTTTAGCAAAGGTRGATGAGACTGTTAAGTTCCTTAGAGCAGATTCTGCCTCCTTGACCTGCCCATAGGAGAGAAGTGGAAAAAAAAAATCCTTCCTTTTTACTCTATTCTGAGTTTTAATCCTTAATTAGCAGCATCATTTYGATTAAGTAAGACTCTGGGGGATTAAGACTGGAGAGCAATCAATTGTTCTGAAAGATAGCTCTGGAGAGTTTATTGTACTGTGGTCTTAGCCATTCAGAATTGTGTTTAATCAAAGTGACATTCCTCAGTGTTGATTACAAAGGAGATACAATACGCATAAAAAGTTCCTTGGGGGAATCCARATGGGTCAGTTCTTGGAACTTTGGAAATATCAAGAATGTCACTTGTGCAATTCAAAAAAAAGTTAATTTTTGCACTGGCACCCAAGGAGGGGCTGTTGGAATGCAATCTCAAAATTTAGAAAAATGGAGGGTTCATTCTAACCAATTTTAATCCCATTAAACCCCTGAGAATAGAATCACTTTTTCTTGGTRGCCTGTTCTCTCTTGGTGGGGGTTTGTCGTGGGATTGAATTTGAAAATTATATAAAATGGGATTGCATACTCCTGATGAATTTGAGCGTGGTCTTAGCCAAGTTCTGTTTTAACAGCAATCAGAATTACTGAATTAAAGCTTGGGTTAAAAATCCTGGTAATTTCCTGTTCTCTACTTCAATCCTTCAAGAAGTTTGCTTGGCACATCTTAGGGCTTGGTTCTAGCCTTCAGTAAGTTCTATGGCTCTGACCTYATAAATAAACAGAATATACCAATTCTAAGTGAAGAAGAAACTTGGATTCTGTTGGRTTAAATTTTTCCAGGGCCTTCTGCATTTCCAGAGTTAAGATTATGGACTGGAACTATTYTGGAGCAGGAGAAATACATTTTGTCTGTGGGGACAGAGAATGAGAGAATAGGGTACAGTGAGAAGGAGCAGAGCTGTATCTTGTCTTACAGACTTGCTGAAAAACTGCAGGGAACATGGGACCAATGGTGTTTCCCACCCTCATTCTCTCTGTTATGTCTCCACATATTGCAGATCAATTTCTGCCATCTTCCTCCATACACTTTACTTTGACTTGTAAAAAACTTTTTCTACCTCTTTGGGATTTTTTTTCTCCCACTTTGTTTTTGCAGACAACTCCGTAGTCATTCTGAAAAAAACTGACCTCCTCCTACTAAGATGTATAAACATAAGCAATATTTTCAAATGAGACCACAAATGCATTTCTGTAAAATGTTTTAAGAAGAGTTTTAGGTTTATGTGGGCTTGTGGCATTTAAGTTTGTGCCTGGACTGCATTCTTGAAATGAGCCTCTCAAGCTGGCTTCTGGCTCTCGTTGTGAAGAGGGCTCAGAGTGCTGAGGTTTCAGGAAGGAGCTCTTCCCTGTAAAGCTGGACAGGATATTCAGTTTGATGTAYCTAACTAATCTGCCATGCCCTGATGTGAGCTCTGGGACTCTTTATGAGATGAAGGCCAGGATGCTGATCTGCTGCTGTCAGTACAATATGAGCACATCCCAGGATTCCGGTATGCATGTAGAGGTTAGCTCATCTTTCTGATTTTGGTCACAGGGATTGCTAAACACATTGGTTGGGTTTTTTTTTTTTTTCCTTCTCATTTTTGTAAGAAGACAGAAACTTTACATTTCAGTCTTTATGTTGCTACACAGCAGTGAAAAATGAGTGTTCTCCTGTACTCAGGGTTTTCTCTGGATGCTCCTATTTCCAGTCACACACTCATAGAGTCATGAAGAACGTCAAGACTTCAGGTWGCTCAGGCTACACATCTTTAAAAAGTTTGGAAAACAGCCACTGAAGCTTTTAACTTAAAAATTGTCAGTTAAGAATTGATTCAAAACTTTTACACAAGTTCCAACCAAATGAGTCATGTAATTATATATATTTTTTAAAGCTTTAGTTGAATGGGTCAATATTTTTATGTACAAAATCCCTCCAGCTGTATCATCGAATAACATAATTCCAAATCTTTTGTCACTGAGAAGATAATTCTAGATTCATTAGCCCAAATACTCAAGCTCAAAGAGCATGCATGATGCAGAAGTGGCACTGAACAAGAAAACGAGCTTTGCTTCTTCGAGTAATATGTATTAAGCTTTATAATCATGAATTGATGTGTATTTCACCTTTAAATGAAATTATTTTGCTATGGCTTCAGCAAAGGTAAAGGAATCTCTTCTTGCAGTTGCTTCCAAACTGCAGTATTTGACACATTGGGACAGCACTGCTCAATAATTGTGCTATTTTCAGGGGTTCCAAACTGCAGTAGGCCTGTCACTAGTGGTATGCCATCTGCTTCCAGGAGTGTGTGATTTATCCTTGAATATCTTCTGTGATTAGGAGGGGCTCAGTACTTACCTGAGAAGCAGCTCTACTMCCAATTACAGTCTCAGAGAAAATTATGTTGGGGTACCTCCTTGTCAAGATATACCTGAAGCCAAGAAAAATTCAAACTGAGCCTCCCAACTAACAACTGATAAATTAAATTTTAATATTTCTTACTTTTTTTTTAACATTTAATATTTTTTAAGCAAAGGGTGGTGGCATTAAGGCATTTCTCTCTTAAGCTTGAAGCACATGATTCGATGATATTTCATACACAAAACTTGTTACCAGATATTAAATGTGAAAATGGTAAATGTTGATGTATTTAATTAATGTCACCCACAAGAATATTTCCAGTACTAGACTGATAATTTGTTCAGCTCTGCTGCCTTAGTACACTTACTTTAATCATACACCTCTTGGAGCTGAGACATTGGAGTGAAAATCGGTTTTAATTGCTGTGCTAATGTGTGCATGGTACTGATGCTGTCCATGATTACTACACTTAACCATGCCTTTAATTGGATGTTTTAATCTTCTGTAAAGGCTTTTATATTATTCAGCCTCTCCACTTTTCTCTCCCTTGTCTCTGTGTTCCAGGTTTCACTGGCTGGTTAACTTGAATTCAGCAGTGGTCTTTGTCAGCATTTCCTACATCCAGCAGTCCGTGGCCAGGAACCTTGGCTTTCTTATCCCATTTGTGTCTGGGCTTATGGCCATGATCACAATTCACATGGTTCGGGGTGAAATGATTTACAAACCCAAAGCAGGTAAGAGGCAACTCAGTCTTAGGAAGCATCTTTAGACATTACTTTCAGAGAGGAAATCAATTTGCACGTCTAAACTATTTCTTCTCTAACTCTGCCCTGTTTGGTTGGAGGTCCTTGGGTTTTAGCCCTCCAAAATCTGTGTGTGAGAAATGATATCCATGCTCTGGAGATTGTGGGTAGGTTGTAAAAGTGGGAAGCAGTCTTTGGTAACAAAACTCGTGTTTGTTTTCTGTCGTGTCAGGGCAAGTGGTACAGCCTCTGCCTGTGCAGGAAGAGGTGTAATGTGCCTGCTGCTGGTGGAATTGATTTTGTCATGTTCCATTCAACCTTTTGTCTGCCCAACCCCTCACATTCCAAAGGAAAGGAGATGGCCATGGCCATCTTGGAGACCAGGTCACATGAGCCAGGACACAGCTGTGCTGCTGCTTTATTGAGCTCTCTGCTGGGCTTGTCATGGGGTACTTGGTGCATCTTCTGATTTCAAACCTGGCTGGGTTCAAACCCTTGCAGAGCAGTAACACCACATTCCTGCTTCTTATTTCCTTTTTGTGAMTGTCCAATCACTAGTGTTGGGCAAAGCAAAATAACATTTCTCTAAGTTAAAACATCTCATTACAAGCTCTGCCAMTGAATTGAGCTAACACCAAATTTCCTGGTATCTTTTATTTACTTCTGAAATGAAGTCTGCTTTGAGAAGAGCTCCAGGTCCCACTTGTTTCCTGGTTAGCTTCTTAGTCAATTCATTCTGGAATTCTGAACTTTTTTCTTTTAGTCTGCACATTTGCTCTTAAAATAATCTGGGTCTGAAACATAAACATCACTTACAATAAACAGTGAGAATAGTTGCCTAGTACAGTCCTGCAGAGCAACAAAAARCTCTACCAACTCTCTGTTTTCAGGTTTTGATATGCTATTTCAGATTTTATTCCATAGTGACAACATTCTGCAGGTTAATACCACACAGCCAGGGAGTTTTAAATATTAGTTTATCTAATAAAATGCCCTTACTTAGTACTTTAAAGCAAGTGCTTCCAGTAGGCGTCAATGGATATTTCTAGAAAATCATTTCCACATCAGAGATAGGAGGGAGGCATCTTCATTCTGCAGTCTTGGCTCACTTTGGGTTTTGGAAAGTATTTATTTATAAGTACTCAACTTATTATTGTGCTTCATCTCTCAGAAAAGCATGGAAGTGTCCATAACCCAAATTTGCCAAAGGTAAATGAACCTGCATTCCCAAGCTTGAAGCTAACAGTTTTGTGCTGAGAACCAAGTTAGCAATTCCTGAACACAGTAACCAGTCAATAAGTTTTAAGATGCCACGTACTAGACTGGAAACTCCTCTTTTGTCYTGCATACTACCWGGAAGAACTGAGATGATAATTCTGRCCTTGAAATTCWTCCATGAAAATTTTCTGAAGTYGTCAACTGTTTTTTAAACTCCTTTTCCTTCTCACTTTGCTACTTCCTTTCCCTTGCTACTGGACTTAAGCAGGCATTCAATAGGCATTCAATACATGGAGAGAAAACAAAGGAAATTAATACTTTACCTGCTCAACCAGAGAAACACATGGTGGTGTGTTAAATAACTGGTAATAAAAGGTAATGTTATCTGTGCATGTTGGACAGGATTGCTTTTGTAACAACTGGGTTGTGAAACAGTTGGGTACAAAAAGCCTTTTTTTAAAACAAATCTAGAGTTATTATCTTTCCCCTCCCTAAAAAGACACAAAGGTGAATGTACCACCTTATATCTTCCCTCCCAAAGTGTTTTGCCTTGGCTTGTTTATCTTGACAGCATGTAAAAAGCACACACCAATGCCTATTGTCTCTGATTGCTCACAGACAGCTCCCTGCTGACGACTTTTGGGGTCATTTTTAGTGCCCTGAAAACGAGCTGTGTGCGGTATCGCTACCTCCGCTCGGCCGTGCCCAGCTGGCTGGACCATGCCAAGGAAAACCACGGGGGCCAGTACAGTGAGATTCAGGTGGAAGGCACAAAGTCACTCACCAGGCTCTTCCCGTTGTTCACTTTCCAGATTCTGTACAGAACGTGCATTATYCAGGTGGGTACACAGCTTTTAAAGGGATATTTTGAAATAGGCTCTGACAGGTGTTTAATAGGATCTCTCCAGGTGWGTTTTTTCTAGCTGTTGCAGCCTTACAAAGTAGCTTTAATTGCCTAAGAGTATACCTTGCTGTAGCCTCTGATCTYCTCAAATAATGAAAATTGACTTGGTCAAGACTGATTAAGAAGTTTGTGTGAGTGCTTGCTACTCCTTTCTTGGAACCCTTTTACTGGCTGTAGCACCTTGTGTAAGTCCTGTTCTCCTCATGGTGCTGTGTCACAGTGATCAAAACTGAGCCTGAACCTCAGTGTTCTCTAAAAATCAGATTTTCCAATTTCTTAAGTGTTCCCTCACTTCTGGGGGGAGGTGGAAAATCCTCATTTGCTGTTTTGGTTGCAYATTTCTCCTCCTGTTTTGACAGGATTGTGTGGCTGTTGTACCTCCAGTGGAAGTGGGTGKGTTTCCATTTGTGCAGAGCAGCAGTCCTTTCACAGCCCCTCTGCCAGGCTGTGWGGTTCTTTTCACTCCTGAGAGGGTCTGTGTGAKATAAATGTGAATGTGTCAAGAAGCTCCTTAAGCTGACACGATTCCTTCAGGTTCYTTTCTGTCTGGATGATCCTGGCTGAGCAGGAGTTGGAGGTAGCTTACCCCTTGGCAACTGGAATGATGAGTTTATGAGCCAGTTTGGAAATCCATTTTTACTCATTGGTGTTAAAATGCTGCTTAAGGAAATTCTTACAGATATGTGGCATGTTCATTGACACGTCCTCATGCCATCATTCCATCTTCCCATCCATCTGCCTCATTCTTTGTCCTCTTCCCTCCCCAGTTCCTCCCCTCCCCCCAAAAAACAGAAAAAATCCCAAGAAAACAAAAAAAAAAATCCCATTCAAAACTAACAAACACACCTACACAACAGGTTGTACATTAGTGACCAGATGAAAATTAGGCAGATATTATCATTTGTCAAGTTTATAATAAAGTATTTATCTTGAAAATATAGATGTCTTTCCACTGCTGAAAGAAATCAATCCTTGGACAGAATTTCCTATAAGTTTCAGGCTCTTTCTCAAACTCAGAGATAGATCAGTATCTTTTCTGTAAAGATTAATAGTATTTTCTTCGTATTATTAAATTAACAGCTTTCAGTGCCTGTGATTCATGTTGATGATATTTTAATTCCTATTAAGAAGTCAAATCTTATTTGCAATMGGCACTGGAAAAAAGGAACCAACAMAATTTGACTCAGTTCTAAACAAACGTGGTTCTGCTGCTATTTATTCTCCCTTTTACWATTTATATTTCCTTTCAGAGGTGGMATTAAGGTGAAAAATATTTTTAAGAGCTAGCATTTGAGTAATTCTTGAACACTGAGCAGACTCACAGTGGGTAGGGTTGACTATAAGCACTGATGAGAAACCCTGCACGAGCTCAGTTAACAATTGTACATTGATTTYCAGACAGCTRTAAACCAGCAATATTCTACCTGAGTTTGGAATTACTAATCATGTTGAAAAGTGTGCAAGATGCTGCAGGAATCCAGAACTCAGTAAAAACAAATACAGAGTAAAGAAAGCAGTTCTAGGTTGAGTTCTGTCATGACTAACTCTGAGTTGCTTGAGTTAGAGCTTCCCAGCCTGTAAAATAGAGTGGATTATGGCTCCCTGCTGCCCATGRAAGTAGTTAATCAAGCTTCCTCAGAAATATCCCAGAAGAGAGAGAGAGGGAAAAAAAAAAAGCCCAAAAAAACCCCCAAAAAACCAAAATCAAAAAAACCCACACCTGAAAAATCTGTGATTCTGTTTTTAGAAGCCTTCAGGATTATTATTTTATGCTTTTTTATAAACTCGACAGCTCTTCAGTATAGCCTCACACAAACAGGAGGAATTACTTGCTTTTGCACAGAGAGAGTCTTAAAAATCTTCTTAATATTGTGCCCTGTTGACTGCCACTGGGAGGTTCCTCATCTGCTCCTTTTTGTCTTTGGTCTTCAGTTCCCCCAGGTAAAAGGAAGTTCTCTATAGATGCTCTGACTGTGAGTTGCATTAAGCTGATTCTAARGCTGTACCCAAATCTTCATTCCCTGTAGTTTTTAAAGTGCCCCTAGCCTGAGCACACAMTCATAAGTCCAAAATCACACTGTGCCTTGCAATTCTAAAATCAAATCACTCTGCATTTTGCTATTTTAAGATTCTGCTCTGCTRCACTGTCTGGGTGAAGTGACTGAAGTTTTGGGTGGAATTATTTAGTGTATTGGCTGATGGCTCTAATTAGGGGTGATCAAATAAACTTTTAGGCTGTTGCTTAATTTGTTAAATGTAGGAGAAAATCTTATAAAAGGGAAATGTTCAGGCAGAGAACAACATTGTCACTGTCTGAAARGCTTTCTTCATGAATGCTCATTCCTTTTTTGCCAGCAGGTATTTGGTTTAATGTGACTTCTTCAGAAGGAAAAAGCTTTGAGAGGTTTCCAAATATAGTGAAAATCTTATCCATGGATTGTGGTTTTATCCTTCAACACAGATTCCTTCAGGATATTACCTCCAAACCATGAATTCCAACTTGCATTTCAGTGGATTTGTCTTGCCAGTTGCAGCAATGAACGTGATAAGCATTGTGCCACTACTGATTCTTGTTCCTATTTTGGAGTGCATTAACTCATGGCTCTTCAGCTCCAAGGACACTGGACATTCTCCAACAATTTACATTGGTATGTAAAAAAAAAATACATGAGTTTGTGCACATTTAATGTGTTTTCTCATTTTGAAAGAGAAATTTTAGTGTGATGGATGATGCTAGACAATTACATCTGACTATAAATGTGAAGATGGACTTTTGGGATGGACAAATGGGATGATGCTCAGAGGTAAACATGTTTCAAAGGAATTATTAAAAAAAATAGTCCTGAAAACACTTACTAGATAGTAAGAAAAAAAGTATAGGTTTTGTGTAGGACAGACTCCTCTGACCAATAAAAATTTTGAGGCACACTCACAAATATCTAGGGGTCATCCTATGGGATTAGGATTGAAGAGAAGCAGTATTAACTATTCATGCCTGAGAATTAATTTGACTTGGTTATCTTCTATATGTTTCTTTATCCATTAGCTTTTGGAAAGTTAAATTACAATCCAAGYCTTTTCTAGAAATTAAAATGCCTTYAGTTAGTTGCTCACTGATACTGGAGGAATGTGTTGCTCAAAATGATGAGTTTGGATTTAGATAACTCAGGAAAAGGTCTTTGTTTTTCTGTGATTTTTGTGCTGTAAGTGCATTATTGTKAGGACTGTAGCCATGAGATGGAAACTGTATTACCACTAGAACAGTTTCTTCCAGGCTCTGCATCATGAATGAAATTAAAGTATCTAGGCTAATTCTGTATGTGCAATAGGGTTTGGGGTTTTTTTAGAATGGGTGAGCAAAAGAAAACATGCAGAGAAAGATCCAAAACCAAATAAGGTGTGTATCTGTGGCACTGTTCCCATTGAACATGCTGAATGTTTCACAGGTGGAAGGTTACTTGGAGAGGCACAGCCTTACAGCCTTCTTCCCCAGAGCTAGAGCTTTCATTAAAATGTCTAATATGATGTCATTATTCAAGTGTTTAGTATTCTCATTATAAAAATCCTTTTAGTACCCTCAGTCACAACAAAAAAGGATCTCCAAAGGTGAAGTGTYAGCTCTTTCTCACAGGAGTGGTAAAAGGAAGCCTTCTCTGTTGTAGATTGACACTCATCCCAGAGAAATTCATAGCCTAGAAGCAATGATAACTTCCATAAGTTATAACTTCCATAAGGCTTGTCTACCTCCTCTTGCCACTGATGTGGTTTCTTTTATTTATTTGTTTTTTAATTACCCCCAAACCTCTTATGTTCTAGGGTCTGGAGGGATCCTCTGCAACACTCTTCAGATGTCAGCTACATGTAGTACCAGCAGTAAAGCAGCTTCCATTCTGCACTCACTTAAAACTATTTCCTTTCATAGATACTCTCATTAAACTTCCTAAATTTTTTATCTTCCAGGCTGCATTGCAAACCTCAGATGAAAATATTTATAAACCTCTATTTTCTCAGTGTGCTGCTATTAATTCAGTGCCCCATGGCAGGCAGCACAGTGAGTACTGACACACACAGAGGTATTAATCTGACTAAATTAGCCTAATTAAGAGTGTTATTAAGTTTTATACAAACCAGAAGCATATAACACAGCAGGTTGCAATTAGCCTAGTTTTTAAAATAACATCTGCATTAAAACACAAAAAAGCACATTCAGATAATCATTTGCCTCTAAACCATGGAAATTTCRAGTTAGTATTAATGTTCTATCCTGTTATGTTGAACAGCAGTAGAATATATGCAGTGGTTTATTCTTAATAGGTTCATTTATCAAAATAGCCTCCTGTTAGGGGTGATAAACTACATGAGGCATATAAATACCTGTGAGTACAGGCAATGGCTTTAGATATCCAAGTATATGACTGCACCTGCAGGTATGGCATATCTCTAAGTGCCAATATTTTTGCCAACAGTTAATTAGGTTCTCAATTATTTTCAGCAACAAAATTGGAAGTATAAATAGGCAGTTGGTGTTAAGCCAGCCCATGACTATATTTTAATTCAGCCCTTGTAAGAAGAGGAAATTTAAATAGTTTTCTGGAAATTTTCAGCATGTTAAGAATAAGTTTTCAAGGATGAACCACACAGACAACTGAAATATCTGATTGTATGAAGGGTCTACATWAAAACTATAATTTGTTACTCTCTGTAGCTGTTGGTTTATTCATAAAGGTCCAATACAACCTTAGTCTCTAGATAATACAAAGAACCTTATCCCAGAATCACCACTAAACATTTCTAAAACAGCTTGTTCTCCTTAAAATCAAAACCTCAGACAGTCATTCCAAGCCCCTCATTTTAAAGAGGACTGAAGGGAACAGAGTCAAGATGTAAACCTTATCTCCAAAGCTCTTGGTTTCTTCCTCTGCCACATAAAGTCTTGGAGAAAAAAAGTTGACAAAAAGCAACCCAGAGGTTGCTTTTTCTGAAGTGTATTGGCTTTTAGTAAAGGAAAATGCTTCAAGTTTGTGGCACTGTTAGGAATACTGAACTGCTGGAGGTTCCTTTAGTACCAACATAATTTTTCACGAGGAGAGCTCTTGCTTGGATTGACTACAAGAAGCTCCTTGAGGGCTTTATACCTGGCTTTGATAAGGTGCATTGGCCAGAAAACACTGTTGAATTCCCTCCTGTCATCAATTTTCAAGCAATAACTCATYGATATTCTCATTAAGCACTAGAGGAGCCTAAAGAGCAAAACAGTTTCCAGGGCTCAGGTTAGGCAGGGGGTGGGTAGGATATTTAAAGCTGTGGACAATCAGGATAACTCTGCTAGAGGAAGGGTTTGGTGAGAGTTTGGTGCTGAGAGAAGAAACACAGCAAGGCTAAGGTCACTTAGCTATATGAGTTTTTCATCTCTGCTGTCCTGACACTAAAAAAGACAAAGCTGCATTTATGTTAGAAGTATAACATGAAACAAAAGCTTTTGGCTGTTGATGTYCAATCTAATAAGTGTAGCAATTACCAGTCATGAAGACTTGGTAAGAAAAACTTAGTCCAAACATTTGAGCCAAAAYTGTCAAAAGCAGCCAAATTATCCTCACATGGGTAAGAAATGCTGGCTAATTAGAATTTTAGCCAAAATCARTGAGAGCTCAAATCAGGAGAAGTACATACAATACAGGTTCAGTGACTTATGTGGAAACTTTGCTTTCTTTGTGTTTATACAAAGAAAATACAACAATTTCATACTGCCAACATCAAGAAATATAATATCTTTTAATAGTATCCTTTATGCAATGGGTTAAGCATGGGGTAGTTCTAATACATCCTAATTTTTTGAAAAATTTCCTGTTGCCTGATAATGTTGTTCCTACCATTTCCCTTGCATTGTCTGAAAGGGCATTTGCCTCTTCTTTTTTTCTCCTTCCTTTTCTCCCTCAATCTTCAGAAAAAAAAAAGTAAACTCTTCTTCTTTGTGACTTTGGTCTTCAGAAAAGCTTCCCCTCATTTATTCTGAAATCTGAAATTGTGTTGAGCTGGTGTCCTTTTGCCAAATATACATAGCAAGCACTCTTTATTCAGGTTTAGGTGTTCAGAAAGAAAATTATTTGGGGTGGGGGGACAGGAAGCTTCTTTTGCATTTCTTAGGAGTTTGCTTCACTCTAAACACATGAAGCTCCTGTAACCACAGCCCTGGTGGATGCTCTCTGTGCTCTTTCCCCAGTTGTTGGTCAYTTCTGTGCTGCCCTTTCCGTGCTGGCTGCTGGCTTCTCCGAGATGCACCGCAAGCACTTCCCTCAGGTGGAGCAGACTCTCTCCGAGGAGGTTCTCCTGGTCTCCTCCATGCCTTGCTTCCACTTGGCTCCCCAGTACATCCTGCTTGGAGTGGCTGAAGCCTTGGTAACTCCCTCCTGTGAGTGAAATCAARTAGGCTAAAGCAAGGGTGTCCTGATTCTCAGAGAACTGGATCAGCTCCCTAAAAATAATTACTGTCATCTGATATTTCATCCCTGGCTCTCTTCCATGGGCTTAATGAGCAGATCTGTGCTTTACCTGCTTCAGAGAGGCATAATTTGTCTTGCTGGCTGTAACTCAGGATGAGCAGTGACGTTCCAGATTAACTGGAAGGGAGCACAGACCAGTCAGGTCCCTGGGGCCACAATCCCTTGTTTGCTCTTGAAGCTGCTTCAGGCAGGGGCTGGACTGGATGAGCTCCTGAGGCCCCTTCTGACCTGAACTCTCCTATGATGATTTTATTGAGATGGAACAAAAGCACAYGTGAGAGCTGAGCTGTGGTTTTGCTCTGTGACCACCTGAAAGGCCACAGTCAGAGCAAGGTGAATACTTTCATTAATGGGCCCAGCTAATAGAATTACAGCATGTTKTTCACTGGCACAGGGCGTATGTGGGCTGGTGACAGTGACAGGTTAACCCAGTTAATGGTGTAGGCAGCTGCAAGGTTCTTGTTAGTGCTGCAAATGGGAGTCATGAGAACATTCCTCCACAGATCACCATGTCTTAGCTCCTGACATGGAGCCAGAGATAAACACCCCTGTTTTCCAGAGCTCAGGCAGAGCCTCAGCTTGTGCCTGCCATCCACACCTTAGGTAGTCATGCTCTTGATTGTGAGCCTGAGCCTTTTCTGCTTTCCATAATTTGCTTTTCTGTGTCTGCACTGACATTTTTGAGGCTTATTTTCTTCTCAGGAGCATGCAGAGTGCTTRCCAGTGTTTTACCTTGCAGAGCTTAAAAAAAAAAAAGTTAGTTTTAGAAAAATAATCTAAGCATCATTCACTTAGAGACACAGGTAAAGTAATTGACTGGCTGATCTCTGCAGGCATTTAATTCTATAGGTTGAGTGTCTCTTGTTCTAGTACAACCCCAGAAATATTCAGATTTTTATTTAAGAGCAAGAAAAAAACTWCAGTGTCTTAGCTTCATTCTTATACTCTGAGACTACTGAGAGCTGTGGGTCACAGTCTGTCACTAAAAAGGTAATTTTCCCTAGTTTTAAATACTTAGCACTTTCATAATGCCTCTTCATCTGATAGCTCTCAAGTACTTAACTGCGACAGGTTTCTAGGCAGGTAATTTGGTTTCTAGGTTACAGGCTAAGTGTAACTGAAAACTGTGACCTTCTGTGTTTAGCTTAACAAAAAAAAAAGGTTAGGAGGTGACTTGCTTGCAGTCTTCTCATGCAAAAGCATGAGAAGAATATTGCTGGTAGAATAAGGCCTTTTAATCTAGCACAATGGGACACAACTGGAGTCCAATGACTGGAAGATTACATTAGCCTTTAGAAAAGAAATAAAACTCCATCTTGGGGGTTTTCTTCTTTTTTTTTTTTTTTTTTTTTTCCTCTCTAAGATCTTTGTTAAAGGATTGTGGTTAGAATTTCTTGGGAAGAAAAGCTGTCCTTCCCCATTTAAGCAGAGATTCAGCATCGTGCTTGGAGCTGCATGAGAGGTGTGACTTAAGAACCCAGCTAGGTGGGACTGAGTCTGAACATGAGGCTTGCAGATAAGAAGCTAAAGGGAGGTGCCTGAAGTCGGGTATTGCTGTAGTTGCCGGGGAAGAAGGCTTCCATCCATGGCAAAAATTGGTGTCAGGGCTGTGCAGGCAGGGCAAGCAGCTCTCTGCAGCCTGTGACTTCCAGCTGCTGCTGGAGAGGAGCTTGGTCTTCCCCCAGGTCTTGCACTTATATCAGACAGCCCATGCAGGTGGCTGAGGTCCCCTGAATCATCTCCAGCAGCCCTCAGGCTCTGCACCCAAGCTTCTGAACTGAGCTCTGGTTTTCTACTTCAATTTGAACCAAATTGCTGTTCAGGAACCATTGGGTGGATCTCTGTGGACGTTAGTGACAGCCTAGACACTTACAGAGTTGTCTCACCCTTCCTGACATTTGAACCACCTTTCTTATGCAGGAGGTCAAATTCGATTATCATCATAATTTACTGGACCTGAAAGAACATGATCCAAGCTGAAGAGGGAAATAGTCACTCTTTTAAGCAGAGGGAAGAAAGAGAGATCTCATTTCTGAAGAGCTTGGTTGGAGAAGTTAGATTTGGCACAYTGAACTCTTTATCTTCATTAGGGCCTCTCTTATTGAGGTTGTTCAGCCYGGAAAAGAGAAGRCTTCAAGGTGACCTAATTGTGTCATTTCAATACTTGACAAGAGCCTATGAGAGAGAGAGAGGTTTTTTACAAGGGCATGTGGTGACAGGACAAAGGCAACAGCTTCAGACTGAGAATAAATTTAGATTAGATACCAGGAGGAAATTATTTACTGTGAGAGTGGTGAAGATCTGGCACAGGCTACCCAGAGAAGCTGTGACTCTCCCATCCCTGGCACTGCTCAAGGCCAGGTTGGGCTCTCAGTAGCCTTCTTTAGTGGAATGTGTCCTTGCCCATAGCAGTAGGGTTGGAACCAGATGACCTTTAAAGTCCCTTCCAACCCAAGCTATTCTATAATTTGGTTCCTGATAATTAGAACTGTGTTTGTACATTTCATTATCTTGTTGAAAGGGGCTTTGAGTAATCATCTGCTTCAGGTGGCAGCATCTTTTAGAATAATATCTGCCACTGAGGAAGTCTTAAAAATAAAATAAAACAACGATATTGCTCTCCTCCACAGTGCTACTAAGTTCTCACTAGCCTTTGACAGGCTGAATTTGTAACCCTAGCTTGGTTTAAACCAGGAAACTACAGCTCTGTTAGTTGGAGGATATATTGGGGATGGCTTTGCCCACTGATGAAATGCAATAGTCTCCAGGGGGAAATGMAGCAGCTGCTTAATAGTTCCCAGCAGCACTGTGGGGAAAGGGAGGATTGGAGCAGGCTGTAGAAACAGCAGGGGTAATTTAGGTGAGTAGGATGCAGTTACCCAGGCTGAATCTGACCAAAATGCATGTTCTGTGCCCCTGCTTTTAGAAGGGAGAAGCAACCAGAAACTTCTAAGTCTCTTAGTTAGCTGTACAATGCTTCAGACTGCTGCATCTACAGATGGTGTCCCAGGCTCACCTGCTTTCTCTTGCCACTAGGCTTCTGGTGCCTATTGTCAATGAGGAAGAAAACACTGTCTATGGTATTTTTTCTATGCTTTCGAAGCTCTCATTTGGACATCCATATTAAAAACGGTGAAAGGTGGTGATTGCCAAGTTTCATTTGTATTCAGAGGTGCTTCAAGCAACYCAGCATCCAAATAGGATCCTCTGCTGGCAAGTTTTTCAAGCTGGAGAATTTCACAAGGAGTGAAATTAGGAAACAAAAGTTTTTGAAGATKGGTGAAAACTGCACAAAAAGAACAGCTATCTATAAAGTCTTGCTGTTACAGCCAAATTACAGCTGGTGGGATTATTTATAGTCATCCATGCTACAGCTTCCCCTCTCCACCAAAGCTGTTGCTGCTTCTGGTTTAGACTCCTGGCAAGAAAGTGAAGAATGAGGTCTTAAAAATGAGCCAGTGAGCTTGAGGGTTGCCTCCAGGGAATAGGAGCATTGTCCAGCCTTAAGGTAAAGCAAGCTAAGTGTCCAAATTAAGGCAGAGCTCAAGGTTTTGGAAGTATTTAGTTGTGGCTGTGCTGCACTGGCTCTGAGATAGAGGCTCCTGCTGTTCTGAGTCAGATATCACATCCATTGTCTTCATGCTTACTGACTGTGGTGGTGTTTCTCTCCCCTTTGCTCGTGCCTGAGGTTTGAAAAGGTGCAAGTGAATCTCTGGGTGGAAGATCTTTGTGGATATGTGGAATATGGATAAGCTGTATGGGCAGAGTTTATTACAGACACTCACCTCAGCAGTTTGGATAATGCTTTGTTATAGGGTACACATTAACATGTTATAGGGTRCATCTGATTGCTCTTCTGCAGCAAGTACATTCTCTGCATAAAATATGGAAATTTGCTAATAAAGATGTTTTGATTTTTTTTTTCCTGTTATCTATA